>WAAB01023440.1:0-34669 GCA_013389865.1 Piaya cayana | reverse complement strand
AAAAGATGCGGGAGACTGACTGGCAGTTATTCTAAACACTAAAATTTTGTCCAAAATTACATTAAAAATTGCTTACTTTTTAGAGACTGTGAGTAGTGCTAGCTGTCAATAGGACCTGATAGTGTTCAGAAACTTCCAAAATGCACAAATACAAATATTGTAAAACCTTGTTCAAATACTTTTATGCCAAAGAACCTTAAATATATACATTTATATAGAATTTGTGAGTAAGAGTTTGTGATGTAAGAACTAAACTGGAGCAGCAGATGATGGCAATAAGATGGGAAAAAATAAAACATAAGGAACAGATCAAGATAAATGAATAGTTCATGACAAAAAGCTGAAAGTGGTACTGTGATTATGAAGTGAAAAGTCAAACTGCAGAAGGCACAGGATTTGCTCTAAAGCAATCTACTAACATCAGGACCAAAAATGCTGTGTCCCTGGTTCCTGAATCCTTGTATAATTTTGTCAGCAGCCCAGTCAGAAGTATAATTGGCTAATTATGACTTTCTGCAAGTAAAAACATTTATTTGTACATCTCGAATGACGATGATATCATCACAGAGTGGTATCAAATGTATGCTTTGTTTTTAAAAAAAAAAAATCCCTGCCAGAAGCCCCTAATTCAAACTCATAAAATAAGCTGATGTAACTTCACTCATGAGTTTACGAACATAGCTGTTTCTGTCATTCAGTACTAAAACTAAAAACACTGCTGTAGGTGTAGCAAGATACTTTTTGAGTCTAAGCTTTTAAATCATTCACCCACATTTAAAAAATAATAAGGCTACAAGTGAGTAGAATTATTATTTTTGCTTTAAAAGAGACAACTAATATCTTATTGTACAAAAGGAACATAAGTATAATCGTCACTGAAAAAATTATTACCTCAATAAATTATGAGAGGTAGCAAGGTGCTTTTGTGTGGCAAGTCTAATTTCTTCTCTGATAGTATTATTTAAGTCATAGATATTGTCTCTTAATACATATTTCTTAATAGATATATTGTTTGGATAGCACAAGCTGGACATAGCTATCCTCAAGACAATTTCTTTTACCCAAACAAATCAGGATACTAAATAACTTCTCTTGCCTTTCAAACAGTCATAACTGCTTGAGGCTGCTGCAGCACAAAAACAAAATATCTTCACAAAGGTCTCAAAACAGTCAAGCTGAAAATCTAAGCCAGTTTCATTTAACAGCCTGTCAATTTTTTGATGTGAAGCTAATGAATGCAGTGGCAAACAAATCCATCAAACCTCACATCAAAACAACTGCACTTCATCCCACCAAAGGGAAAAATAAAACCTGCAGGCCAGCACTTTGATCTAACCTATCCACAGAAAAAAACGTTGCTAAGCAGCTGAGTCTTAAGAATGCATGAGTAATTACTGACTTAATTTTATGAAAGAGGGTAATAGTACTCAAGTAGCCAAGTCAAAAAGCTTGGTAGACTTCTCTGCTCAAGTTCCACAGCTAAACAACAAAAGCCTTTCTAGCACCGGTATCTGAAAACAAATCAGGTCTTAAAAGGAGCTGTAATAGAAAAATATAATTATAATGACTAGTAAAATCACCTAGTGTGACTCTATCCCTGATAGAAGGCAGTAAAATTTACATAGTTATACTGAGTGAAAGTCACCAAGTAGTGCCACAAAACAGACACAGGGAGCAATGAGAGCAGTACTCAAAAATGCCACCACTTTCTCTGAAAGCATGGGTATCAATTGGGCAAGGGGTGACAAGATAGTTCTGAGCAACTCTTAAAGAAGAATATGGAAAACTAACAGATGGGAACGTGGGAACTTAAACAGCAACAGGAGAAAAATGGAAGGAAAGTAACTAAAATAATCAGCACTGCATAAAGAAGAGCTAGAGAGCCCTGAGAAAACCTGTTCTCATTACAAGTCTCCTGGATGTTTCCTACACAGGACCTACGACTCAACTTAGTCTCCTCTGTTCTGTGAACTACCTTCTCCTATCTAGCTTAAGTGAGACTGTGCAGTCCAGAAGCTCTGGACAAGGTCATAGGATGCTCTTTTTCGGGGAATTCTCTGTAATTAGGAACTGATTTGCCAACTTGTAAGTTTTCAAACACTGACAAAACATCAGCAAGGGAAAAAAGGAATTCTGAGAAAGAAAAAAAAAAACATGGTCTGTACACAAAAGTACAGGACCTTATTCAAAATTTAGATTTGTTTCCTGTTCTCAGTATCAAATTATAGTGCACAAGGTTCATTGATCTTATGCACCAGAGCTAAAATTTGCACAGTGAAAATAATGAACGAGAAACCCAGTTTTAGTACCTGTAAGTAAGAGGTCTTGCACTGTACCCCTTGCATGAGGCAACATTGATATTCATTAGAAAAAAACAACAGGCAAAAATATAAAATTAATAAACAGAGATGATCCACAGATGTGGAGGTGGCAACAGAGAGTGCCCCACCTTGCAGATAAGAAACACTAGGAATATAAGATTTTTCTCATACTAAAGGTTTATCTTTTATTCAGTTGATTCAGAAAGATTTTTATTTCATTAGACAAAAAGGATTGTATGCAAATATTTCTATTCACCAGTTCTAACAAGTGACCATTATCTCTTGATTCAGTACACAAGTTATCGACTCAACACAAATCAAAGCAGCTGTCTACAAAATATATAAGCTAATTGTCACTGGCTCATCAGCTTTGCCAAGAGTAACAAAACACACTGCAGTAAGGAAAATAAAAAGGCACTTCATGAAGCTACACATTTCCAGTCTACTCAAATAAATGCAACTCCATTAGGAAAATGACAACATTCACAGATGCCTGAAGATAGCCTATCTGCTCCGATTCTGTACAACTGATTTTTGTTCAAAAAAATAGCATTCAATAAATGTAAGTTACAGGACAGAAATGACTAAGAACATACAAAGCCTAGGGTGCCTCTCGTCTTCACACAACATAACAACCACAACAAAACTACTTGTGAGCTGAGTACTACCTACCTTTGATTTGCTAAGTCTTGCCTTTACTGTACACTTCAATAACATCCCTCTGCACCACACTGATTTTCCAAGCATTTTCAGGAGAGTCTGACTGGTTTCCATTCACCAGCATCTCCCATTTCTCTTCCTGTGTGTTCTTGCCAATGGACAAAGACATCAAAGACTAGGGATGCTGCCTTGCTGAGTAGGGATGGGGTCAGGAAGGCCAAGAAATCATGCCTGGAGTATCACACCTAGTTCTAGAATCCCCAGCAAAAGAAGGATATGGAACTGCTGCAATGTGTCCAGAGGAGGGCCACAAAGATGATCAGACGGCTGGAGCATCTCTGCTATAAAGACAGGCTGAGATACTTGGTCTTGTTCAGCCCATAGAAGAGAAGGCTCCAAGGAGACCTTAGAGCAGCCTTCTAGTACCTAAAGGAGACCTGCAAGAAGGCTGGGGAAGGACATTTTGTAAGGGCAACAAGACAGGGGGTAATGGCTTTAAATTGGAGGGTGGAAGATTTAGATTAGACATTAGAAGAATTCTTCACAATGAGAGTGGTGAGGCACTGGCACAGGTTGCCCAGGGTAGTTCTGGATGTCCCATCCCTGGAGGTGTTCAAGACCAGGTTGGATGGGGCCTTGAGCAGCCTGGTCTAGTGGGAGGCGTCCCTGTTCATCAACAGGGTGGTTGGAACTGGATGATCTTCAAGGTCCCTTTAAACTCAAACCATTCTATGATTATATGACTGTACTTTCTCCCCTGGAGCTGGAGGACGTTTATATAGAGAAATAGTAACATTATATTTGTTATTTCTCCGTTTCTGCTTTTTTTAATCTACTTTTTACTTCTGCTTAATTCTGTCCAACTAATCTCTGTTCAAAAGTGAGAACTCAGCTCAAAGCAGCAGCTGAGTTGCGGCAAAGAACACACTGGAGGAGTCACCTAGCATTACTTCTGATACGTCACCCCCTAAGCAGAAGTCTTTCAGACACTCCAGAAAACAAGCTGGAGGGTACATCCCTACTCCTACAGTTCAACTACTACAGACAGATAGGGTACACATAGTGAAATTAAGACCACAAATCTAGCATTTTTAAAGACAGGAAATAATTTCTGGAATTTGCCGCCACTATCTCTGCTTAACCAAAGTTCCCCATAGTGAGCATCTAAAATTATCTCCAATCTAATATTTGCAATCAATTTCATATTATCTTTTACCCCATCTCAGTTCATGAAGGAAAGTAGGATCACCACACAGTCTAAACATTTACTACAACCGTAACGGACATCTTTGCCTGATATTTTTTCCCACAAATTAATGAAAAACAAATATTGACTGCACTTCAGGAATTTTTCTATGACAGAAACCCAGCTGTAAGTGATTAGATTATTCTGTAAAAATAAGTGTGTTCCTGTAGGAAGACCAATAATCAGTCATCCATATACAATATTCTCTAAGGAGAATACAGCAAGGAACTGACCTAGATACTGCTTCATTTCACTGATGGAGGCAATTTCTGCAGTACAATACAAAAGAACTAGAGGATCCAAATTTTTTTTCAATTAAAATTGTACATACCACATACAGAAAGAAAAGATAAGTCAAACACAACATCAGTACTCTGAAAAATGACAAATGGGAAGGCACAATTGTATAATGGGTTTTTTCCTTCTAAATGAAATTATCAGAGCTGCAAATAGAACTTACTAAAATATTTATATTCTTTGGGCACATTGACTTCTTACCTTTTTATTTAATACTTTCAGGAAATTTCCTGAGGCTGTGATAAAAGTAATCATAGCTATCGTCATGTTTTTCTAGTGAAACACAATAATGAATAAACAGGATATCCAACTTGCAGTAACTCTGTTAGTTGTGCAGGCTTTCAAAGTGTCACATAATTACGATTTAAGAAGGGATAACCAGTCTTAATGCTTTCTCTGTTTGACTTGTTCATCCTATTTGTAAGGCATAAACAAATACAAGTAAGTATTATGAAGAATTATTTCAGCACCTTTCCATTGGTTCTTCTCTTATTACACATTTCCATTAAAAATACTAAAAAATACCACTCCCTAGAATGTTCTCTTTCATTTAAAAAAGAAGAAAAATAAAGATTAATTCTCATTCTTGTCGTAATAAATGATAAAACATAAGCAAGTAATATTAAGCACTCTGAGTATTTGCCAAAGAAACTGGAGTTCACATTTCTTCATAAAGGACAAGTAGTCATTATTGCTTCAGCTGCCACTTTGAAACTTTCAGACACTAAAATTAGACTGCAGACACCACAGAATTACTTTCATTTCTTATACTAAATATGTACAATATAGCTCTTGGGTGGAATAACCACAGTACAGAAGTCAGTGTCCCAAGATAAACCTTTTATCCATAAGCGAGAGAATTTTGACTAAATAAAACTGTATTTAGAGCGTATATGGCAAGACTTCCTAGCTAAAATTCCGGAATTTCAGAAGCGCTTTTGGAGTGGTGAAAAGGAATAAAATTTCATTAGCTTAAAAAAATTATCTTCTAGCTTCACTGAATTTAAACACAACATTAAGGTTATGGTACAGTAAAATAACTGAGAGGTATGCTGGAGGCATAAAATATTTACTAGTTTGTCCTGAGGTAGCTGCACACCAAATGATAGACCATTTTTTTTAACGCACAAGAAATATGAAACCTTTCCACTGAAACAGAGATAGCTGCAGGTATCACTACCTCAGCTTTGCTACATCGAAAGATAAAGCTTGCCATTCTTGAAGTTCTGTTGAATCAATTTTAGAGTTGCCATGCAGTCATACCTTCACAATTCAGGGCAGTTTTACCTGCCACAGATAACTCCTATGTGTCTATGCCCATATTCCTCTTAACTTAATTTGGAATTTCTCTTGGTATTATATTTATTAACATCAAATAAGTCTACATCTTATCTGTTGGCTGTCAAAAAAAAATCCCAATTAAAATTAAAGACCAGTCTGAATATGTCAGATGCATACTGATATTTTCCAAAATTTCACTACTGTTAGGGTATGCATACAGAGCACACATGGAAAAAAATATAGAATAGCAGTAACAAGCTTCTGCTGAATAAATTGATCACACTGTTGATTTTGCACACATTTTGTACATGAAAAGAAGAAAAAAATGTGTGCCATACAAATTTCAATCTAAAATATCTTCAGTAAAACACATTTAATTTTAAAATCCAAGAATATCTACTCAGAGTTCGCACTTCTTTTATTATCTTGTACTAACTGATGACATTAAAGATAAGAAAAGTTGAACTTGCTTTTCAAACTTTGTTTGAAGTTTAATTATTTAAGTTTCTTTCCAGGTATCAAAATTTCTAGTTTATTATAGAGTGTTTTCACAAACAGCACAGTCTATAGGAGGAACAACAGCAGAAGTCAGATGTCTTCATGTATACTACCCTTGGTGTATGCAGCATTCATAAATAGAACTGGTTTGAAGAACAATACGTACATTAAGCTACAAACAGTACTGAGAGAAATACACACTGCTGGATATATAATGCCCACTATAAAAAGAAAAACTATAAATAGTATTTCAATGGCAGTACAAGTTACTATCTGATCTAATAGTTTTCCCTTTCACATCAGCTTCTGTAGATTCTCACAAAGAAGTAACCACAGGCAATACTTCCTTACGCATCAGCCTTCTGCAATATGACTTACCAACTTTGCTGCTTTTCCATAGTCAATCCATCGGATGGTGGCAAAGTTTGTTGACTCTGCACAGTTAAAACCATGGTTAAATCCTGCATGGTATCCATATGGGAAAGTGATCATAAATTCTCCTGCCTCTTGTGTAACCTACAGCATAAAATAAAACAAAAAACAAACCCCAAACTGAACCAGACTAGAAAAACAGTTCTGCTCCTGAAGCTCCTTTGCAACTATCTGGAAACAAAGTTTTTGACCTGGTGCACAGCTACAATGTAATGAAAGCAGAAATGGCATACTCCAGACAACGCTGCTTACCATAAAATACGTAACTACATGTGTTACTTCACGAATTCACAAAGTACTTTCAAAAAACCAGTCTTGGGGCGGAGGTTCACTGGTGATGAAACCTGGAATTACAGGGAGCTAGAAAAGACAGTGAAAAGACTCTATCAGTCTTCCTGACTGAGAGGAAGCCGGCACAGACTGGAACAAAATGCCTGCAATTACCATCCATAAATACTCATACAAATTAATTGTTGAAGAAATTATTCTGCCTGCTACCCTTAAGACATTTCTCTACAATGTCACTAGAACTTTAGTTGCAAAGACTAGAGAGAGATCTTATTCTTGCCCTTCTAGTCAGTATTCATCTGTTTCAAAAGTATGATTTGAAGAACTGTGAATGAGGTTTTTATTTGTCCTATAATTTACTTACTTTTGATGATCAAATATGATGTAGGAGAAACTAAGTTAATGATGCTCAGCAGTTAAAAAAATGTTGTTCATCCCAAAGGAACATATTGGATACACCTGGATCCTCTCAGGCAGTATCCTTAAATCATTTTAGTTACGAAAGGCAGAAGAAAAACTAACAATTGCCCTCAACCCATTCTTCAGCCTTACAGATACTAACACTGAGGGAATTCTTCCTTTGGAAATATCATGCAGAATATCTCAACGTAAAGCCATTAAAACACCACTTTACACACTAAATTAAAAAAAATTTTAATATGTCCCTGCCCTTCCCTTCTTTCTCTTTAAGCACAATTTAAACAACACGAACTATCGATAAGGAGAATTCCAAACACCTAAAGGACAAGGTGCTCAGAAGAATCTCAAAGAGGAAAATTTTGACTACAGCTAAGCAATGACATTACTTCAGAGAATGATCAAGAGTGGTTCCCAAAGGACTGCTCTGTTCTTCAAATGTACAGTGAAAAGCAACCAAAAGCATGCTGAAGCCACTTACTAAACAAGAAATTATAGAAAGCATAAAAAACAAGCAAACAAACAAAAAAAACCTTTAAAAAAACACTAAAAAAGACACAGCCATCATACATATATTTTGTATAGCCAAAATGAAACAAAAATAAAAGCAGATACGAAAGGTTACCAGAGTAAATTACTGGGGAAAAAAGTAGGGTACAATAAACAAATCACTAGCCAGGAGATTCTCTTTCAAGAGAAAAATTTCATCCTTCTATACTTGGATGGACTGCTGCCCTACTCTGGACATGAACAAAAGGAGAGACATCACTTCTTGTTAGTCCCTAATAATTCTCTCCAGTCTGACACAGCTTTAATCTCTTTAAGTCACAGCACCAAAGAGTGTATCAAGGTCAGGCTAGTCAGACTAGAAATGGCACACTGTCTTCTGAACTAGATGGTAAGAGTTAATCAATACACTATACAATTCAGAAGTAAAGAGTGAAAAAAGATTCCTTATGCTCTTGTTTGATTCGCTTTTTGACAAGAAACACATCAGATGGCAGACCCACTAAAAAACAAACAGAACTATTTAAATGAAGCAAATAATCTTAGCAATGATTGATGACTACTCAACAAGACACATTCACTGATTACAGAAAAATAAGTTGACTTCTTAGAGATCAAATAGACTGTTTTCATTGTGTGACAATGCTTTGCAGAAGCAATACAGTTCAGAAAAATCAGAAGGACAAACATGATTCTTTTCAGGGTAACATACTTCTGATCTGAAATAGCCAAAAAGGAGAATTAAATTTTAAACAACCACCAAATCTCCAAACATTTTTCTTATGACCTGTCACATCTTAAATTTCAGCTCTGGCATAGTTATCTTTTGTTTAATTTCCACCTTTAGAACCGCCCCTTTCTTCTTCAAAATTCTCATCTTAAGGTTTTAGAAATTCTTGATGTGCTCTTTTTTTCCACAACAATAGAATACACAGGGATAGCACATCAAGATGTACATTTATGTTTGTATTATAAGGTGAAGAAAAAATATACTTAGCTAACAAAGCTAAAGAATAAAACTGGATCTTACATTTTGCATTTGCACTATGCAAGCTTAATTTTTTGTAGGTTCATATTTAGTATATACATGCAAATGCACATACAGGTGCATATATTATAACTGCTCCTGTAGCACTCTAACAATCACTGTGGGAATGTTTAAGAGAGATTATTCTCAATGCTAACAACTCCAAAATTTATCTCAATACACCCTCCCACTGCTGACAGTTTAGCAGGTGTTCTATTGCAACAAGCAGCAGTTCAGCTGCCACCTGGTAGGCGAAGGCTGACTTATCAGCATTCAGCACATTTCTACTTCTATCACTTTGAGCCATGAGAGATCACAGCCTGGTTCTCTCTATTCACTTTCTCACTGAATCGCATTAATTACAATTACACTTGGATACAGTCTGCTTCCTCCTAGGACTAGGTGACAGAAACAAACTTAAATATTTAACTAGTTCTAGAACTTTTTTTTAAAAAATTATAATACAAGGAATAATCAAAACATTGAAATAAGAACATCAACTCCCTTACACCCCTCAAATGGATGGTACTGAAAGCAATATGCTGGCACTCTGCAGTATGCTACTTTAAACACCAACCATTGAAAATTATACTGTTCACAGTAATATTCTGTAAATTCAAAACTATAAATCTAGTTATAAAACCTTCCAGGCTGGAAGGTTTCATCTGACACTTCATGATAAAGCACAAAGCTATGAAGGGAATCAGTGTTTACCTAAATATTACAAAAACTGAACTCTGCAACCACATTTCCATATGATAATACATCATTCAGAAAAAAAAGTATTTCAAATACAAGTAATTTGTTCAAAAAAAACTTGCTTTCCACAGCAGGCTGTATCATTCTAAATGGCAACATTTCTTCATTTATACATAGGTTGATGTAAATACAAAAAATAAAGTGTTATTCCAAAAGGCATACAACAAATCAGTGGCTTTATGCCACCAGTATTGACAATACATGGATATTTTAGTTACTGCTAAGTGATGCTTACACAGCACCAGGGCCTTTTCTGTTTTTTACACCACTCCACTAGTGAAGAAGCTAGGAGCACACAAGAGGTTGGGAGGGTACATAGCTGGGATGCTGGCTTCAGCTGACTAAAGGGATATGCCATACCATATGATGTCATGCTCAGCATATAAAGATGGGGAAATAAGAAAGAAGGGTAGGCATTTAGAGTGCTGGAACATCCTCCCAAGGAACTGTTAAGCATGGTGAAGCCCTGCTTTCCTGGCTATGGAAGAACATCTGTCTGCTATTGGGAGGTAGTGAATTAATTCCTTATTTTGCTTTGGTTGTAAATACGGCCTCTGCTTTACCAGCTAAACTGTCCTTATCTCTCACTTTTACACTTCTGACTCTCCCACATCTTATGGTGGGGGAGAAAGCGAGCAGCTGTGGGAGACTCAGCTGCCTGGTGGGCTAAAATCACAGCAATGCTATAGATGAAAACATTCACTAACTAGGGTACATTTCATACTGTTACAAAAATAGCAACAAATGAAGACAGAAAGTAGTGCATTAGCCTACATTCTAGGCCAAGGAATGTGATAAGCTATGTCTGTCCACATGGTATCAAGTAATAAACACTGAATACACTAAAACAGAAACCACAATAACAATCAAGGGACGTTGACAAGACAGTTGACAGAACTGAATTGCAGTGGGAATAGACTAAGATAAAGCACATATTGCCTGGTTCTTCTGAACACCTTAACTGCCCAGTGAGAAACCAAGAATCATAACCCCTTAATGATCAAAAGGCTTTTAAAAACTCAGTATAACATAAAGAGATGTTCAGGCAGGGAACCTTCTGAGAAGCATTACAAAGCTCTTGAATTTAGAAACTTCAAATTTGCAAAGCGTTCAGGATATAGAATAAATACACTTTAAGAAAAAGCAATGCAGTAGAATCCTTTTTATATGTTGGCACCTACTGGAAGTTCAAAGTGGAAAACGATAAGGTAGAAAATCTTGTAGGAAAGGAGAATAAAAAATGAACACTTCAGATGTTTTTGAAAGCAGCTATATATTAAATTTATCCACAAAGAAGAAAGCCAGATATTCTTCCCACTTTTTCTTTATATAATGTTCTAATCAAATGCCCAGTCTGCCCTACCTAGTAGCACAATACAATCATTCACTCTTTTTCTAATATGTTACAGCTTTCAAAACACATGATAAATTAAACAACAGTTCTTTTGGTTTGATTCCACCTGAAACTGTTTAAGATAACAATACAGATCAACATACACTGAATGGCATCAGAAAAACAATACACAAGCATAAAGACTCAAAACATTTATTTTTATATCTAAAGTATACGACTTAACATAGCTAGTGAAGAAGCGTTCCAGTCAACAGAATCACGTGCAAGTTTGCAGAGAAATAAAACAGAAACAAAAAATGTTGGTGATAACTTCAAAATCAGACAAACATTTAGGATAAAGATTATGATAGCTACAAATGTTTTCTGCTAGAAAATTCCAAGCTGAATCATGTAAAAGTCCTAATTCTACAAGTATTTGTTTTCATATATTCATGGAGTCAGAGCCAAAAAAAAAAATTGCCTCACCTCTACTAAAAACAGTTCTAACAGTAAACACTGTCTAATGCAATGCATGAATGCACAGTTTAAAAATAAACACTAACATACCTTGTCAAAAGGAATTCCATACTTTTTCAATACTGATGGAGAAATTAGAGTCATCTTGTGGCGAAGAAAAGCATCACATCCTTGAGAGCTGCCTGGGAAGAACCCTAATAAGGCAAGATAAGCAAAACAAGGTATCTTTTAATTGAAATAAGTTGGAATTCTTTTTCATATTTTACAATAGATAATGCTGTTTAAACTTGTTTTCAAATTTTTTTATCATGTCATTGCTAGGTTCTGGGAGATTTCTATAAACATCAAGTGCCTCTCTTAAGTTTTTTCAAATAATTTTCAGGGGGAGGGAAACTGAAAACACAATTCCTACAAACAATAAAACAAAAAGAAAGGCATAGTACTTAACGAAAGCAAGAAGATGCTGAAAACATTACACTGAAAAATGGAAAGAACATAGTGAAAGGCATCTAACCACCTACTACTTCCTCTGAATACTTGCTCTCAAATGCTCTTCCACCTACTTGCTCTGAGATGAACATGTGTGTCTTGCTGGGGCCAGGAGAAACATTTTTGACCGCATAAAAGATTTCTTTGTCTCTAACAGTTCAATAGGAAAAATACTGAATAAACATGTAGTTGAAACAAGAAGTAATGGCTCCTTGTGATGGAGTCAAAGAGTACGTTCTACTGGTACATATACAGCTTCATCACAGCCCTATCTCAAAAAATATAGGAGAAAAGATGAACTCTAGGACTTTAAAGTAGTGCAGTATGAATTAGTTTGACTTTACTGCAAAAAAAAAAAAGAAAAAAAGCTATCATAATGACAAAATTCTCCAAAATTGTTTTCATTTGTATTATAAACCCATATAAAATTCGTATGATAAGAAAATCCAAATATAAATTAATTTTAAACCAATTATTATTTTCCAGCCACTGGGTAAACATATGCAACCCTATTTTATTATGGAGAAGAACTACCTGAGGAACATGGAAATTGAAATGAAGTAAATAGTCTCAAACAAACAAAAAAAAGACATATTCTATCAATTATCCTGCATAGCAACTTGATACTGGTGAAGATATTATACAATACCAACACTTCATGATGAAAAGGTCTCCTTAATTATGGTATTAATACCAATTCAGAAAAAAAAACCACTTTTGATTCATTTATGCATTAAATGATATTTTATGCCTCAAAACTACTAAAAATCTTTGAGAGAGATCCAGGCTGCTAGATGACCTAGGATTATCCAAGCTGCAAACATCTGCTCACAACAAATATATTAACCATCCAATTACTCTCCAAACTCAATGGTAACTGTTTTTCTGGAAAAGTATGGTATTTGTATGTAAGCAGTAAGAAGAGGTTTCCAAGAAAAAAACACACGAAAACAATAACAAAAATTACTAGACAGATTAAGAGAAAAATATTGCTCAGTGGACAAAAAATAAGCCACCAGACATTTAACTACTGAAAGAGCTTTCAGTCATCACTTTATGGTGTTTGTACAAGTTGTTGTGTGCCTCTCATGTAACTGTTACTTTCCCATTCACAGAAACAAGTTCCATTCTTGGAGCAACACACTCACTACTGGATATAAAAAAAAAAAAATCCAAAAATATTCACTTTCAATCAATTAACTAGCTAAGTATTTTTAATGACTTGAGCGAAAAAAAAGAAAATCTTAACAATTCAACATAATACACAGCCTTCTGTGCAACATCAGATGGAATATCATCTCTCTAATGAGTCTTATATTTTTGTCCATTAACAATCCCACAACTGCAGAGCAAGGGTGATCACATTATAATTGTCATATTCTTTGTACATTCTATTCTAGCACACTTCCTAGGTCTGGGAGAACATTTTTTCCCCTAATTTCTCTGATGTAACACCAAGCAGTATGTAAGCAGATAAGGTATGTATGCTCATGCTGACAGATGCACTAGGAACTCCACTAAAATTCCCTCAGATAAAATTTTATTCAAGTTTATCATTCTTTCCTTTTCCTCCTCATCAACAGACACATAATTATTTACTTTCTTTTGGAATTCCAAATAATGTTACACTATAAGCTTCAAAATGTATCACTTAGTAGGCACAGTTTTACCATGTATGTTTGGCTTCCTTAACTGAAAGATATTTAAAAGAAACTAGCCCACAAATAGTGGCCTCCAGTAAAAAAATTTCAACAGTATCAGCACAATTAATATCTGCAACATAATCATAACAATCATAAATTGGAATCTTCGCCTTATAAGCTTCAAGGAGTCTCAGCCCTGAGCAGCACAGTAACAGAAATGTACCGGAACACATTATGAAAAAAGTGATTGAAAGTGGTACTTCAGACTGAGGAAATAACCGGTATGAAAAGCAGGAAAAAGCTTTTATTTCTAAAAGCAGGTAGAGTTTGGCAGAGTTATTTTCCCTGTGAAAACAAACTTTATACCAAATTCTGCTACTGCAATGTGATTAATATACTCAGTACATGATGATAAAAAGCAAATGATGGGCCAAAATTCAAGAGATCAGAAATAGTTGTGATTCCAACCAAAAGGTAAGCTTTTTGTTGAAAGCTGCAGACAACACGGAACAGCAGAATGCAATCTGCCCAAAAACCATTAAGAGAAATTTACAGAACATCTGCTGCCCTAACAGTGAAATCAAAGTGCAGCCTACACATTCTGTGCCACTATAAAAAGATCTTTTGCCTCTATCGAAGTCTACATTTAAGAGACACTCAAGCTTTCCAGTCTCGTCCACCTCATTTTTTTTGAAAGCACTCCCCTTCAATGAACAAGGAAAGAAAGGAAGGTAGTTTTTCCTCATTACAAGGCTCTATATATCAGATCTTTTGTTCTGCTGAGGCTAAGGGTAAGGGCAGACAAAATTTTCTTTCAGTAAAGAAATACCCCTGTGGGAGAACTGGTTAGCAAATGTAAAAATATCTAGTAGCACACTGAATAGAGGACATTGTATTAGAAACATCACAAGATCCTTACAAATGCATTAAATGCAGGCCAATTCAAGACATACCTGTGACACACCACAACCATTCTCAAATACCAAACTGATGTTAAAATCACCAGTTTACAGATTTATCAATTAACCCTGGGTATTTCATGAAATCCCACATCGAAAAGAAAAAAAAAATTAATCTAAAATGTAACTGTAATATCATTCAAGGTCTATAGCAGATTCACATTCTTGAGACACATGAAATCTTAATTTAATCCATTAAAACTAATCCATTAACTGTAAATCAGTTAAATAATAACTGTAAATAATACAAAAGCAGGACTTCTTGGGAATTTGCATGAATCCCCAGTTTCTCCAATGGCCTTTTGAGATGTGGCAGACCTCTTCCACACCTCTTCTCCGTACTTGTATTTACCTTACCCTGCCTACCTTCTTGGAAAAGATTATGCAGCACACTAAATGACAATTCAAAACAATTGCTTCATAGAAGCCAGTAAGAAATAACCAAAGAAAAAGAGGATTAGATTGCTCACTGATTTTCATCAATGAGGAAATGATCTTCCAGTTAAATTCTGCAATCCACAATTTAAAGAAACGCTAACCGTCTTACCACCTAGAACAGATTCAGAACAGCCTACAAGGTAAGTATGTGATTCAACAGTTGGTAGCTAAATGTTTGGATATAAGCATATAAACTAGAGGCAGAATGCATTT
Source organism: Piaya cayana (assembly GCA_013389865.1). Lineage (NCBI taxonomy): Eukaryota > Metazoa > Chordata > Aves > Cuculiformes > Coccyzidae > Piaya > Piaya cayana. The sequence goes on along the minus strand of WAAB01023440.1, from coordinate 19,384 downwards.
ATCCACCAAACTGAAAATCCCACTCAGGCTTTTTAAAAACCTTAGTTAATACGAGCAGTAGTGGCAATGACTATGTGAAAACAGTCTTCAAACTGTGCTAACAACACAAAAAAATATGCTTTCAGAAGACAATACACACATATTCTGACAGATAACATGGCCAAAAATAAGATAACAATATAAAAGGTAACCAATACTTTTTTCACTAACAAAATAAAAACCACTTTCTGAGTTAGCCTCATCACTGTGCTGATGAAGACAACACTATTCCACCTCTGTAGTCAATGACATTTCCATACAATTTATGGGTTTATGATCCATACTCTAGATACAAGTCAAACCTTCCTCATCTTCAGAGGAAGCTGGGAGTGGCCACTAAGCAGGTTCATAGCTGTGTCTGAATAAGATACAGTTCCCACACAGAGAACACTGCTGTACTGACAGTCTTTAGAGAAATGGTTCAGGGTAAAGAACAATTTAAAATAAATTTAACTCTATAAATGTTTGCACAACGACAACCACTGCTATCTGGAAGGTTCCTTTTTTTTTGCGCCTTCAAAGTATCATTCCTACATACCACATGTGGCTCATATAAGATGACATCACATCACAACTAGAATGCAAACTGGAGTGGATTGGGTTCTATTCACTGATTGTTTACCACCTTCAAGATACTTTGATCACTTATGTATGGCACTAAGAATGTGTCCTTACTGTTTTCAATTAAACTGTTCAGCTACAATTATACATGGAAAAATTACAATACTATTTCCAAAAAGTAATTCTACAACTCTATTGATATGAATGTGGCTATATACTACTTTCTATGATCAAGGCTATCACAATCTGGTTAATAATGAAGTCATTACTTAAGCACACACACATAAGACAATATTGTTAGGGCATTTTCAAATAAAATTCTGACGAGTCAATTAATACAGCTAGACTTCTACACTTCCATCCTCAAATCTCCACCTAAAATTTCACAGTAAAGGTGCTAAATTGCTGATTTATTAACATTAATTGAGAATATAAACATAAAATATGAAAGTAGAAATATAAAATTAAAACTTACAACATAAGAGAATAACCAAAATTGCAAGTATCTTCAATGTAATTTAACTTAAAGCAATTGAAATAATTCAAATTAATGCAATTAAGTTACAGTAATTTTTTACTTATTTAGATCTTCTTTTAAAAGACTTAGAATGTACAAAATATTAATCATAATTCACTGATCAGTATTCTTGGAACACAGATATTAAAGGAGAACTGAGCTTTCTAGTCTTTTCATATTTAGATTTTTCTTTGGTAGATATAGATACAAACTTAATACAACTTATTTAAATTAATTTAGGGTTTTTTTAACTAATTCAAATTAACTTTCTGTATTGCACATTAAGGAAATTAGGAAGAAGAGTCTGCGTGACAACAGTCCTCACAAAGAAGTAGAGGTAATTCGTATGCTACACAGAGTATAACAGCCACAAAAAAAGCAAGTGCTGTGAAATATGGATATTGTTATGCCCAGATGAATATATTACAGCCTGAACTTTTTAGATGCAACTTTCTAACTTGACTCATAGAACCATCAATTGACACAATGTTCAATTCTTCAGCTGCTCAAGTTTTCAGATTCTGGACCCCTAGAAGTTACTTAAGTTCTACATCAAGTTTCCTTTCAATGGCTGTTCATACTTGTTTTCATACACAACAGATAATGACTTCTGCACGAAATGAATTAGTTAATACTATACACCAGACGAAGCCTTTTAACACCTCTACATATTACAACATAATAAACTTCAGTTTCTTCTTTAACCTAATCAAACAGCAAAGACAGACATCATCTCCTCTCCAAAACAATTTCTGCAATTAAATGATTGATTGAAAGATCTTGAAAATCTTTGGAACTGCCATTTCTGATTTGCCACTCTGCTTCTATTCGCTTTATTTTCTAACCCTTTTTGTGAAACAAAAAGATCTTACGAATACTGTGGTATTACAGATTAACATTACAAGTATAAAAATTGCAGTTAATAGCTCATTTGAGATTTTTATTACATTTAACTATATAAAATTGAAAAAATATCTATATAAACAAGAAAGCAGCTGAAGGGCAAAATCAAACTGTTACCTTTATTAGATGCAAGTCTAATGTCTTTCAGATAAAGTATTTGTAGGTGCCACAGTCAATCAAGACTTCAGTTCAGAGCAGAAATGAAAGTACTGATGCACAAAAGGCATGTGTGGTAATTGCAATGTGCAGACAAGCTAATGGAAAACATTTAATTCCTTTAATTTTATGTATCAACTGCTGCCTTGACTTAGAGAACTTGTCATGTTTAATGCATTATTTTATTATTTTAATTATTTACGAGCATTCAGTTAATTCAGCAGGCCTTTGGTCATCTGAGCATACTTTTTTTTTCAGATGTGTCAACTCACACAAAAATATGATTAAAAATATTTTTCAATACACATGTAATTACATATGAAGATTTCATTTACACTATGTTTTATTGATGTTTACTACTAAGTGCATTGCAGTCATGCAGCTTACTTTGTATTTTCATCTTTTGAAGATACCTTACTGTAAAACACAGGCTGTATTTTGGCAGTTAGCAATTGCAAAGCAGATCACACAGGTCTTAAGCTCCACAGCATGGAAATAATCATAAATGGTAGTTTAAAAATTTTAAAAAATTAAGTCGAATTGAGCATTAAGTCCAGCATCTTTATTCTTAGGAACTATGGCATAATCTTCTATATTGCACTCTGATGACTCAGAAAAAGAGTGATGCACGTATATGTATACTAAATGGATATGAAAAGCAAATGCACAAAAACTCTCAGAATTTGGTCCTGATAAACAATATATAATTATCAACTTTCAATAGTGTTCCTTACATAAAATGGTTCATAGCAGTCTATCAAATATGGGCTGCCAGGCTATGAAACATGCCTAATTATACCTGTGATCATAAGCTGCACTAGAAACTACATCTAGACACTAGAAGAGGTTTAGCATTATTGAAAATAAAACCAATTGCTGTCTGAGAATTTTCTCATATATTAGTGATTTTTATCACTTAGATCTCAACCTCCCAACAATATCCTCTCTTCTTTCTCAATAAACATTCTTCCCAATTCTGCTCGCAAAAGTCAATACATGTTTTGCTCAAAGTGAATTTATATGCCTGCTCACTGGCCAGCAGAGTTCTACCAAATAAGATTTGGCATTGGTATATTTTGTCTGCTTCCCTCTTCTCAGGGGTACTAACCACGTTTTCCATCCCCAGTCACTAACTTACATACAACTTCAGGTGACTCAGCTGTCTTCAGTATTCCTATGTTTTTAGTATATTTGGCTAAGAAGTAAAGATTCAAAAGTTACTGATGAAAAGAAGCTAAGACAAGAAAACAGAAGGGCAGACAGGAGGCAAAGATACTAGCAATGAAAATCTAATGAACAACAAAATAATAACGCTCATTTCTGTAAGCTTCATCAAGCAAAAATGCCAATACAAAACAAAGTTCTAAGGTGAAAAAAAGAAAAGGATTATTTTGCTTCTTAAAAATTCCTCCAAGTACCTCCAAGCATTCCTTGTTTGCAATCATACCACAAACAGATAAAAGTTATACAACTTAAGTAATAACACACTGTGGGTGAGTCAAGGACAGTATTTTTCATTTTGCTGGATGTTTGTCCTTCAAACACCTTACATATGGAAATATTGAATATATTACCGTGAGCTAGCCTTTCAAGCCGTTTGCCTTGCTCTGGAGGTATAGCATACCTAAAAATCACATAAAGAAAAAGATAAAATTATAAAAGACGTAATTACTACGCAAGCCATGATTCACATATGATGAATATCTAAAAACACAGAAGCCAAAAATATTAAAGACTAAAAATTATACAGAAATCTATGTCAATTTCAGAGGAAACAATATAAAGGTTTTTTTAAAAAAATATTTCAGCTTACTTCTAGTCTAAATATTATTACATGTAGTTTAAGAATGTTTTATTCACTATCTGAATCATGCATATTGACAATATTTGATAGTATTACACACTCTAGTTGAAAAAAGACACATATACTTTCACTTTCCAAATGAAACAAAAGCATGCTAAATAAGTCTAAGTTATACAGGTTTAATTTCTTTTAATTTTACTACTTCACAGGACAAGAGTTCAACAAAAAAATACAAGCATGAAATATCTATTTTTTCCCTACAGTCAATGCTGGGGAATAGAAGGGTTACTCTTGTTTTTAAAAACACTACAATTAGAGTTTAAAAATAATTAAAGAAATATACTTTTGTTAAATTAATTAATTCATATCTTGGAATCATTCTGTCCTTAACCTTTGTTTTAAAAGATTCCATATGCAATCTTTAGCTTATCTAAAATCACCAAGCCATAATTCATTCAATGTAAGTTGATGCGTTTCATCATTGTGTTCATTTAGGGTCTATGGTAACATCTACTGTTCAGTCCTTTATTTCTTCCCAATGTTATCATTGTTCTCACAGCTAAGGGGCAAGGAAAGGAGACCATCTATGTCGTACCAGACATTAGGAAAACCAAAGTCACTCTCCTGGTCCTTCAGCTTCATAAAATAATCTTATTAGAAAACAGCTTTTTTAACACAAATGCATTTGCCTATATATATGTGAAATTAGTGATAAATATTACTTGATTCTTCATCTACTGTACAGAACATCGAATAAAAACCCTCCCAAAATCAGATTACTAAATCGGAGAAAAGTATTCCCTCTTAGTCCCAACAGTCAGCTTAGTTTTTAGGAAAAAAAAAAATCACCATCTTGTGTCCAACTTCCTTTCAGCTACATTACCAAACAGCCACTAACATTTGTTTGACTTGTCATATCTTAAGGCTGAGTCCAGCCCACTTTAAAAGTCAATATAATGGGCACAAAATGCTAAACCACTAAGAGGCAAAGAGAACACTTCTTTGACAATAAGCAAAGAAACAGATAAAAAGGGGAGAACAAAGAGATAAATGTTAATGCTAACTACATTTTAATTTTATGAGTTTGCGAATACATGTTTGTTAAAAATTTTGAAAAGACAGAAAAACACAGAAGGATCACTGATACCTACACTTGTCAAGAATTGTTCAACAAGATGTTATGACATAAATTTAATTCAGAAAATCAAGGATACTAGCAACAAGATAACAACAAGTAAATAATAAATTAAACCTAAGCCATTAAATCATGTTTCTGAAACACACACACATATATATATATGTTTTCAAGATTAATTCCTCCATGTGATTTCTCAGGGTACTTTAAATAAACTAACTTTTTTCTTTTTTAAAAAAACATCTCTGTCTTAGGCAATACTATCCACTATTCATTCATTAACTAGTGGCAATGTCAGCAACCTGTTATACTTAAATTTTTAAAATTCCCAGCAGAAGCAGTAGTATAGGGTAGTCTAGTGGTTGTGCCGCTTGGTCTGTCTTTACCTCAGAAAACATGATTAGTGAAAAAAAAGCTATGTCCTGGGATTTGGCTGAAAATAGCAATTCACAACCTGCTTTATTTTACTAACTACTCTGGTTACTACTTGATTTTATTTTATACTCAGACGTAAAACCTAAACAATGTTTGAGTAACTGTTACCTTTAGAGTTTCTGTTCTATAAGAATTAATTTATTCTTTTCAATGACTACTGCTAGTCCACTTCAGTAAAATAAAAGTTTTACCTTGCATGGCATGGAAAAAAAGATATGGATTTCACTGAAGTTCAGTTTTATTAGGAATGTTTGCATGTTGCACAAAGATACATCCACATTGCAACACACCCAGAAGAATATTTATTTAGAAAAATTAAATGCAGCATAACATTATTACAGCTGTGCTTTCTGGAAAAAAATATGTAATTTTTAAAAGCATTCTATATAATCTACTACTGTAGATAAAAATAAATATACTGACCCCATTTTTCATCTGTACCTGAAGTAGGTCTTTCATGTCTCTTAATTCATTGCATAGACCTGATGTATATTTATGATTCTGCCTTTAATTAAATAGAGAAAATTACTGTATGCTGGCCATAACTAATATCCACTTAGCATTAAGTAGAGTTTTAATAAATTAAAAAACACCTTTGACAACTTTCTTAAGAAAGCAGTTTTAAGCAGCATTGTTTCAAAAGTTTTCACGAAAACCTATATAAACATTAAATTAAGTGTTCTTCAACCATCAGCATCCATTCTAACTCTAGAAAAAGATACTACAACCACATTTGTTCCAACATGAATATCCTGGTTTAAGGTTATATTCAAGAGGGAAATTAAGTCAAGCTCCACACTCAAGAAATCTGTTAGAAAGAGGAAGGAAGGACAATTTGTCCTCTTTGGTTGGAATAAATGTCAAAATTCATAAATATCGGCAACATGCTTTCCGAACTACACAGCTGCCATTGTATAGCAACCAAGGATATCCCATTAGAATGAGTGACATGCTTTCAGCTTAGGCTTTATGTTTCAATGGAAAGTAAATTTTTCTTTCAGATCAAGAAAAGAGTGGACCTAAATGATAATAATAGATACATGAATATATAAAGATCTCAGAACTGTTTTTCTTTTTCCGAGGACCTCGTAACATCAAACCCAAGATTAAAGATGTTGGCTGTAATAGCATCTCAGAATGATCGCTATGTGATGACAAATGGGGGGCAAAACCTCATTTTTCTCATTAAAAAAAGTACCAAGTTAGCTAGTAAGAGTTTTCCTATGAGTCAGTACCAAAGTCCATGGTCACCACAAAATTCTATGAACTGTCAGTCAGAGTATGACTTTCACAGTTGACCTGCCTGGTANAAAAAAAGCCAAAAAAAAAAAAGACACTGAATACAATTTCACAATTGCACAGAGTGTAAGAAGAAATGAATGTTAATACATGTCTAAACATCAGAGAAAGCTCTGAATTCCATAAAGACTGCCACAGCAGTCAGATTTAGCTGCTGCCTACAAATCCTCACTAGGGCTCTCAGAGGAAATAACCGGTTGTCTTCCCACATTCAGAGAAAGCACACTTACTATAAACATTTTTCAGTTCTCCATACAACAATGTGGCCATTTTGAAGAATGACATGTACACTAAGTAAAATCCAAAACCACACAGTACTATTGTACACGTCAGGGTATTTGGCTTCTTTAAGGCAACGCTTGTCAACTCAGTTTCATTTTTTTAAGAGCAGACAAGACCTTGTTGAGATTCAAGTCACGTTCCACTTCTTTTGAAGAAAAATACTAACATCACATTAACACAGGATTTTACTGATATAGGAATACCATAAGCATAAATTATTACAGCATTCCTGCAGTAAAAGCATATGTGTGAGAACAAATCTTAACTTCCATTCAACTATTTCCAGCAATATCTTTTACAATATACAATGAGATATTCTTTTAATATTGCTTTTTAAACTCCTAAGAATCCAAAATAATTTTCATGCAATCATTGTTTTACTTAAATTTGTCATGTCCTCTTACAACATTTTGGAATTTTCAATACAGATATCATTCTTATGGTTGAGAAGACTTTCTTAGCATGTCTGATTCTATCAAATCAGCAATTTCAACAGACATAAAATTTATCAATTCAAAACACAGACTTCTGCTACTACAAGATGTTTTACCTTCTCTATCTGAATGCAAGAGATCCACTATACAAGAAAATCACTTTATACATAAAGCAATGACCAGCAGCTGACCAATTTACTACTGCCTTAGTTTAACTACATATTGCATAAGTTTCTGTCTTTTATATGTGTATAAAAATAACCAATAATGTTTTATGGAATTACCAGCCACAACATTTTCTAAGTTAGGATAACCTAAAACTGCCAGAACGAAACTAAGCATAACCTATCTTTTATACATCTTTCTCTTGAATTTAAGATCTCTTTACAAGTATTTTGAATAAGGTAAGATTTTATGATGAAAAGGAAACATTTTTCTCATATATTTTCCTACATGCATAGCACAATCTATATGTATGACATCAAACTTACTTGTCTCTCTATTAAGGCTGTTGAATCAAAAATCTAAGATTATGGAGAAAGGATTGCAGAAGCTTCTTATTTAGGAAGTACTTTTAACACTGAATCTGATCTCCTACTGAGTTAACGGTAGAGAACATGACTTTGATTAAAAAATGCCACTAAATGCACATTTAACAGCATCTAATAGTACAAGGGGAGGTTCAGATTAGACAGGAAAAAAAATTTCACCAAAAGGCTTATCAGGTACTGAAACAGGCTACTCGGAAGCAACTGAGTAGCCTAGAGGTATTTAAAAGACAGGTCAGGGATATGATTTAGTAGTGGACAAATATGGTTTGACTTGATGATCTCCAAGGTCTTTTCCAACCAGACAGTTCTATGATTCTAATACAAAACATGTTACACAGTTCCAAATGACAACTGAACCAAATAAACTGATTTCAGAGACATTTCCCTCAAATAGTCTTGGGATTCTCATATTGAATAATTAAAATCTTATTCTGTTAAACCCTTGTATATTTTTTAGTCTTTTCCTTGAGAATAAAAGAATGTATTACTGCAATATGTTTACATCACAAATCTCATATAGTTCATAGCATCCTCAGCTTAAAAAAACAAAACTCCACCTTAGCTTTTCAGTAAAGGTTATCACTATGAAGGAATTTTAAATTGTACCCCCTATCTATTTGGTTTAGTCAGTTGAAACAAACAGATAAATGAAATCATCTTTCATAAAAATTTAAACTTGCCATGACTTTGGCTCCCCAAAATGGAGGTAATTAATACTGTAGAGATCCATGTCTTCAGTGTGCCATGCAAACGTTGTTTTCCACATGCCAAAATACAGATATGGTGTATTCACACCCTCAATAGAAATTCCACAGTCTTCTCCTACAACATCGAGTATTGTATTAAGATGGGCAATATTCCATTCCTCAACTCCCTGAAAAATACACATAGTAACTGTATTAATAAATTCATAAATCAATGTGATTTTACATAACAGTCTTAGTCAAAGAATACACACCTGAACTAGCCCTTCAAAAGACTGTAGATAAATATAATTTGCAAACATTGTGGAAGACAGTTGAAGTTACCTGAAGAAAAATTCTCTTGAACTTGGTAACATCTAGATCAGGAGCTGAGATATTCAGAGCAGAGAACATAAGGCAGTTCATACCTTGCTTAACATATAATACATCAAATTTAACATGGATTGAAACAGTGTACACAACGGAAATAAGAGCTGCAGACAAAGCCTTTTAGAAGTGAATAGCTGGAATTCTCTGAGTCTCACTGGGACAATGTATGATTTTTAATTACTTACATAATAATACCAAAGAGTATGTAAGATCATGAACATTAAACGAATTTTAAAATAAGTTTATTATGTCTCTGAAAAGTATAAAATGTAAAACCATTACATCACTTCACAAGTATTTCTAACCACTATGACTGAATGCATAAGAAATCTAACACAGAAGAAATCTCTCAATTTAATGGGATTTCAGCTGTTTTCTTTCATTAGTGCCTATCAAATTTGTATATTAAAAGCCATTCAGAAAGCCATGCATGTTGCTTTTGTTGCATTTCAGATTTATCAACAAACTGCAAATCTAATTTCAGGTAACACAGCATACAAGTGTCAGTACACCCAAGATCAAAGCTACAAAACTGAAGAGAAAGAGATCAGACTTCATTATAACAGTCATTATTAGCAGCTCCAGGGAAGACATTAGCTAGCACTCAAGCATTCAGAAAAACAAGAAATATAATCAAAACTGTTATAAACTCAATTCAGGCAAGATTCTTTATTGGGAAAACAGCTCCTGAACATGCTGTTAACCATGACCTGCTCCACATCCCCCACCACTGAATTCTGTAGTTTTAGTAATCTTACTAAAACCTGGGCAATAAATTGATGCCAGACTACAGTCCTGATGCAGCTGCTTAAGATTAAGAAATATGGTGACATTCAATAGTTGGGCAGGTGGTAAATTAAGAATACAGTTTAAAGCAAGAAGTAATGAATATTTAACACTGTTTTCATTTCCTTTTTTTTTGAGATTATATGTCAAGCATGTTATGTATGCAGTAAACTAGAACTGACAATCAAGATGGTATGAAGTTCAAGTCATGAAGTGTGGTCAAACCACTGGAACAAGTTGCCCAAGAAAAGTCATGGATGCTGTGTCCCTAGAGGTGTTTCAGAACAGGTTGGATGAGACTTTGAGCAAACTGATCCAGTGGAAGGTGTCCCTGCCCATAGCCAGGGGTTGGAACTAAATTATATTTAAAGCCTCTTCCAACATAACCCATTCTATGATTCTATGATACAATTCTATGATTCTCATTGAACAAGCACTTCCAACTGCCCACTATGACTATTTACTTTAGTAATGAAAACTATTTGTAAGTTATGACTTTTACAGAATGAGTTCATTCCAGATGGCAAGTCTTGTTATTTTTTTAAAAAGGAAGCTTTGGCTTTGATGCATTTCTGTGACATAAAGACACCTGACATTTAAAAATTTAAAAATATTTTATGACCATTGTTGAAGACAAAATATAAACACCAAAATGAACTCAAATTGCAGATGCTGGTAAAATTTGCACCTTTCAAATCTAAAAATCATAACCATCAGCAAGGTAGTAGAGCTATAAAATACAAAATTTATTTGAGGAAACAATTCTGAACTAATTATTCCTTAAAATAATTTAGTTTCCTTTTTTTAAAATCACATCAAATTTATCTTTGTTCACAAATTCTGCAGTCAATTTAGGACAACAAACAGCAAAATAAAAGCAACCATGTAGGCACAGAGACACCAAAAGAGTTAGAAAAACAACAATAAAAACACCAAATTAAAAATAATTGTTGATCTAAGCAGTATACTCTTTCTGACATCAGCCAAAAGCACTCATAGCAGTCAAGAAATATCAGTACTTCCTTAGAATACCCTTCTAGCCTGCAGAAATTTGAAAACTCAAGGTTTCTCCAGACAAAGGTGTTATCCTACTCGACAGTAACCCATAGGCTTGTTACCTATTTATTTGTCTAGTCACCTTCTTTAATCCATGTAAGACTTCAGCAACGATACCATTCTGAAAACTTACTCTTCTTACTAAGAATTGATAGTTAAAAGAATAAATTATCCTTTTTTTTTTTAGCACCACATCTTTTCTTTTCATCCCATTAAGTCACAACTACTCAACAAGCAAGGTGAGTAGTTCTCAAGCTTTCCCTAGGACAAAAAGCTTGAGAATACCAAAAATACCAAATACACAACCCACAACCTCTGTATTCAAGACAGGTGAGCAATTTCCATTTCCTAAGGACTATTTGGAACAAGTAGTCTCAGGTCAAAACTGAAATTGGCTGAAAAGCTAAAATGGCACTGGTTCGTTTTAACCCTTCCTGCAATACTTAAAAAAAAAAATCAGTTGTGTATTTGTGCCTAGATTGTTACAATCACCATAAATTACTGCTAAAGCTGTTACTTTCTCACAGATATATGGGTTTTTTAATATTCCAAAACATTAAGCAAAATGCTTACATGAATTTTCAAATAAAATATCAATTCTAATTTTCCAGTAAGTTACACAGCTGTTTTTTTTAAACTTTAAAGTTGCAACATACACTAAAAAGATCACAGGAGCTGTAAAAGAGCAGATGAACAAGTCAATACAGCAAAAATTCCAAAAATTAAAGTATGCCTTGGTAGATTATGCTGTATTTAATAACCATTATTAGAACACCAGCACACACACTACCTGACCATGAGGTGCAACTCATAGTTTTTTACAAATACAAAAACCCACTCAGACACTACAATCTATTCAATGCTAGGAAAACATCAAATATTTATTTCACTCCGAATATCACAATAATATCAAAATATTACAATAATTTCAATGGAGTGCATAGAGAAAAATACTGATTAGCTGCATTTTTAATGATAAATTATTTGAAGAATATCTGTCATCTCTGACAACCTTACAACAATATCCAACATTAGGAAAAAAGCTGAAAAATAATGCCTTTTTCTTTTGTTACTATAACAATGAAATAAATGCTTGCAACATCTTAATAATCTATGGCTGTTGTAATGCACATTAGACTCATCTTTTATTTCTTCACAGAAATATTGTACAGTACATAGCAGTTTATACATAGGACAACTATTCCAATCTTCACTAATCTTGCAGACAATTCAGAGTTTAAAAAATGAAGGGAAATAAAACTAAGACACAGTGCAAATGAGTAGGAGAAACATACAGAAAAATTTGTGCTTGGTCACCCACTCCTCTCTTTACACACCCACACATTCACATCAAGGAATATAATAAAAAACATGCCAGGTTTTTATTGCTTCTTCAAAATGCATAGAATACAGACAGAAAAAATGCTATGAACAGAATCTCCACCCTACAAACACACAGATCAGGAAATACAATCTCTCTCATTTGATCTGTTTTTTCTTCTGTCTTTTCAGATATAACCTTTTGAAAGGCAAGGGGGAAAAGAAGCAATTAGATTCTCTTTGGAAATGAACACTAGAACCAAGCATGTAAGTGAAGGAATGCTAATACAGACCTAAACTATGAGAAGATGACAGAGAAAGGATATCTCACACACAGTCATGGAATCATTTAGGCTGGTAAAGACCTTTGATATCACCAAGTCCAACTGTAACACTACCAAGCAATCTCCTTTCAGAGAGTTGTAGAGAATGACAAGGTCTCCCCTCAGACTCCTTTCTCCAGGCTAACAACTGCAGACCCCTCAGCTGCTCCTCACAGATTTTGTTCTCTAAACCTTTCAGAAGTTTCACTGCTCTTCTCTGGACATGCTCCAGCCCCTCATTGTCTTTCTTGCACCAAGGGGCCCAAAACTGAACACAGTATTCCAGGTGCAGCTTCGCTAGCTTGTACCTAGTCCTGCAGGTCACACCATCTCTGATACAAACCAGAATGCTACTGTCTTTCTTGGCCCCATGGGCTCATTGCTGGCTCATATTCACCAACTATTGACCCTCTGGCTGGAAAGCTGCCAGGTGGAAAAAGAAGACCCCTCCGCAAGCCTGCGGCATTTTATGGGGTTGCTGTGACCCAAGTGCAGGACCTGGCACTAAGCTTTCTTGAGCTTCATACAACTGGCCTTGGCCCATCGACCCAGATGTCCAGATCCCTTGGAAGACCCTTTCTGCTTGCAAGCAAATCAACATGGCGATAGCTCCTCTCTTGCTCTAGGTTCTATCAGGAGCCTGCTCCAGCATGGTCTTCCCACAGAGTCACAGCTTCCTTTGGGTACATCCACCTGCCCTGGCACAGGATCCACCATGGGCTGCAAGTGGATATCTGCTCTGCTATGGACCTCAGTGGGCTGCAGGGAAATAGCCTGCCTCACCATGGTCTTCACCATGGGCTGCAGAGGAATCGCCACACTGGGGCCAGAAGCAACTCATCCCTCTCCTTCTCTACTGACCTTGGTGTCTGCAAAGCTGTTGCTCTCATACAGTCTAACTCATCTCTCTGGCTGCAGTTCCTGTTGTGCAGCACATTTTTGCCCTCCTGCTTAACTATGTTATCACAGAGGTGCTACAACCGTCACTGACCGGCTCAGCTTCAGCCAGCAGAGGGTCTGTCCTGGAGTCAGCTAGGATTGGCTCTGTTGAGCATAAAGGAAGGTTCTAGTAGCTTCTGAAAGTGATAATTAAAAACTTAATATAAGTTACGATGCCATAAGCAAAGTAACTCTTTATTCCTCTTGCTGACAGAAACAGTAACTTTCTGCAACTGTTTCACAGGCAAGATATTCACAATCTAAGTTGGCTCACTTTGGCCTTACCTTCACGCTAATTCACATGAAGACAGTTCTCTTGAAATAACATAATAAAAAATAATCACTTCTCAATTAAGCTTCCTAAACAATCATAACTCTTAGGTGTTCATAATCAATTCATGAATCAGTTTAACAACTGCAGCTAGTGAGACTGGTGCTTTATTATTGACATTATAAATTCTTTCAGGAATATTAATTTTCACTAAAGTCTAGATGACCTTACAGCAACAAAGAGACAGAACAATGAACATGTATCTTATAACGCTTATAAAATTAGAATAAATTACAATCTTGGTGATCTGTTCCTTGCTGCAATGCTCTTTCTGGAGTCACCTACACTGTTATTATCTTACATTTAATTAATGCTTTATAACATCAGTGACAATGCATACAGCACAGAATAATATTTCAAGCAAACATTCAATTATCTTAAATTTATTTTCTATAAAGCTCTATACAGTGTACAGAACACTTTTTCTTGTAGGTAATTTCTTTATTCATAGAGATTTGGTGTTCAAAATTGTCAGTAAACATAAACACATAATAAATACACAACAGAGATTCTAGAATAATCTAAATATCACAAGGGTAAAATATGACTCACTGATGGTAGCTGTCGAATTTCAAAGCATGCATTTATAGCTTTTGGGAGGGTTCTTGGTTTGGGGGATACCGGAAAAAGTAAACACTTGGTTTTGTTTAGTTCAAATAGGCTGTTATGACTAATTCCACCATATCCTTTCTTTTGTATGTTGCCCAGAATGCCAGCTATTTAATTCCCCAAACAATAACAACCACGAAGCAAAGTGAATGAAGAGATAAGAACAAACTCTAATTCCAAACACAACCAAAAGATGCTTTCTCAGCACCATCTTCAAGGACAACACATGAGTTGTGCAACCACACCATCTGCTGGCGAAAAACTAACTTTCACAAAAACACATTAGATCAGTAGCATACATAACTTTCTAACAAATCATTTGGCATCAGGGATTTTTTCCTTTAAATCCCACTGGGCTGTACATTGTGACATGGCTTTCACATTAACTCTTATGTCTTTCACTAACATTTCTCCCTTTTTAATTACTTTTAAACAATGTACTTCTAACCATAGCCATTAAGGTTTTATTACTGTACCTATTACTGTTTTCTTCCACACTCCTTTCTTGTCCACTCTCTGCTCTTCCTATACATCTGAGTTAGGATTGCTGAATGCTGTTCTTTCCACTTCATCTTCTGGTATTTTTGATCTCCCTTCCTCATCCTCCCAATCTAAAGAGGGCACAATTCCACGAGAAGGAAATCTCTAGCCTCTTTGACCAGTCAGCACTTCATTGAAGAGAGCTTTGTGTTGATCTCAGGAAAAAGAAGAAAGCCTATGAGCTTGGGAAGAAGGAGCAGGCATCTCAGGAGTACTACAAGGATGAAGTGAGATCATGCAGAGAGAAAATGAAAAGGGCTAAAGCCCAACTAGAGTTTAAGATCGGCCAGTTCTGGGGAAGATAATAAAAAGTATTTCTACAAATATATCAACAATAAAAGGAGGACCAAGTGAAACTGTAATTTGTAAACGATGATATAGAATGTCAACTGCAACGTTTTAGAACAAGATTAATGACTAAGATAACAAGAACAACCCTTATCTTCTCCTCACCCAGAGACATTAAGATTTGATATCTCTGGAGTGGATTAATTTTACTCCCTTGGATATGCAATGACATTCCAGGAACAAGGTGTACTTGCCATTTTGTGGAAAAATTATGAAGACACCTCTGTGTATATAAAGTTCTCTGAAATCACTCTTGCATAGAACTCTAAGGACAAATGCCAAATCTTCTACAGCTCTATATAAGCAGAATACCTGCCTTAAGTGTTAAACTAACTATTGAGCATAAATTTGTTTCAGGTTTGGCACCCCAGATGGGTCCCCTCTCTGCCTAGCTGTGGGACACATTTGAGATTAGGACTCTCTTGGATACGCCTATATATTTCCCGACAGCGACTCCTCAATTGGACCTTTGCAGGGACAGACAAGGACCATCCAATTAAAGGTGTTCTTATAAATTTTACTTCGGTGTTTGGGGATCAGTCTATTTGGTAGCTACTCACAAATCACTGCTGTATAATGTAAGTTGAGCATATGCCAGGTTGCTAGCGTCTCATAAGCATACATTGAAGTTGCTTGGGTCTTCTTTGTAAACGTGAGTATTTGGTTTCTGTGTGGAAGCCTTGGTTGTAAAGGCAATATTAACTGAAGAAAGTGGAGTTGTGTGAAAGTTTGTGTACAGTTGTATTTCTGTTATAATCTAAGTGGAATAACAAGAAAGTGTGAGTAACACACGGCAGGGATTTTCACTGTCCTAAGTGTAAAGTTTGCACAGACTGGGGCAACTAGGAAAGATCCACCTACAGACTGCAAGTGATTTGTGGCTGAGGAGACAGAATACCAAACCCATAAAATGGGAGGCTAGCAAAGGGGCCACACTTTAAAGAAAAGTCAGCTGGGATGTAGCTTATATCACTGGAAGGAAACTGGAGGTCCATCACATGGTGTGACAAACAGGAAAATCTTGATTTTTTAAAAAAAAATAAGTACTGTAATCAACGGTGGCTGTTGAATAAGCTTGGGGAAAAGTGGCCATTTAATGGTACCTTTAACACCTTGTTGCAATTAATGTTATTCTTGAGGCGTAAGATGATGGGAGATGTTGTAATGTATGCAGGTAGTTTTTCACTTTGCAAAATCACCCAGAGTAGCAAAAGAATGTGGTCCAGGGTTAAGAAACAAGCAGCTGGCATACTGTACAGGATTTGGACATTGGAAAGGAGGGTGTCTGGAATCAGGACTCAGTCCCAAGGAGCAGGTGTTGTAGCTGAGGTTGAATGACAGGGACCTAGGGAACTTACTCTAGAGGATCAATTAGTTAAAATAAAGCTAGGGAATAGGAATAAAGAGATTGTATTTTTGATAGCTACAGGACCCTCTGTGTTAAACCAGCAGCTGATTCCTGCAGATAAAAAATTTTGTGATTGTAATAGGAGCTTCTTACCAAACTGAAATAGCATTCCTTCTGCAGTCTATTTAATTTGAATTGGAAAAACAAGTGGGTACACATGAATTTTAAGTTTTCTGGGAGCCTCTAGACTGTTACTGGGAGAAGATTTATTAAAGCAGTCAGAGGCATAAACAATACTTGGTTCAGAAGGAATAAAATTTAAAGTGACAGACCAACAACTAATCAACTAAGTACTGAGTTTGTCTAATACAGGCAGAAAAATAAACACCAGTACCAGCAGACATTTTTTGAACAGGTTTATCCAAGTGTGTGGGCTTCTGAAATACCTGGCAAGACCAAAAATGTGAAGCATATGAAAGTACAATTGAAGTCAGAGGCCACCCCTCTGAGGTTCAGGCAATACCTCCTGTAATTAGACAATCACCATGGAATAAAAGAGTTTGCAAAAATTTTTGCAATATGCATTATTACAAGAACGTGAATCAGAATATAATACTCAATATTACCTGTAAAGAAACCAGATGAGAAAAGCTACAGATTAATGCAAAACTTAAGGGTGACAAATAAAACTGTAGATCTACATCTGGTAGTGGCAAATCCCTATACTTTGCTGACCAAAATATAAAATGATCAAATGTGGTTTACTGTACTGGATTTAAAGGATGCTTTCTTCTGCCTGATACTGGCTGAAGAAAGACAAAAATTATTTGTCTCCAAACCAGAAAACCCTGAAACTAGTTGAAAAACAACTAGCCTGGACAGTATTGCCTCAAGGTTTTAAGAACAACGCAACTATTTTTGGGAACCAGCTGGCTGTAGACCTGGAAACCTGGGACTGTCCATTTCAATCAGAACCCTGCTGGAGTTTGTAGATGGCCTTTTAATAGCTACGCAAACTAAGGAGGACTATGTACAAAGGACCACAAGTCTACCGAATTTTTTGGGACTCAGTGGCTGTCACGTCTCTCAGTAGAAGGCCCAGCCTATATAACGACGAGTTACTTACCTCAGATTGGAGATCTCCAGAGGACAAAGGGAGCTTGGGACAGACTGGAAGGAAGCTATTTGTTGCACAACTATGTCAGGGACAGTAAAGGACCTCAAAAACCTTTCTGGAAATGACAAGTTGGTGTCATTTATGGATATGTAACTCTGAGCTATTAAAAGAATATCCAATGGAATCATTAAAATTGGCAGGGGCTGGGGAGGTAAGAAGGGCATTTGAACAATTAAAAAGGAATTTATGAAGAATCCAGCTTTAGGTCTCCCCAACATTTCAAAGCCTTTCTGGTTAGATTTTCACCACTGCACTGTGAACCCAGTATCTTTCCTTAGTGGTGTCACTTTGGAACCAGTGGTACACAACTGCCTGAAGACTACGGAGACAGTGTATTCCAGCCTTCCAGACCTAAAGGAAGTGCTTATGGATGTGGAAGATTCTTGATACACTAATGGAAGCAGATTTGTGAAGCAAGGACATCGCAAGGCTGAGTATGCTGTGACCACCACTAGAGAACTGACTGAGGGCAAACCACTGCCCCCAAGATCATCAGTCCAGAAAGCTGAAATAATCACCTTAACATGAGCATTGGAATGGACTCCTTACTACCTATGGAAGACACATTAAACACACATCAGAAATCTTGAAATTGCTGGAAGCTGTAAATCTTCCAGAAGAAGTGGCTGTCATGCACTATAAAGGGCACCAGAGAGGTAAGACTGACCAGGAAATCAGTAACAAAGTGACAGAAAATTCTGAGGCCAAGAAGGCTGCAGAAAAGGGCATAATTAATATCTGCTTTGATCCCAGACGGAAAGCTTCAAATCCCTTATTCTGATTTAAAATTGGAAAAATATTCAAAGGAAGATCATAACCTGATTTACAATAAGGTAGGTACAGAAGGAAATGACTGGTAGTTTTATGTTCCAGATGAATAAAAATGTCACCAGAAATACTATGGAAACTGGTGTTAGATGAGCATTAAAAAAACATTGGGATACAGACGTTCTGTATGAACAATTCAGTAAGAAATTGGTGAATAAGAATGCAAACAGATTTATCTGAACTCCTGAGAATAGGGGGGTACTGGTATTTATTAGTATTAACAAATACATTTTCAGGTTCACCAGAAGCTTTTCACTGCAAGACAAATAAAGCAAGGGAAGTCACAGGAGTATTGCTGAATGAAATTACACCTTGGTTCAGACTGCCTGTAGTAATATCATCAGAGGAACATATCTGTGCTGAAGTGTTAAAAAGGTTAGTGAAATTTTAGGAACTGGTAGGCAGTTATACACACTATACTAAACATAAGCTAGGGGCCAGGTGGAAAAAATGAATCATCTGATTGTTGCTGATAAAGCACAAATTAGCTAAAATTTGTCAAGAAGCCAATTTGGATTTGTATCAAGCACTTCCTTTGGTCTTGTTTAGGATTCAAACCAAGACAAGGTCTGTAATGGTTTGATTTTGGC
>WAAB01023439.1:1921-12786 GCA_013389865.1 Piaya cayana | reverse complement strand
TTCCCAGAAAGGGTGATTGGGCAGTGTGAGAGGCTGCCCAGGGAGGGGGTTGAGTCCCCTTCCCTGGAGGGGTTTAAGGGCCGGGTGGACAAGGTGCTGAGGGACATGGGTTAGTGATTGATGGGAATGGTTGGACTCGATGATCCTGGGGGTCTCTTCCAACCTGGTGATTCTATGATTCTATGAAACGCTGCCATCTGACACCCAAACCAGCCCTTCCCAGCCTCAGTTTCGCTCCTGCTTACTCCCATCCACACCACTTCTTGACAAATCCATGGTATTTTTTGCCTCTCGTCATTCTGTGGTTGCCAGCAGTCACAGAGCTAACACGCACGGCCCTGGCTCATGGGCTCAAGAGCCACACAGGCTCGACAGTCGCTCCTCACCAAAGAGCAAAGTAACAGTCAGCTAAAAACTATCCCCTCGGCTGCTAGAACTGCTGCGTGCTCTCCAAAGCACGAGGCTTCCACCAGGCGTAGGAATCCTGGCAGAGAAACATAAAACAATCATCCTCCCCCATCCAAACAAGCGTCAGTTGTACAGCATCCTCACAATTCCCAGCGCTGCTGAGGGGATCCTGGCTGCCTCCAGGCATTCACTGAGTTCCCAGGTGGAAAGAGTCTCCCTGGGTACACAAGCAGCTCCCTAGCTCACGCAGAGCTCTGATGCGTTAGAAGCTGTTTGCCTCCCAACACGGGGACTGAGCCTGTCTGTCCTCAGCACGAGCTACAGCACCGCAAACTCGTGCTGTTCGAATCTCCTGCGGTTGGAACTGTAGGTTCGGAGGTGTCTAAACGAGGAGAGCGCTGCCAATTCAAACAGGCGGCCCTTAATCGCCCCGCAGGAACATGCCAAGACATTAAGCAGCCTCACACCGCCAGCGGTTCGTGACGGGGATCACGTTGCGCGAGTTTATGAGCTTGGGGAGCAGGAACACCTTGACACGGCTTGTTCTCAACAACCAAAATCCCTGCTGCCGCCCTGCATGCACTGCTGATGTCACTCCCTCCCCGCTGCTATGTCACGCTGCCACCGAGCTGTGTAGGCAACGAGATAAAATTAGGAGCTGACTCGGTGGGCAAGCGCCAGCGGAGCTACAACCACCCCAAAGGCTCAGAGGAGAGGCAATCGCGCTCGGCATTTGGGGACATCGCTGCACCTCCCCAGCAGCTGAGGAGGTTGCACCCCACCAAAACCAGGCATTAACCTCCTCAGGAGGCTCTTCCAGCCCTCATTTCCCGAACAAGCGTATTTATATAATGGAAAACTAAGTCTTGTTTGCGCTCCTTTCCAAACACCCACCCCAAAGATTAGTGAGGAATCTCAGCAAGCTATTTTTAGTGCTATTATGTCTAGGTACTAAAAAGGACCCAAACAAACAGCGCAAAGAAGACACTGTTCTTTGACATTTAAGTCGGATTTGTAGATGAAGACATAATGGAAACTGCACTCCAGCCCCATCACAGCCACCCTTCCTACCCTTTAACCCAGAGAGAAAGAGGAATGCCTGAAGGGATCCATAAAACACCTCTTGGAAAGCAGTCAGACACCGAGACACCAAGCCCCACGCTCCTGTGAGGTTGATCTAGGCAAGAACACACTGACACAGCTGATAGTTCTCATAGAATCATGGAATGGTTTAGGGTGGAAAGGACCCTAAAGATCATCCAGTCCCACCCCTGCCATGAGCAGGGACACCTCCCACTGGATCAGGGGCTCCCAGCCCCATCCAACCTGGCCTTGAACCCCTCCAGGGATGGGGCAGCCACCCCTGTTCTGGGCAACCTGTTCCAGGGCCTCCTCACCCTCACAGCAAAACCTTTCTCCCCAAGATCTCATCTCAATCTCCCCTATTTCAGCTCAAAACCATTCCCCTCGTCCTACCCCTGCACTCCCTGATCCAGAGCCCTTCCACACGAGGGCAGATGCTGCCCCAACACACCAGACACGTGTCCCTCAGGAAGCGATGCCCCAACAGAAGTCGGCTCCTACAGATCCCAGCTTCACGCGGGGTCCGCATTCCAAAGCAAACCCGGTTCTCCAGCGCATCACAGAGAAGCCCCAGCTGCTGCTTTAAGAACTTTGTTGTAATAACCGTACTGTGTTAGACACACACAAAGCATCCTCCTTCCCATCACTGCCAGCAAAGTCTCTCTGAACAGACTAAACAACAGCAGCTCTAAGCTTTGCTGATAAGGGGGAAGGAATAACAAGATAACTGCTGGCTATTTTTTATTTCCAGTTTAGAAAGCAACCACAACTGAATGTTTGAAGGAAGGCAGAGACCTAGGCTTAGAATCATAGAACAACAGGATGGAAGAGACCCACCGGATCATTGAGTCCAACCATTTCCATCAGTCACTAACCCATATCCCTCAGCACCTCGTCCACCCACACCTTAAACCTCTCCAGGATAGGGGAATCAACACCCTCCCTGGGCAGCCTCTGACACTGCCCAGTCATCCTTTACATGAAAAATTTTTCCCTGATCTCAATCTTGACCCTCCCCTGGTGGAGCTTGAGGTCATTCCCTCTCGTCCTGTCCCCTGTCCCTTGGGAGAAGAGCCCAGCTCCCTCCTCTCTACAACCTTTCAAGTAGTTATAGAGAGCAATGAGGTCTCTTCTTCTGACAAATACCTTGTGCTAGGAGGGATCCGGACAGATCAGAGAGCTGGGCAATCACCAGCTGCATGAAGTTTAACAAGGGAATGTGGCAGATTTTGAACCCAGGACACAGCAGCCTGGGGAGCGAGGGGCTGGAGAGCTGCCCTGCAGCAAGGGATCGGGGGTTCGACCCAAGGGCAAGCGGAACACGAGCCAGCAGGGCCCTGGCAGCCAAAGGGCGACGGTGCCCTGGGTGCATCCTGCACGGCATCGCCAGCCGGGAGAGGGAGGGGATGGTCCCGCTCTGCTCCGCACAGGGGTGACCCCACCTGGAGCACTGGGGGCAGCTTCGGGTGCCACAGGGCTCTAAAGGTGCTGGAGAGCATCCCGAGGAGGGCACGGAGCTGGGGAAGGGGCTGGAGGGGAAGAGCAGGAGGAGCAGCTCAAGTCACTGGGTCTGTTCAGCCTGGAGAAGAGGAGACTGAGGGGAGACCTCATTGTGATCTGCAGCTCTCTCACAAGGGGAAGAGGAGCAGGCGCTGAGCTCTTCTCTCTGGACCCGAGGGAACAAAAGGAAGATGCCAGGGGAGGGTCAGGGTGGACATGAGGAGAAGGTTCTTCATACAGAGGGTGGTGGAGCACGGGAACAGCTCCCAGGGCAGCAGGCACAGCACCAACCCTGACAATATTCCAGAAGCCTTTGGCCAACGCCCTCAGCCCCACGGTGTGAATGTTGGGGTGTCCTGAGCAGGGACAGGAGGTGGACTCGATGAGCCTTGTGGGTCCCTTCCAGCTCAGGACATTCTATGACTCTATGTGACACCCTGAGCACTGGACCATCCCTGACAGAGGAAGCTGTGCTCTCCTGGAAATCTGATAACATTTCAAACACGCAGCTCTAGAGAACAATTGCCCGTGTTCTGTGCTGCACCTACGGGAGATTGCTCCTGAACACAACCTCCTGCCCTCGCTCACTCAAATAACGCGTAAGATCAAACCCAGAGAGAGGGAATTCAGGCCAGAGCTGCACCCTCCCACGCCAGCGCTAAAAACAAAGCCTTGTCTGCTTATTAAAAGCACTGTCAGGGACGCTGGCATTTCATAAAAGGCAGGAGATAAATTTCAAGGCCCTTTCCTAGGAAAAAACAGGGTTTAACCTCTGTGGGGGGTTCCCAGAAACATCCGTGGGCACCCAAGGGCTCGCAGGTGCAGAGGCCGATTCGCTGCTTCCAAACACACCGTCCAGCAAGAGCAGGAGGAGAAAACACTGAGATACCTCCCAGCTGCCTCCTCGTTAGCTACCTGATAAATTAATCTTCTATTAATTACGGGAAGGTTCCTGTTCTTGAGGCTACTGGGAACCAGGCTGCTCCATTAATTAACTCTCCAAGTTTCTTTGCTCCCATTAAATCCCAGTAGGGGACGGTACCCCAGAAAGCCGCAGAGGCCTTTACGCTGCGCTGGTGTTCACGTCTTCCATCAGCAGATACCACTCTCGGCAGCTCGGATACTGGGAAATAAGACACTGGAGTATTTTTGGGAATAAGCCTGGCAGGCGCCACGCAGTATTCCCAGCACAGACGTGTTATGGAGCTGGGGAAAGTGTTTGGAAGGCTGCAGATCCTTCTCCTGTCCCACCTCCCATGGCAGGCAGGTCACACATGCTCCTTAGAGATCCAGATCAGGAATTTACTGACATTCCTAAAGATTAAAACCTAGAAAAAGCCTGTATTCCAATGTTATTTTGCCAAGGCATCACTAGATCCGTTAATCCAGAGGATTCCTTTTGCCTTCAGCACCCAGGACCCTGCGTGGGGTTCATTACGGATAAGAATTTGATAGGAATGGTTGGAATTGATTATCCGGTGGGTCTCTTCCAACCTGGTGATTCTTTGATTCTGTGATCAGCACACACAGATCCCCAAATCACAGAATGACCCGAGTTGGAAGGGACCCACAAGGACCATCAAGTCCAACACCAATCCCTGCACTGGAGAGCCCCAAAATTTACCCTGTGTGTCTGAGTGCACGGTCCAAATCCTTCTGGAATTAGGCTGCTCTCCAAGTTCTACAAGAGCAGGTATAGAATCATAGAATCACCAGGTTGGGAGAGATCCACTGGATCGAGTCCAACCATTCCCATCAATCACTAAACCATGTCCCTCAGCACCTCGTCCACCTGGCCCTTAAACCCCTCCAGGGAAGGGGACTCAACCCCCTCCCTGGGCAGCCTCTCACACTGACCAATCACCCTTTCTGTGAAGAAGTTTTTCCTGATGTCCATCCTGACCCTCCCCTGGCAGAACTTGAGGCCATTCCCTCTCATCCTGTCCCCTGTCCNCGGTCTCCCCAGGGCCAAGTCCAGAGGGAGAAGAACCTCCCTGGCCCTGCTGGCCACACCGGGTCTGATCCAAGCCAAGATGCCATTGGCCTTCTTGGCCACCTGGGCCACTGCTGGCTCCTGTTCAGTTGCTGTCACCAACCCCCCAAGGTCCTTCTCCAGGCACTTTCCAGCCAGACTTCTCCTAGTCTGGAGCTGTTCAGGGTTGTTGTGCCCCATGCACAGGACCCAGCATCAAACAGCACCTGCTCCCCAGTGATGGGGGCAGAGCCAGGCAGGATTCACTTCACTACCCAAACCCGATACTCGCTCCACTGTACAGAACTACAGAATCGTTAAGGTTGGAAAAGACCTCCAAGATCAAATATTAAGGATATTTGTTTGTTCCCAACCTATGAACAGCACCTTCCCCACCAAACAACACTGAGCAGCAGGAACAGACACTAATGTCCCAGTTTGGGGATTTTATTTTTGGCCAATACACCTAAAGAAAATATTTAGGAAGCGTCCTACAAGAGCCTGTCCTTGCAGCCTTTCTTCCAACACCAAACCCTGCAGTTATCCGCACAGTTCCACAGTTCTCCACTGACACCACAGCCCCGTTACCCCATCCCGATGGCCCGAGCAGCCAAGCAGGCCGGAGGTCGCAGCATTCCACACTTTGCTCTGTACTTTGATCACATTTAGCAACTCAAAGCGCTACCAGCTCAAACCTCTGCAAGCAGCGAGCGCCTGGTGAAGCCCTCCCCACCGCCCACACCTCAGCCTGTTTGGGGACAGCAGGAAGAGAAGGAGTTTGCAAACCTCCAGTGAAGGGTCACAAGGCAGCAATGATCCCCATCCCCACAATCAAGGGACAAAGCTCGGTCACCCCTGCTGGGTGGCTCATGTCCCCACAAGAGGTCGGTATCAGATGATCAGTGGGTTTTCTTTCTGCCAGCACAGTCTAAACACAGAATCCAGACTCTAGTCTGGGACAGGGCAAGTTTTAAGCAGCATTGTGGAGGCTGAAGTGAAGAAAAAAAAAAATTCCGCATAAGATCACTTTTTTCTAGAAAAAAGACTATTTTGGGTCACCAGGCTAAAGTTTATCTAAACGGATTCCAACCTGCAATAAGTTACTAATTAAGAAGACACTCAAATTGGAGTTAGCGAAGGAACAAGCGACCAAGAGTGCCAATTCAGGGCTGCAGATTCCCTGTGACCCTGGACATGAGGCGGCCGCTCCAGAGCTGGAGCCCAGCTTCCCACTTGACCTTTAATTAGTAGTTTAACCAGGTAAATAGGCTCGGGTGTCACAAATGGACTTCTCGTTTGTGATTTCCCTCTTCCCTAAAGCCAGCACGGCCACACAAAGGGAGAATGAGCCCTGCATTAAGTGACGTTAGTCATTTACTAACCTGATCCAGTGGGAGGTGTCCCTGCCAGGCAGGGGGTTGGAACCGGAGCGTTTTGAGGTCCCTTCTGACCCAAACCACCCCACAATCCTTTTACTGACCCAGCCTGGGCCGTGGTAGCGTGGCTCTTCAATCCTTACTCCTAACTTTGACAACTCATTCGTTATTCACGTGCCAATCTGCCATCTGTATAACTCCCAGGCAAGCAAAACCTCCCCGTTTCGCTGCCATTTTGAAGGTTTAATTAGATGGCAATTAGATAGAGCAGCTCTGGAGGCCCCACAGGGTTCTGCCATGCCAGCATTAACACCACTGCGCCAGCAGAAACGCCCGGGGAGGTGACGCTGCCGGAGCAGAGGGCGCGTTCTTGGCTCACGGTCACTCAGGGGTGGTCGTACGCAGGCTGCTGGAGCTCTTTCTGGCAAGCACTGGGGGATTCTGGTGACAGAGAGAACCACAAAACAAACAGAAGCCACGTTGAAGATGGAAAAAAATGCCCCAGGATCACTTTCACAGTTCCTTCACCGACCAAACCAAAGCAAAAAGTCTATGTTGGGGTTTTTTTACAGAGACTTTAGCACTGCCTGTTTCACAAAGCAGGTCTGGAAGACATGAGGTGACACATTTCAGTGTGGAAATGCCTCTTGCTGCCCACCTTCTTTAAGGCCTCGAGCAACCAGCTCGNAGGTCTGGAAGACATGAGGTGACATAACGAGCAGGCGACAGCTTCTGCTCAGCATGGAAGCGCCTCTTGCTACCAACCGTCTTCAAGGCCTCGAGCAACCAGCTCACAGCCCAACGCCAAAAACTGCACAGAGAAGGGCCAGCACCAAAATCCTGCAGTAATTCCTGTCCTGAGGAACATCCTCTGGGTGGAAGGTTTTAAAATGAAACACCACAAAGCAGTTAGCCTATCCCCAAAGCCCACCAGGGATCTCCTGCTACATCTCTGTTTCCTCAACCACGTGCTGGAGGGCCTGAAACAAGTAACGATTTGGTTCTCAACTGTGCAAAGCATCAGGAGCAAAGCAGGAGTTTAAAGTTGTTCCTGAGCACCTGGAAGTTTTCCTGCCTGTTCTTCTTGAATGCTGCCCACAGCTCTCATGCCTTTCCATCAGGAACCGCCTCGTGGCGCCACAGATAAGATAAAGGTCGAGCCACACAATGGTTTGGGTTGGAAGGGACCTCAAAGCCCATCCAATTCCACCCCCTCCCATGGGCAGGGACACCTCACACTGGATCAAGGTGCTCAGAGCCCCATCCACCCCATCCACGCTGGCCTTGAACGCCTCCAGGGATGGGGCGACCAGGACTTCTCTTAAAGCAAAACCCCCTGCGATGACAGGACCAGGCTGGTTCATTCCCTTCTTCCCCTCACGCTTTCAGGGCACCCACCTCGCTCAGGCAGCTCCCAGCCCCCTGCCCGCCACCACAGCAGGGTTTCAGGCACAGGGAACAGCAGACAAACCCCAAATCTCCTTCAACTACCGACAAGCAAACCTTTCACACCGCCTGCTCTACAGCGGAGCCTCTTCCTGCCCTCTCTTCCTCTTTTCTCAACCTGCCTACCTCTAGGAGCTTTGATTTCTGGAGCAGTGCAGACAGCTACAATCCCTGCCGCCACCAGCATCCATTCTATCCACAAATAAATGAGGCTGCGCTCTGCACCGCTCCATCCCGCTCGGCTTTTCGCTTCCTGCGGCCACCAGCAGCAGCGGGTCCCCTTCCTGCCGGACAGGGCCTGGAAATGACCTTTCTAAACCTCAAGAGATGGCAGAGGGCAGCTCCTGTCTCTCCTCTCCTGTAAGAGGAGCTCCTGTCGCAGACCACTCGCTCTTCACGTTGCTCCAACTGCTTTTGCAGACACCCAATGCCCCGACAACTGCACAAGCAGCTGCGAGCGTGGTGCCGATTCCCCAAGTAATCTCCCTGCTCAGCAGCACCAGCACCACTGAGCCCATGAACACAAATTCCCAGCAGCGTAGACTGGGAAAGGACGAGGGAAAGGACAGGTGACAGAGATTTCTCCTTCTAAGGGCTTTAAAAGAGCACCTAACAGGTACAAGGACAAAGAGGAAGGACAACCGGTGGCTGAGATGTGAGCAGCCCTACAATTTTAAACCATTACTCAAGGCCCCAGCTATCAGCAGCTCCCAGGACATCAGCTATGTCCCTTCATGGAGCGATTTCACGAGCGCTGGAATTAACTCTGCCGCCCGCTGCCCATGACCACGGCCTGGCGGGGTTGGCAAGAGGAGAGGGCGAGCGCTTGGCTCGGGCCGCCAGCCTGCCGCTGGCATCTCGGCGCTGCCTGGCGAGGGCATTGAGTTACAGGCTCTATTTTGCTCCCCTTTTCTGGCCTGCCGTAACCCAATCTCCTGCCCAGAATCAAATTCAGCCTTCTCACCGAGTCATTGTTACAAAGTCCTTCTGCCCCTCTGGTCATTAACAAGCCCCATGAGCTTATTAAACCAGGGGTTTGCCAGGCAGAGACGGTTTCCTCCGTCTCTCTCGTCGCGCTGCTGTGAATACCCCGCAGCCACCCACCCACACACCTGCTAAAATAACGTTATTTCACAAGTATCACACGCAGAAGCGAGAGCATGACAGGCGTGATGAAAACTTCAGCTACCGAGCTGGGGATTAAAAGCAGGCGAGAACCTCAGCGGCGATGCTGGAAGCTGCGTGAGGCCCTGCGAAGCCTCCTCATGTTCCGTCCTAACCAAGCAGCACTTTCACCTTGAAGAAAGAGGAAAAAGGGCACCCACGGCTCTCCTGCTGCACCCAGGAGACGCTGCCACCTTCTCTTCCCCCCAAGACCCTGCCAGGAGCACCCTGAGGGCACGATCAGATGGTTTCTCAAACCCCCTCAGCAGAGCAGGGCAGTGTCTTGCCATCCCCCCCAGCACCTCCCACGTGCTCCCTGCCTGGGGAAGCTTTGCTTGCGGCTCAGACACAACCACGCTGCAGCCAGAGCAGAGAAAGGGAAGGGGTTAGGAGGCAGAGGAGAACCACGGGGCAGAACCTCGTGTTTTCAAGCAGCTTTGTTAGCTCCAGGGAGACCTTCTAGGGCCCTCCCAGTACCGGAAGGGGCCTACAAAAGTGCCGGGAAGGATATTTTACAAGTGCCTGGAGTGATAGAACATGGGAAAACAGGTTTATATTGGAAGGGAGACGGTAGAGGTGATGAAGACATTCTTCACTGTGAGGGTGGGGAGGCCCAGGTTGCCCAGAGCAGGGGTGGCTGCCCCATCCCTGGAGGGGTTCAAGGCCAGGTTGGATGGGGCTCGGAGCCCCTGATCCAGTGGGAGGTGTCCCTGCCCATGGCAGGGGTGGCACTGGGTGGGATCTGAGGTCCCTTCCAACCCGAGCCATTCCATGATTGTATGATGCATCCCCTAGCCCACTCTGTAGCCCAGAAGCGGTATTCCTGGATGCTTCCAAGTAGGGAGAGGGGCACTAGAGAAAGAGAAGCCTGCGGGCAGACCTTAGAACAGCTCCTGGAGAGCTGGGGAGGGGCTCTGGATCAGGGAGTACAGGGATAGGACGAGGGGGAGGGTTTTGCGCTGCGAGACGGGATATTGAGATGAGATCTGAGGGACAAATGTTCTCCTGGAGGGGCGAAGGCCCTGGCCGAGGCTGCCCCCCCCGCCCTCAGTGAGGCCGCGGGCCCTTTAAGAGGCCTAGCCCTCCCCCTACCCACTCCGCGGCCCGAACCCAACCCTACCCCGTCTCCCCCCGCCCCACTACCGCCTCCTCCCCGCAGCCGCCGCTCTCACCCCGCTATCGGCCGCCTCCTCCCAGCTCTCGGCCACCTCCTCATCTTCCATTTTAATTCCCCTCGCGCCGCCGCCGCCCGCCCGCGGCCTCTGCGCATGCGCGGGACGGCCCCGTCCCCGCCGGCACGCGGGGCGTCGCGCATGCACAGATCCACAGGGTGGGATGGAGAGGGACGCTCCACTCCCTTCCCGCCTCTCTCCCCCTCACCCCGCGGCGCCCTTGTCACTGCGCATGCGCAGCACGCCCCCACGTGCGCCCGACGCTCACAGCGCCCCCTAGAGGTGGGAGGAGCACGAAGGGCCTTTCAGAACNGCGCGGGACGGCCCCGTCCCCGCCGGCACGCGGGGCGTCGCGCATGCACAGATCCACAGGGTGGGATGGAGAGGGACGCTCCACTCCCTTCCCGCCTCTCTCCCCCTCACCCCGCGGCGCCCTTGTCACTGCGCATGCGCAGCACGCCCCCACGTGCGCCCGACGCTCACAGCGCCCCCTAGAGGTGGGAGGAGCACGAAGGGCCTTTCAGAACAGACATTCCCTCTCGTCCTGTCCCTTGGCAGAAGAGCCTAGCTCCCTCCTCTCCACAACCTCCTCTCAGGCACTTGCAGAGAGCAATGAGCTCTCCCCTCAGCCTCCTCTTCGCCACGATAAACACCCCCAGCTCTCTCAGACGCTCCTCTTCTTCTCCAGCCCCTTCCCCACCTTCCTTGCTCTTCTCTGCACTCGCTCCACAGCCTCAACATCCT
>WAAB01023438.1:1162-62849 GCA_013389865.1 Piaya cayana | reverse complement strand
CTCTCTTCTTCCTCTCCGTCTTCTCCTCTGAGTGTTTCTCTGTGCAATTTGGAAAAATGCAGTGAAGATGACTAAGCGAAAAGATACTTCACTGGATGATGATGTTATGAAGACTGTTCTTTCCCTTCCTCGTCTCTGTAAAATCCTGCAATACTCACGCTGTTTTACCTTTCACCTGTAATGCAGTTTTCTCTTCCTGATACCCCCATGAGATTCCTCTCTCTTTCTTAGCAACCACCTCCTTGTCTTCCAGGCTCTTTTCTTCTACCCCAAGGACGATGATCTCAGCTATTTATTCAAAGCATTCGTACCGTGTCACTTCAGTTGTAAGAGCAAGGCAAGGTCATGGTTTGCATTTGTTTTCTTTTTTTATGTATCTTTCAAATGTTAAAATATTGGTCACTAAGAATTTGAAAACATAACAGTGCAGCTATTCTGTTATCCAGTTCACTTGTATCGAGTGCTTTTAATGTACAATCGCTGTGTAATGCATATAAACTGTGTGTGGTTTCTAGGCCCTGCCATGTGTTATAAACTAAAATCAAGCTAGCAGGCATTGTGCATCTACACTGACTTCCCTACTCAAAGAAATCTTGGAGGCTGTTATCTAGAGGAGAGGAGCGTGTTCATTACGCTGTAGTTTTCCATTAGTGTTCTACCGTTCACTGCATATTTTGGCAATTCCTTTTCATTTTAGTTCGATTCTGCGAGTCAGTAATTGACGTTTCTTTTCTTGGTGTCGTGACCTCAGGCCTGGAGGCTTAATCACGTTGCGAACAACTGCCATCGCTCAGCAACAGAAACTTCCTGCTGAAATGGGTTAATGTTATTGAACAAAATGTGTGCGGCCTCTTAGGCTTCAAAGGAATGAAAGTTAGTTACTGAGGCAGCTCGATCGGAGGAAACGTGCTGAACGGAGAGTAGTAATTGTCAGCAAGCACTTGTCTGTCTAGGGCAAGTGAGGATAGAGGTCCTGGATTATTGCCTGAGTTACAACTCCAGTGAAGATAACTGTGCCTACCAATCATAGAATCACAGAATAGTTTGGGACCTTAAAGCTCATCCAGTTCCATCCCCGATGCCATGGGCAGGGACACCTCCCACTGGATCAGGGGCTCCAGGCCCCATCCAACCTATACTGAAGTCTCCCCCTGTACTGTCAGTATTGTACCAGAAATAAACAACAGGAAAATAATAAAGAGCAAACTTCTCTTTCCTCCTTGGATTAATTTTTCTGATTATCTCGTACTGATCTATTTGAAAAATAATCTATGGCACTTTAATGGCTTTCACTATAAAAATATAGCGTATGCCCACCGGTTATTTCCTGTTTTGCAGTGATTAATGTAACTAAATTCAGAGGGAAGGCTTTCAGCTTTAATTGCTACGGTCTCTGAGATCTGAACATGAATTCTAATAGCAAAATGGGCATAGGCCACATGCCATTTAGGAATGCTTTGTTTAGAGAAGATGATTTTCAGCTATAGAATTGGTTTGAAAAGATGATTTTGTTTACTTTCTTCTTGGCTGGGTTTGTCTTCGAATTCCGTTTTGTAGATTCATCATTTACAAAGCGATTTATACCCTGTAGCGTGTGTATGCGTTCACTCAGAGGAGCATGCAGAGACACCGATATCCTCCAGGTACATACGTGATTTGATTTTTCTTTATTTCAACAAAGAGTGATACCATTTGTGCTCGTTGATCACAGTCTAATGTTTGCCTCCCACCTCTTAATTACCATTTAAAAATTAAAGAAAAAAAATTGTTCCTGGAGATTCGTTTCTATTAATTTTTGACAGTACAAGTCAATCAGGTAAACGTGATGCCAAAAGGCAAACACAAACACCGCAAATATCATCAAATGTGTAAACAACTGCATTTTTTCCAATACTTGTCCATCTATATTTGGTAAGTAACACTGAATCCATTTATGATAATGTTCTGTCTTCTAGTTGAATATAATTTAATAGAATAATTTACTGTTTTACACCAATTTGTTCAGCTCTCTTCTGTATTTTTTCAAGGGATTTGTAAGAAATGGGTATTTAGTTCAGACAGACGTGGTTAGGGTAAATAATTCTGGTTTAGGTATTTGCCTACAAATTTGATTTCCACAGTGTCTAGCATAAGAATATCAATGAAAACCAGAAAAATTATATTAGAGAAACACAATGGAAATTGTTGTTTGCTTGTTTCTTCTTTAAGCTTCTTTGGAAAAGCTGTTGCTTTCCCATTTCACGCTACTTGGCCTCAGGCTGCACCAGCGGAGGTTCAGATTGAACATTAGGAAATTATTTTTCACCGAAAGGGTCATCGGGCACTGGAAGAGCTGCCCAGGGAGGTGGTGGAGTCACCATCCTTGGAGGTGTTTAAAAGACATGTAGATGAGGTGCTTAAGGAGATGGTTTAGTAGCAGGTAGATAGGGTTGGACTGGAGGATCTCAAGGGTCTTTTCCAATCTGGTGATTCTATGATTATAAAAGTATTTTGTAAGCTCATTGCGTGGGCTTCGTGGGTACACAAGTCCTACAGGTACCTAAACAATATCAAAGGACAAAACTAGAAAGCGGTTTCTTCATACTTTATTTTACAATTCCTCACTAAACGTATTTACAGGACACAGAATTCGCTTTAGTGCAATACATAGTAATGTTGCATAAGTACAAACCGTTGAACTTTTCTAAAAAAAATAAAGAAATAAAGCACTTAACTGATGTTACAGCTAAGTATGTAAAGCGACGTTAATAACTCTGAGTGAAAATGCTAAGAGCATCTTTTCTTTTCATAATTTCTAGAAACAAACCACGAACCGGCATTACTTATCCCAAACTACCGACCCTCGTACAGTACCATAATCATTTAAAAAAATGATTTTTAAAAGCCCATATACTGTACAGCAGTCTTTTTTCTGCAGATACTGACTTACTCTTTTAATACAAATATGATATTACCTTGGCAGTTTTGAAGAACAAAATTATCTCGAGATATCAAACATCGGTAACAAACTCTTGATAAGCACAGCTTCTTGAGAACTTGCTTTAACAGCATTTCTTCACAGTGATATTTATGAAAGGTTGGAAAAAAGATCAGCATAAAATATTTCCATCCTTTTTCTTTGTTTTTTTTTATGCAAAAATCATTACTTTATATCAGTAATTATAAAATTACAAACACTGTCTATAAGTAACTGCATCTGTAGTAATGATAGAAAAAGTTATCAGGAAGATACCTAAAATGAGGCTTGCATAAAATGAGAGTTTGAAGAAAACTAGGTACGTCTTTTTTTAAAATAAAATTAAGGGAGGTAACTTAATTTAGAATAAGCAACACAGTAGGTTTAACAGAGACAACCTTGTAATCAATGATAGAAAGCTAATTATCTTTTAATAAATGTTAAAAAAAAGAAAGGAATTGTGATGAGGCGAAATCAACGTTTCAAAAGAGATGATGAGACGTTTACTCCTAACCTTAGTTTTTGGCACTTCATTGGAACGATTACTTTACCAAAGACCAAAATGTGTAGAAAAGATAAATAGCTCCTTGACATACCTCGCAAATATAGTACGTAAGTACCGGCAAACACTGAAAACATTGTTAAACATTCCCACAGATTTGCACATGCATGCACTAGTCGCACGACAGCGTTGGATCTATGCTCTTGGCGGTGAGAATCTTGCATTACTTCGGGGATTTCAGGCCGTTTCTTCAGCAGATCGTGTTTCTGATTTAAGTCTTACAAACTCTTTAGCGACTTCGTCGTTGGTCCTCTGAGAAAGTATTCTAAGAATCGTTAATCCGGTTTCATCGACAGAGATGTTTCTCAACAGGGGATACCAAGACGCGCAGCCGCCTCTCTCCGCTATGTTTTGCAGCTGAATCACAGTCATTCCTATAATGCGATCTTCCCTAGCAAAGCAGTAATCCTTCACTGAGAGGTGAAGTTCATAGGCTCCCGGCTTATCTTCACTCCTCAAAAGGCTGCGTGGATTTAAAATACAAATTTAGAACAAGGAGTTCAGTTTAATTTCCCTAAGGAATGAACGTGCTTCAGAATTCTTGTAAAAATTAAAGTGATAGCGGTAGTTTATTTTTTGTAGTTCTGTTTTACTGCAACAGAATATTATTTTAAGCCTCTCAGAATATCATTTTTAACCACAGTAAACCTCTCAGGTGCTACTGATGGTGTAGTCTCCGCTCCCACTGACCTAACCAAAGAATTCATTGTTCCCTCAATATCCGAAATAAACAGTTATCGTTCCCTAGGAAGTACCTAAAACGGTCAACTAGTTCCACAGTTATCATAACCACGTCTCTAAATCAACTGCCAAAAATAAAGTAAGATACTGGCAGCAACCCTCAAAAGGGTTTTCACGGTATTGAACAAATGAATTCTGTCCTGGTCAGGGCTAGGGGGAAGGAGAGGAAAATGAATTGGACTCACTTATAAAAAAAGGAGGAGGAGTAAACAGGTAAAAGGAGCTGCGAGAAGCACTGAATTTAAAACTCCAGTTTCTTAATGCTTTAAGGATTAAATAATAAATAATATTAACATGTGCACAACCCTTTACATGTTTGGATATCTCGACAGTCATAAAAAGGTCCAGATATCTAGCAGTTGTAATTATATTTCAGCCTAGAAAACTGTTTAGGCAAACAGATTTGTATATATTTCCTGTGCAGGGAAATGAATTTTATATTTTAACCAGCTTTTGTAAGAATGAAAGCTTTGTGGTTGTCATTTACCTTTGCAATAACAAATATAGGAATTAATTTTGAGGTGGTTTCTATACCTACAGACTCTGACATGCATAGTGGCCTTAAGATGTTTTTTATGTTCTTACCATTTTACCTGCATGGAATTCTAATAAAAGTTGCATAAAATATGCAATTAGCAGACAAAAAAAAAAGACTTACAATTGGAAAGTTTCATTGTATTTTGGTGACCAGGTGTTGCTCTTTGTCTTGGTTCCGTGTTTTCTTTTCTTGTCGCCGAGGTTAGGACCTAAGATGCAAACTTCCACAAACGGCCGGAACATAGCTGTCGTTTGCCAGTTTAGGTTATTAATTGCTACAACTATAAAGAAATAGAAAAAATGAAGTTAAATGAAATTCTATTGGGAGATCTCCAATTAATTACCCAGTGCAACTTTGTATGGCCACTAAAAGGTGACATGAAAGCTTTCCTATAGGATACAAGGCGAGGAGAATTGTTACCTGTTCTCTGCCAGGTGAGATGACTATTTCCAGTTATAACAACAGGAAATATACACATTTATGTTACAAACACTCTACATTAACTACTCTTTTGTCTGCTGCTTTCACAGTAATAAAAAATCAGCTTATACTAATCTAAATGATACTCGGTTTCCTCTGGAATTCAGTTTGTGCAGAACAAAAGCATTTTGTTAAAAAAAGGAACGTTTTAAATCTTGGTGCAGTCATTTCTCACCCAACTTAGCTACAGCTTTTGGAAAGCTAAATTATACACAAGACATTCAGAAGCATAATTTGGCATATTAGAATGTGTAACTCCATAACTTCGTATAATAAATTTTAGCTGCCTAAGCAGAGAGGCACAGACAGCACTCACCTTCATAAGCTTAACTTCTGCTGACATTAAGCAAGGAAAAAGTATGATCCTAAGCACCTGAAGCACACTCATAGCTTTAAAAGTACCGTAATACTTAGTGTTCCTTATTTCATTATTGGTGCGTTTGACTTAGCTAATTTTGAAAAGAAAGCAACAACAAAGCCCCCCAAGCACTATTTGAAACTTACCTTTTACTGTGACTTTATGCTCACCAGTGCCGGGATGCGTAGAGACATCCACCTGTATAGAGATCTCACCCACTGAATTATTAGTGGTTTGACCTGAAAGAACAATTAACGAGTTGGCATAGTTGGCAATCCAAATACACTAAGAGAAACAGACAGTGATTAGAAATAATCATATATTTTCCTTCCCTATGCCAGGGGCTTCACAAGATGAGTATGGAGTTACTGTTATGGTTACTCTTTCCATTATGTAAATATTTTCCATATTGCTTCTAATATTTTCTTGTTTTCAGCTGCTTCTTCCCCTTTTACCCTTCAATTGTCCAGAATAAGAATGAAGAAATCTGATGTAGATTGGCTGATGTGAAAGAACAGCCTTCTCAGCAGCCATTTAAACACACAGGAGGGGATCATAGCGCGAGCTCCATGCTGCTAGATGAGTATTGATTTTTCTGCTTAAGTAATACAAACTCTTTAAGTCAAGCTAAAAAAAATACATTGCAGTTCTGCCACTGTGCATATAGCTATGCCAGATACCTTACAGTAACAGCAGAACTCTCTCACGAGGTTTATAAAAACTAAGCTACTTTAAATGTATAAGAAAAAAACCCACGTCTCTATTTCCAGTAAGTAAACATTTTGAATGGAACAGTGGCATTTACTTTGGAGAATTCAGTGGTAATAAACGAGAGCAAATTCAGGACACTGTAATGCTTGAGGTGCTGTCTTTTTATGTAGTTTGCTGAAACAAAAAATCACATTTCTCCAAATATTATCTGAGTTGATGCTAACCAAAGGTAAACATTTATAGCACAGGCTGTAGTTTATGAAATTACTGAAGATTTAAGACAGTTGCTGAATTAAGCCACAGCCATAAGTCTTTTAAATATGATATTCATTAGATTAAGTAATCTTGAAGATGAAGGCAGAAGTTAATTCGATAAAAAGGTGATCATCAGGCTGAAAACTCTCTTTTTTTAGGAACGAATTTTGAGAAGCATCACTGGAACTGCTCTGAGCTTTGAGTAACAGTAAGTCAAATACACCATGCAGTAGGAAAGTTTCTGCAACAGGCTAATCAATACGGATGTGGTTTTACTTGAGGTTCTGATTCTCGTCCTTCTCTGTGAAATACAAACACGCAGGAAGAGTTTGTCCTTTGCCTTTTATAGTTTTAATCTCGATTGTGAAACTGTGGTTGAACTGGCTCAGAGTTTAGTTAAAATTAGCTTGTCCTGCCTGACCTGTAATTTGACCTTTTTGCCTAGAGTTGATGCAGGCTGACAACTCATATAAATACATCAAGTGGACAAATAACATGATCTTTTGCAGAAACCTTTGAGCTTTCATTGATGACATAATGTACTGGCTGGCTGCCACCCAGCAGTTAGCTGCCCATGGGGAGTTCTAGCAATAGGGCCCTGAACCCCCTTTTCCTGCACCTGAGCAGGGTTTTATAGGTTTTACAGGCTTGGCATTAAGCTACTATTTTACAATGGATTCGTGCTTGGCACAAGCGCAGAGTGTGCAAAGAAGTGTTTGGTCACAAAAGAACTTGAAAACAATCCATTTTCTCTGGAGGGATGCAAAAATGTTATCCTGCAGCTGAATTTAAAGTATTAAAAAAAATCACTTTTACAATGTGAGGTGATGCATATTTACTAGTAGTGACAATTTACAGCTGACAAAAGTCCAAAGGAAACAGAATCAATCAGAACCCCTGAACCTCAGCGGATCTGCTTGGTAATGGTGACTGACGCTGTGAGATCCTCACTTGGCTCTATTTCACATGCAGAGGTGTCAGTGACCATACAGTCTGTAAGATGCTAGTAACTCAGGCTCTGAAATGCTGTTCCCTTCACTAAGCTGCCTTCAAGGTCCTTCAAAATCCTTTAGGTCTCTATCAGTGTCCATTTTGGAGACTCTTAAGAGTGACCTGCTCCACAAAATGTTTTTTGGCAGCGCAAACACTCCGGTATGTGGTTGAATACAGGGCACTGCAGGATTACCTGGGCACATTAGAAGTCAACTTCAGATAAATGGAACCGCATTTTGTTTGTGGTTCATAATTAATTGTATGTAAAATTGTAAAGGTCGTCCCAAACAATACTGATAATTTACTTGCAAAAGAGACTGCTGTTCTACAAGTTAAAATAAGGTAAAGATAAGATTCAGGAGCTTAAAAATAAGCAATAAACAAAAAGGGAAGAATAGCTCTTTCAGAGTAGTCATTGTCATTATTCAATATGCTATTTGCTTTAAAGTATTCTTGTTCCGTTGCTTTGAGTTTAATTACATCCAACTATCAATGGGTTATGGATTGCTTACATGCACAAATATGAGAGCAGATATAAATCTAATTATTCTTCAGAGAAAGTTTCTCGTTTGCAAACAAGTTCACTTTAACAAAACGCTAATGATGCAGCCAGAGCTGGGAGGAGGGAGCTCGTAATAGTGGAGTTGTTAAATTCTTTTAAATGAAACATTAAAGGATGATGAAAAGCTGTGAGTCACTTCTCCTTAGCTTTCCTTCCCAGTGGCTACGGTTCTGATAATACCTGGCGTGCTAATATGTGCACAGAAATGAACACAGACCTGGGGCTGAAACTGGGATGAAAATCAGAAACCTCAGGTTCGTGGCTCAGGACTTACAAAGGATCTTTGCTTACAGCTGCAATCTGGATAGTTTTTTTCTCCTCAAGTTATAATGAAAGTGTATATAAGGAAAAGAAAAACATACTAATAATTAATAATTTTCTGCCTAAACCCATGTAATTAATCTTTTTTGAGAGGTGGGAAAAGAGACTTTTCCATGCATATTAGAGTTTTACAGCAATTTTCTCACTTGTAACGTATGAATTATTAACAGGCATCCTCAGTCAAGTATGAAAGCTGCCTGTGAAATCTTTCCTCGGAATTAATCTTGGGGCAAACCGCAAAACTAATGTTTCATGCCTTTTGTACTGTGAGTAACACACTGTATTTCAGAGGTAAGAGCAATTGATTTCCATCTTAGCTGTCCAATTAAAACTTTTCTGAGTCTTTTGAGTGGAAGCAGGTTATTTCTTTATAGATGAGGAAATTGTATTCCTTCCCAAAGATATTAAGTGTTGGACAGGCCATTTTTACAAATACTTACTACATCCAAAAGACTAATACTATAGAGCGCTATTGTGCAAAAAAATTGCAGTTTCTAGAATGAAGAAACCATTTAGCTTTGAATATAATGCATGTTACATATGGGCAGTTCTGTATGTACTGTAGGAGTGTGAAAACACTGTCCTAGACTGATAAGAAAAATGGTAAGAAATAGCTTCTTTATGAAAATTAGGAGGATTTTTTGCCTAAAAGTATAACTATGAGCTGTTGCCCTCTTATTGAAAACATGAAAAATCCTCCTCTGAAATACACCGCTAATTAATGCTATACATATTTTAAATGAAGAGGACTTTGTGTTTGTGTTTGTGTTTTTGTTTTTGTGTGTGTACTAGATGAAAATTCTTGTGCAGGAAAATGTGGCTTCAAGTGTTGCTGATGTCCAAATTCACCGTATACCTAACATACTCATACTCTGGCACATCCTCTGCTTTCCTTTGCTTCTGGAAAAGTACAGAAATTTTGAATTTTGATAAGCAGGCATAAAAAAATGATGCGGCATTTTCAGCAGGATGGTTTTGAATCCGAATACTGAAAGCATAGACATCTAGACAGGAAAAATGATGATTTTTTATTTTACAGAAGCCCTATATTCCTTTTGAATCCACAGATGACCTGCTAGAAGTGTGGGTTCAGTGTGCTACATTAAGGATATGTTGCTCCCAATTTATTGTTCTTAATCCCAAAAGGAAACCTTCAGGGATATGACATGCATCTTGCAGTTATTTGTGATTAGTAATCATTATCCTCCAGCTATGAAAGTACCTAGAGCTTCCAACGTGTTCTATGAATTTACCATGTTTCTGCAATCACAGTATGCAATGTGGCACAGTCTCTACAACCGTGTTGGTACGTTAGTGCTCCTAGGAATAACTCCACTATCCAGTGTTCATCCATAGTGCTATGGGACTGGAAAGCTGACAAGCTGATAAATGCACTGCCCGCAGGTAAGCTCCACTGACCGAGAGCAGCGGTTGATGTGGGAAAAGGTCACGAGGGCAAATTCCTGACAATCAACTCTAAAATACCACCATGTTTGGAGAATGTGATTGGCAGACGATCATTCAAAATATTTAAATGATAGTTTGATGCACTTACGTCTTTCTTCCAGGTCACTTACTTTGAGACTTCTGAGTGTCTATAAACTTCTTTATCAAGGCATCGGTAGTTTGTGTGTAAAGGCTAAGAGCGTATTTCAGGGACTGCAGGTCTGGGCTCTTTTCCAGGAAATTCTTTTTCAGCCCACTCCCTCCAGCATGGAAATATTGCTAAAATGGAAAACAGAGAGGCAAATCATCTGAGAGTGACCCCAGTTACAGATACAGCATTTTAAGTAAAAATCTTATGCAAACTTTTAACAATAACTCTAGACTTAGGATTCTAGCAGTTGAAATAACTGTCGTCATCTCTACTACAGAGCTGCTTCCCAAAGGTGAAAATTTAAGACGTGTGAAAAAGAAAAAATATAAAACTTAAATTTGGTCTTCATGTTGTCAACCCCGTTCCTGCAGGAAAAAATTTCCTCACTGGAAGGGTCGTTAGGCACTGGAACAGGCTGCCCAGGGAGGGGGTTGACTCGCCTTCCCTGGAGGGGTTTAAGGTGCGGGTGGATGAGGTGCTGAGGGACGTGGTTTAGAGACTGGTGGGAATGGTTGGACTCGATGATCCGGTGGGTCTCTTCCAACCTGGTGATTCTATGATTCTGCATTAGAATCTGTCATTTATGTCACCAGTGTTCTCGGGCATTCCAGTACAGAACAGAAAACCACGTCAAGCTGTACCTTTATAGTAGCTAGTGCTACTTCCATTATTGCACATTGCCTTAGGGTCAGGCTTCTGGCTTCCTCTCGAATCACGTGGTCCTGCAAAGCAAGTTAAAACCGCAGTTGGCTTTGAAAGAGAGACAGTAGAGTGGCCTGTCTATTCTTGGAAAAACAAATAAACAAACAAAACTGCCAAACGTCCCCCAAGCCTCTTTGATTAACAGGGATTAATTCAACTTCAGACTTCTTTTTGAACAGACTATAACCTAGAGCAATCATGTTTCTTGAAAGCATGGGTTACAGGGGAAAAGAGCCAGTTTAATACCAAGCATCACTGTAGCTTTTGTTTCTTTTCCTAAGATACATTATTTCTCTGTCCTGGACGGCAGGGAAAAGGTTAAATTTTAAGTTTAAATATATATATACACTATATGACACTGAAACAATTAATTTTATTATTGAACCTCACAGTTTAACTATTGTTTGGTAATGCCGCCTGTTTTTTAAAAAATGAGTTTCCTACTAGAACGTAACTTAAGAGTCATAAAGTGACTATACTGGAAAATCTGTGTAAAATAGGCATCCTGTTATTTACACAGGCAACTTCAACTCCTCTAAAAAACTGAACAAGCACGAATTGGGCAGCCTGATCTAGTGGAAAGTCCTGCCCATGGCAGGGGGGTTGGAACTAGATGGGCTTTAAGGTCTCTTCCAACCCAAACTATTCTATGGTTCTATGAATTGGTTTAGTGTTTGATAGGAATGGTTGGACTTGATGATCCGGTGGATCTCTTCCAACCTGGTGANGTTTTTTAAAAAATGAGTTTCCTACTAGAACGTAACTTAAGAGTCATAAAGTGACTATACTGGAAAATCTGTGTAAAATAGGCATCCTGTTATTTACACAGGCAACTTCAACTCCTCTAAAAAACTGAACAAGCACGAATTGGGCAGCCTGATCTAGTGGAAAGTCCTGCCCATGGCAGGGGGGTTGGAACTAGATGGGCTTTAAGGTCTCTTCCAACCCAAACTATTCTATGGTTCTATGAATTGGTTTAGTGTTTGATAGGAATGGTTGGACTTGATGATCCGGTGGATCTCTTCCAACCTGGTGATTCTATGATTCTATGAATTACCACGTTTCTGCCCCGATCTGAAATCCTAACGGCAAAATTGTTTGGCAAGGAACTGCCCTCAGTCTCTCATGTCTAAGGTCTCCATCGAGGGTGTTGTGGACCTCAGTAACGTTGTGCTGATGAGTTTATTGGAGAGGTACATGCTGTGTTTCAATACATACCATAAATAATATTCAGAAAAAAATTACTGGTATTCCCACCTTAGAGTGTTTTCAGAGCCAATTCCAGAAGGGAACAGAAAGATCTCATATTTTATTTTTTTGGTGGTGTTTAATGCTTATAAGGCCTAGTTGTGCAACGTGGGATTGATATCTTCTTGACCCATCCAGCTATCACTTCAACATACAAGCATAGAGTCTTTTACTCTTAATTTGTTTTTGATGAGGCTGTAAAATCATCACTCATCTACAAGTAGTTACTGCCATATTCAATCTTATTATAGTAAATAAGCATAAGAATGAGGCATGAGGCTTGGCCTCACAGTCAGTAATATTTCATCTATTATTTTCATTAGAGCAAGCCATTCACAGCTTTGTTTGGCTTCATTACCTTGAGTTTTGACAGTTGTCCAAGATCTTTGGCTGCACTGAATATCATCTGGGGCCCCTGTAATCATATTAAAAATTCAGGAAACAGACTCATTACAGCGTGTTTGGTTTTTTTTTATGTCAACCAGATCTTATTTTCTGCTAGGACAATAGCCAAAGTCACTGCTTTGCAAATCCAAAGGAAAGTTTCAATTACACACGAGACATATTTTCATTCAGTTTATAAGGCCAAGTAGTTGCCTGCCTGCAGCACGATTTCCTCCAGTATCCCATACTTCAGACGCTGCTGTTAGTGATTCTGTGTGCTCCTGTCTGCTACCTCATTTTGTGTTTCACAGTTTTAAGCTAAGACTGAGATTGTTCTTCTAGCGTGTCAATGAGATGCTGATCCGTAACTATAGCTCTCGGGTGCTTTGCTAAGACAAATAACCATAATGGGCAGTGGGCAGCCCGAAGGAACCTGCCAAAGCTTAACTGTCCACAGTGAAACCCTTAGCTGAGTAGCACACAGCACGACTGTTGAACCAAAACCACTTTTTAAAGAAAAGATAGTGTTAGAAAGTTAAACAGATTTTTTAAAATACCCAAACCCTGGAACGATACCAAAGGCAAATGCCTTTGTGTTTGTCTTAGACACACAGAGTAGACGAGGTGCTGAGGGACATGGTTTAGTGTTTGATAGGAATGGTTGGACTCGATGATCCGATGGGTCTCTTCCAACCTGGTGATTCTATGATTCTATGATTTATCATAATTACTCCAAGAGATATAATTGCTACTGCAGTTACTTGGTGGTTCAGCAAGACACAGCTCTGAATGCCTGAATGCCAGAAAAAAAAGTCAGTCCAACTTACACAGCACAACANCACAATAAATCCAACTAGCTACACGCATCTTTCATCATGCTGCCGACTGGGACACTTCATACAGCAGCCACCACTAGTAAAAAACAGCGTCTGGTGAAGTGAAGCGTAGCATACGCATGTGATATAGCAAGTGCTCCTAGAGCCTAATGCAGTAATCTTTGTATCTATTTTTCAAGTTCCTTAATCATTACAGACTATATATTTAAGATATTTTGCTTTTACTATACAAATGGTGAGCGGAACTTTGCAAAAAGGATGCTGCACACATTTTCTAGTCTGAGGTTTGTTTCTTTATGCATGCACGGAGCAAAGGTAGTTTCAGTTTTATGAAGAATGGAGACAAAGCACTTGCGGAAATCCCAGCTGTCCCCATTTAAAAGGATCTCAAAGAGTCTTGAGTGACAGGTGAAGCCTCTGCCTTCCATCAGTAACTGGGTGATAAACAGAAGACTTCTTACCTTTGGCCACTAACTTATCTAACATCCATCCAGAAGACCCTTCAGATGGGTGAGGGGGAAGGAGGGCTCCTTGCCTTTGCTTGTACTCCACCTTTTTCTGTATTCTGCCTGAAACGTGGAAGTTTTGCCTTCCAGATGCCCGCCCGTAGCTTTATTAAGCATCCACTTGCTAGTCTAAACATCAGAAAAAGCTTTTTCTGAAACGGGCTAGAACATCAGTGTCACAGCTCATTGCTTGGCGTGGTTTCTGAGCACCAGTAAGGGTGACAGAGGAGCTTACAGATTCAGGCAGATGAACTGAAATCCGTGTTCAGCTGGCAGCTGAA
This sequence comes from Piaya cayana, assembly GCA_013389865.1. Taxonomy (NCBI): domain Eukaryota; kingdom Metazoa; phylum Chordata; class Aves; order Cuculiformes; family Coccyzidae; genus Piaya; species Piaya cayana. The sequence continues at coordinate 48,818 of WAAB01023438.1, read as the reverse complement.
AGTTAATTTTCAATATGGTTGAAGGACTAAAATATTTTTATTGCTTTTAAAATAAATATTTACATTCAACGTTGTGGGGAAAAATGTTTTAAAAAATGTTTTACTATCCTGACTGAAACATTGTGTTATTGTCCAAGCGGGTTTACTAAGTCTTTGATAGGTAATTCTGTATTCTTGGCAACCAATTAAAAAAAGCAGCAGAAAAAATCGCTTAACTCTGACCCATGCTGTTTTATGATTTGGAGTGTAACAACTGATGCTGCGTAAAGCTAATAAATGCTCCTAGCACACGATTTAAATGCGNGGAGTGTAACAACTGATGCTGCGTTTAAATGCAGTTAGCTAATTTAAGAGCTACTTATGTATTTGCAGATGAAATTTGCACCAAAATACTTGAAAGGCAAACTAATAATCTTGGAATTATAAATTTGACACAGTCGCTCATCGAAGGCTGTTTCTAATTATGCATAGTAAACAAGAGCAGTAGAGTAAATATGAAGGAATTCAGGGAATGGAGTCCTGGCTATGATAATTTGATTGGCTCTAGCCTAGAATTTCCCAAAGCTCATTACTACTTTAACACCATTTATACTTGTTCTGTTAGGTTTCCTCTTACCTCTCCAGCAATGTTCTTTCATGTACCTTTCTTATATTATAATAAGATTTAACGATATACTTTCAACCTATGGATACCGATCAATACATTTTTAGCAGCTTAACTGATACCATGGAATGTATAAAGTTTCCCAAAGGCACATGATGGCAATGTCACAACCAGCTTGTCATAAAAATAGGGAATTATTAACTTAATTTCTTTCTCTCTTCTTTTCAAGCTGTTAATGCAGTCCCGCCCGAAGGGGGCCTCCCATCATCCGCTATTAAAATGACCCAGAACTTCAGAGCTAAAATTGGCTTGAGCTTCCTGATGTTAAGTGCTGCCTCAGGATGAGGAATGGCACAGGAGTTAGGACAGAAGAATGGGATGGACAATTCCTGGCTTTCTGGAAGCTGCGAAAATGGAAGCAGTTGAGTTTGTGGTGCAAGTGGGAGAGGCAAGGAACACTCTTGGTGTTACTGTGCATGAAGTCAAGGGGAATAAAACACTAGAGCATACTACAAAGTCAGTGATTTGCCTTCTTTTAAAATGCTTTCCTAAAACCTGCTCTGAGTTGGGGCAGGCAGTACATGAAAGGCCAAGGCTCTCCTCATCAGCTACAGAAGAGCAGCCTAGAGACACTGGTTTGAAACCCTGGAGAGCAGCACACTGCACGCTATCAATACATTATTTTTCCTGGTCAAGGTACAGAAAAGGGTAGTATCAGACCCCTTGGCAGACACCTAATTAAGCACAGTATATGTCAGAATCCTTATTCAACATGGGTGAACTTACTGCTTGGAAACTTACGGTTTGGTCCGTCAGTGGTGGAAGCACAATTTGTTTTTCTATTTTGTTCAGGACTAACTTCCACAACTCCTTTAAAACCCGTTTCAGAACTGTCTTCTCACAGATTTTCGCAGAGATACTTAAACTGGAATAAAACAAAAGACAAACCAGTCTCCAAAAGCAGCCTTAAGGTTTCAGAGGTGCTGCATCTCTATACACTCAGATTAATGGCCATTCGGGCTTAGCTTTTCTCCACCAATAAATATTTCTCAGCGGTTTAGTTGTTTTGTAATATTATCAGTATATACTTCTGGTAAAAATAACAACAAAAAAAGACTCGCAGATTATATAATCTTGTGATTTGTACAACTTTACAATCAAATAGAGGCTCCTCAGCACCCCCCAAGTATGTTCTGTTTAATGGGAAGGGAATCTGTGGGTGCTGAAAATGTTTGTTCAGGGGTGAGAAAAAGAGCAGAGTTGGCAGGAAACAGAAGCCAGAGGATGCTGGGAAACCTGAACCGAATCATCTGCCTCTTAAACTCTCCAGACACGGGCTTTGCAAGAAAGGCAGAGCAGGCATCCTTCAAAGAAGGGCTCCCCATTAACATAATGGCTTCTGCTCTCTGCCTAGCTCAGTCTCTTCCTCATGTCTTCTCAGCACAGCCCCATCCAAGTCAGCCTGTTCCTAATCTCCCACCCGAACCTCTCTGCCACACTTACGTTTTGTCCAGGAAATCCATGAGAGGCCGAAGCACAATCTCAGCATCAATGGCCGCACTGTTCTTATTGGTTGCTGCATTGCCGTTTCCTCTCATTTGGTTCAGTTCATTGCTCATTTGTCTTACACAATCTTCAATAATTAATTGAAAACTGCAGGATGGGGGGGGGAAAAAAGCGCAAATGAAAGAACTCTGGGTTAGAGAACAACATTAACAACATTTATCACTTTGTGACATGTTCCTCAACAAGATTTAAATCTTTTTTTTTTTTTTTTCAGTGATGGTAAGATCACAAATACAAGATCCTGCAGGTGCTACAGATCGAAAATAACTCCTCCTAAGGTTTATAGCTCACGTAGCTAAACCATGTACATGTGTTTTGACTTTTTTCCCCTCTGTTTCTGTTCTGTCTCCACTTTTCATGCCCCTGTAGGGGTTCCAAGTAATTACCTTCTGAAAGCAATAGAGGTATCGGAATATGTAGTTTAGGGTATGACTGACTATCAGTGAGCAAGAACTCCTCAAGATTTTACTTTTGTGTGAAAGCAAAACAGGAATAGGTGACTATAAATTATTTTGAACATAGCTTTGATATTTTTCTTGAGGACAAGTAGAAAACTTCTACTGATTTGGACCCGTTTGGCTCTATTTCACTTTTTCCTGGGTTTCAGATGGAGCCTCTGCCAACAGAAGTTCGGCTTATTCCTTTGCAACTAGGCAGAGCTAAAACATTTGATCTGTTTAAAATATTCTCTCACAANTTATGAACAGAAATGCAAAACAGAAGCCATAAATATACCAGACCTATTAATGTGAAAAGCTAAATGGCAAAGATTAACTAGAGGAAAGTGAGGGAGAATTAACTATGAGAGAAAAGAAACATAATAATTAGGCAGTGAGCTGTTCCAGCTATATGGCTAATCAGAAAGAGAATGCAAATCTCCATGGTAAAACTCTGGAAAAATGGGAAACTCTTCCATGTGCGCTTCAAAGCCTGAGCTAAAATCAACATTAAGTTGCTTATTGTTGCTGCTTNACCCCCCCCCCCCCAAATCCACTATGATGCAGTTAGACTCTCCCTCCCGGAAGAAATCTTTTCCACTTCAAGATTAGTGTGAACAAGTTCTTGGTCCTCAAGCTGAATCTATCCAGCTTTTCTGAACTGATCTGGTAGAGTCTTGTAGTGTCATTGATGCGATACACTCTGCAGTCAATATATTTAAACAATGTAGAGCAGCAGTTAATCAGAGTAAACATTTCAGAGGCAGAATAAAGCTCTGCACACACGGTAATTTGGTTTATGGATCGATTTATGATGAATTGATTTGGTTTAGGATTAATTTATGAACAGAAATGCAAAACAGAAGCCATAAATATACCAGACCTATTAATGTGAAAAGCTAAATGGCAAAGATTAACTAGAGGAAAGTGAGGGAGAATTAACTATGAGAGAAAAGAAACATAATAATTAGGCAGTGAGCTGTTCCAGCTATATGGCTAATCAGAAAGAGAATGCAAATCTCCATGGTAAAACTCTGGAAAAATGGGAAACTCTTCCATGTGCGCTTCAAAGCCTGAGCTAAAATCAACATTAAGTTGCTTATTGTTGCTGCTTATGCAAATCACTAGGACCAGACCCACCAATAAAGCATTGGTTTTTCTTGACATTGGCTATCTTTCTAACACAGTTAACCTCACAAACAGGCTGGGAAAAGCTGTCAGTCTCAGGAAGGAAATAAATATTAAAAAAATAGAATCATGATCAGCGAGAAAAGCTTAAAACAACATCAGGCAAGAATTTATTTTTGTTTTCCAAAAAGCAGAACAAGAGTTGACAGCCTCAGCTCTGCAACACACGCCTGCCCACTGACCATTGCCAGTTTTATTTACGGTGAGGTTACTGCTTTATGTTTCAGAGTCTAAACACATACTCATGCAGGAGAGCACTCCACATCCTCAGGGCAGAAGCAAGATCTACCTTAGGACTCCAACCACCCAGACTCAGTCAACAAGGCAGGTTTTTGAACAGCCGTATGTCTTTAAGGTTTGCAGTAAAATAGATTTGTTACCTCGTAGCATAAGTTACGCTGAGTTCATCCAATACATTGCTAAGTTTCATCTGAAGTTCTTTTAGAACAACACTGGCTTCAGGATCCAGCTGCGGAAAGATAAGCGATATTAGATTTTACTTATACACCGTGCTTTCGGCTCTTCCATTGCAATGAATAAATTTGGAATTATATGCAATGATACACTGCATTATGGAAAACCAATTGTGGAAACAACTGCTGCAGCAGAGGATTGCTTTAGTAGGCCCGAAAATCCAATTACCCAATCACATAAAAATATTTGATTGCATTAGTAAAGAATTATAAAGCTAGAAATCAAACCTGTGCCATTAAACAATGACTTTCTGGTACAAACTGGATTGGCAGTCACGAGAGAATTACCATTATATGGTAGTCACAAGTCATACCAACAGAAGGACACAAGAGAAGTTAATATTTGTGTTTATATATTACAGATGTTTAAATCTTTTAAGTTTTGTATTGTACACTTCAACATTTCAACACCATCAGGAATTCTTTTTTTTTTTTTTTTTTTTGTGATTTGCATGAAGATGTTTCCATATTCCCGTCAATGCAGTGTAAAGGTAGAAGAGCTAGTGCTGGGAAAGATGCCTTGAAGACTATCCATGCGGCTTCTACTGCTATAGCATGAGGGAAGGGAATCTATTAAACGTCGGTACTTTTGTTTCTAAAAGCCATTAAGACGTAAATAATTCAAGCGCAGAGCAAGACATTCTGATGCACACGGAGAACAGCTCCTGTACCTCTGACAGGTTTTCTAAACGTAGGAAAAAAAGAGAATGCAGGGGAGAAATACAGTTTAACATTTACAGGGAGGGAGATCCATGCATAGATATTAAATCAAAAAGGTGTTCTGTTGATACGGGTCAACAGCTGGTTTATTTGCTATGCGTTCTTTTTTTCAAATTAAAGAAAATTGACTTTTTGTCTCCTCAAACTTTAGCATTTCGGAAAAATAGTTCCAGCTCGTTGTGGGGTATGATTGATGATTAGCAGGATCAACAGCTGAATGTGAATGAACAGCTGGTGTTCCAGGTATTTCAGCTATCTACATCTCGATGTTAAGGAATGATTTTCCACGATAATCCTTAAATTCTAGGCTCTATTCTGCAGAAAGGTTTGATACAGATCTTTGGACAATTTCAAAGGAAACAGCGTGTTTAGAATACATAATTAAGTCTGTTTATATTTGCACTTTCGTATCTTTCAACTGGATGAGCAGAATTTAGTGCTTTTTCTTCATCTGATGCTTCAGAATACTATGGTGCTCAGATGAAGTCGGCTCTTTTAATCATACCTTAGAGACAAGGGGAAGCTGTGTCACTGCATATTGGATGATTTACATGAGACTACACACAGGAATTCTAAGGCAAAGTAAAGAAAAAGCAAACACTGAAACATCCCCTGAGATCTGTGTGCTAATCTTAGACCATTCTTTGTCTCCTCAGAGGTTATATGTGGTTTAAAAAGCATAGGAAACACAAGATTTTCTCTGGAGTTTTTGACAGAAATCTGAGGTAGGTGACAAGGGGAATTGCCACACATCCCTTAAGAAGATATTCAGTGACGCGTAGCACTTTTGTAATCTCAGAGCTAGTATTTTAACACTGCGACTACTTACTGATTAAATTACTTTGCACTGAGAGAATTTCTGCTGCTTCTCCACTTCATGTCTTAGTAATTTCCCTCTCAGACACAATCTGACAGTTCATGGAGTTAAAGTGATTGTTTTCCCTCATATGAAGAGCAGGGATTAAACAGCTAATTTTACTGAAATGTCTATACTAGTTAGCAGAGCTAGAGTTTACTGACAAAGGCAAAGATTTTTTCTGGGAAATGGAGAATTTTGCTACCTCCTTTCATGGGATACATACAGAACACAAAATTAAGACTAGTAAAATATTAACATTTAATAAATACTGAACACGCAAGCATTCACACTGAACGTGGCTCACATCGGAGAAAACATAAAAATATCAGGCAGGCAAAAGACTTAACGTTTCTTACCAGATCATGCACAAGCTAAAGAATCACCTTGTCACTGGGGCTACAAGGGCCAGTGGAGCTACTTTCTATCAGAGGTGGTTGCGATAACCAGAAAGCACAATATATCTGAGGAGTTCTCCTGGAATTGGACTTAGTCTTGCCAAAAGTGGATCAAATACTAGCACTAGATTGCCGACATAACACGTTATAGAAAGGTGCATGCAAATACTAAGACTTTTTTCGAGGGCTTTGTGCTCACAAATTGCATGAACGGGTTTGTGTGTGCACAGCTGGAGGCATCTGGCAGGACATCCAGCCCTGTGTATACACATGCTCATGCTTCTTAATGCAGTGTCGTAGGGAGGAGTGGAATATAAAGAGGTATGCGGGCTGACCAGCCAGGTGCTAGACACCTGGGGATGTTGTGACAACTAAGAATACGTTAGTAAGGTTTTACAACGATATTGTTATTTCTGTTTAACTACTGTAAAACTCGGTAATTTGAGTGTCATGCTACAACTAGAACGTGCACTTTTCATTTCTTTTACCACACGCCCTACTAACGCGCTACTGAGTTCCCAGGGCAAATCAGAGGGCGCTCAGGGATCAGTTCTTGACTGGCATCATCCAAATATACCACAGCCATAACCCACTGCTTTTTGGTGATACGGTACAGCTAAGATGGCATCTATTACGGTGGTTCTATACTATGAATACTATGAAGTTTGAGGGGAACTTTACAAGTGGTAAAGGCGGCTTTAGGATGTCTTTCTGCTGTGGAGATAAGGTGGTTTTATTTCTTATAAACACCAGTTCAATAAGGCTGATTGGCCATTAGTGGTTTTGCTCTTGGAATAGCATGGGGAAAATAAATATTCCAGTTTCAAGACAAATATTCGTTCTCATTTGGATAGGAGTGACAAAAAATTGAGAATGAATGTACTTTTCTTCAAGAAATTGCCTTAATGAGAAACAAACAAAATTTTGAATGTAATTTTCAGATCTTTTGTCTTATACCATGAATCAGAGATGCACTTAAAGTACCAAACAAAGGGATATCAGAAAAATGCCTCTGAATTCTCTCCAAGAGTTGCACCATATTTGTAGGAAATGTTACTTCGATACTGTAACACTCTTAATAATTCATCCTCAAAGGATGATAAGTGAGAGATTTTGAAAGAAAACTGCTCTGAAAAGCCCTATTTATTTTTTTTACTACCTATCTGTATTATCTATATCTATATTATATATAACTACCTGCTACTGGAAGCAGAAGGTAAATTAATATTTTCTTGAGAAAATGGAACCTTTTAGAGATTCAAGAAAGTATTCTTATTTGAAAATAATTTGATAGATATAGACAAAGCGCTGCTCAGCTTTCCTCTGCTCTTGTCTTCATCAGGATTTATGGACACATAAATTTATGATTAATGATATTCGACACGTAGGAACAGATCCGAGACCTTAATACAAAAGTCCTTTGCAGTGAATATAAGAGCATAGAAGACAAGATTATTTGTAATGTTTGGAGACTGAAAGGGGATTAAAAATAACCACAAAATGCACAGCCATGTCAGGACGATAAACACATACGTTTAAATTTTGATGTGAAATTTTCAATGACACCAAGGCTGCAAATGTTTATTCCCTGTTCTCTGGAGCAGGAAGCATTTTTTGCCGTGGTAGCTTCAAGAAGCTCTAACGGGCTCAACAAAACCTCCTCACCATGGAGTTAACTGTAGGATAATTAGGAAGGTGCTATGCATTGCGTGACATAGGGGACTATCTGACCTCTGCAGCCTCCACTGTGCACGTGGAAATATGAAAAAATGTATTTTCCATTTCTCTCTAAAACGCGGTCACATCAGATAAAAGTTTTGTGAAACTATCAGTCTCAACAAGAAAAAGCTGATGTATGTGAACCTTCCTTTTTAAAACAACTAATGATAATAAGGATAATATATTGATGATGGAAATACTGCGTTTTAATAAGACTGCAGGGTTCTATAGCTTGAAAAGATGTTCATATCTTCATCAACTTTCAAAAGAGTCAAAGAATATGAGCAACAAAGTATTGAAGTGCATGTTTACATCCTTTTACAGTTGATAGGACTTCAGGCACTTTCCCTTTTGAAATATAAAAGGAGATAAATCTAAGGATGCTCTGGACTGTTGAGTAGCAGTTCTTGGTGACACGGTGCCAAATCTTGACTACAAGCCGGCCCTCAGATACTGAAAAGTGCACTTAAGAAACATTTTAAAGATTTTTTTTTTCTTTTAAAATTCTGAAAGACTTTACACTCTCTGCCTAGTAAAACCGTTCAATTTAGAATGTGAACTGAATGCCCAAGCATAGCTCTTTTTGATTTTTGGTCGTAGGGATTTACACAAATGCATCAATGGAAATCAGTAGGAAATGGGACTGTTCTTATCCTTAGAGAGTATGGTCAGGAATAATAAAAGATGCTTACTATCACAAACCTCATAAGAGAATCTCTCTCCTTCTTTCTTCTGCTCAGTGGATTGCAAGTCAAAGGCATTAGACAGAGACAGGACACATTACAGACAAAGCACAAGGCACACATTCTACCATATTTTAAGATACAGGCAAAACATACTGATGCAGAAATAAAGGAAAGTGTAGTTCAATACAAACATTAAAATGAAGCTGGCGCTACAAATTACAACACAAAACACTCAGTGCTGGTTGAACTTTACAGATCATTAGCATTTTTCTTTGAAATAGGGTTAGATCTTTCTAGTATTGTCAGGACATCAACTAATTCTTGTAGACTTTAAAAAATATTTTGGTTTTGGTTTTTTTTTTTGCAAGCACAAGTGAAAGCTGAAAAAGACTAGGTTGAAAACACGGTGCTAATGATCTCTAAGGAACTTTGAATGAGCCAGGAAACAAATAAGACTCACCTCCTTTCCGCCCATGGACTCAAACATTTTCTCAAGTTGGACTCTTAATTGTTGAATGTTGTTCATCAAGATACAGGGCTAGAAAGAGAGCACCAAATACAACATCATCATGTCTACTAAACCACGTCCCCAAGTGCCGTATCTACGTGCATTTTGAACACCTCCGGAATGGAGACACCAACACGTCCCTCGGCAGCCCCTACCAATGCTTGACCACTCTTCTGGTGAGAATTTTTTTCTAATATCCAGTCTAAACCTGCCCTGGCACAACTTGAGGCCTTTTCCTCTCACTGTTTACTTGGTGGGATCAGATTTTGGTATTCAAAAGGTCTTTAAGAAGATTTAGCTTTAATTAGTTCTGTGTTACTCTTAAAGAAATCTTGTCAGAGTCCTCAACTGAAGAAAACCAGAAATTTGATCTCAATTCTTCATACTTACGTTACTGCTTCCCAGTAAAGTATCTTATTTGTCCTCCTGCAAATACAGCTCGCTTTGTATTTCATAGATTGGTTTATCTACCTTCTATAAATTAATGATCACTAAGACTGTCCTCTCCTGTGCTATCTCCTCTCTTCTCATACGTTCATTATTCTGGAAATTATCTACAAATCTGCAAATTATCCTTGATTTCTGATGGGGGGATAAGTAGATGAATATAGTACCTTGGTTCTTTTATTCAAAGCAAGTGCAGACGCCTTTGGCAATATACCAAAGCGATGAGAGAAATTCTTCGCATTGAGGCAGTTGTCAAAGTTTCCTTTGAGACCAGCTAAGGTCACTCTTCCAGTGCCTAAGCCTACCTTGGCTCAAGGGAAAAAATTTCTATTGCTGTCAGCAAATAACAGAACCTGAGTTTAAAAAAACATTCTTGTCTTGTTATTTCATTATCATCTCGCCCTTCAGAATACTCTTTGCAGCAGTTTACAGGAATCAGACAGCCAGATGCAACAGCACCTAACAGTGAGTGGCAAGTACAATATATAAAACCAGGTTTTTTCGTAAACTCTGACAGGAGGTGGAAGATAAAAGGATGTTTTTGATATTAGATACACGCCTTTATGAAAAGCACCTTTGTGACGCTTTCATTTGAAGAGCTTGTGTGCACATTTTATAGTCTTTAATAATACATGACTTGAAAAACAATACCGAAATCTAGTTTTAATCATAAAAAGTATTTGTTTTAATCTCTTCTATCAAATCTAATGCAGGAGATGGACTTTAATTTACTTGAAATCACCAGGTCAAAATGGCTTTTATTAAGCTAAAAATATGTATCTAAAAAGGTAGTTTCTGTTAAAAATGAGTTATGTCGCCCAAAGGCATTTTATACGCTACTTTATAACATAATAAGATTAATTCCATCTGAAGCCCTACTAGAGATCATGATACCAGAGTGACTTCAGAAATAAATCACTCCAACAATTAAAAAAAAAATCCCACTGGACCGTTTGACTTGATAACTCAGTGCTATCTCTCAAAAGTCATTTCTTCTAGAAAGCTGTAAACTTTATTTCATGTTAGCATTAAATTGAAAGAAATGGGGGAAAAAAGGCTATATATTTTACTGAGGTCAGTCTTTTCAAAGTGTTTACACCAAAGGGCTTCAAGATTGAAAATATTCAAGGACAGAAGTTAAATCAGAGACATGACAAAACTACATAAACAGAAGTCGCTTCTCTGTAAAAACGTGGATACAAATCTTCTACTTAATGATGAACATTTGAGTTTAGTTATTTTTATTTCTCACTTCTATTTTAGAGAAAATTATGTAAAAGGAACATTAAAAATGTATAAATCTCAGCTAGCAATTATATCTATAGCCTGACACTTTAATGTTTAGTCGTTTGCGGTGTTGCTCATAAAAAGAACAACCACTAATTGATATTTAGCTGCAAGAGATGTCATTTTGAATTCTATGACTGTGAATATGTTGGTGATCTCTAGATTAGGACAGTTTCCCCAGTATGGAGAGCATCAGTGGGAATGAGCGTGCCCAGAAGACGTGCACGGGATGTGACAAATACAGCTGAGATCCATGTATGAGCTACATAAAGGCCGTGTTTTTAAAGACAAATAGTATGAAGATGATGCTGCAATCATGGATTTATATGTCTATAACATATTCATAAATAAAGCAGACATAGGACTAAATGTTGTGTGGCTCAGTAGTACTAGCTTTGATCTAATATCAACAATGTGGAAAAGTCAGTGTACAACACCAATTCTCCTTGGTCACGTTAAGCTATCGATAACGTCTTGATTTGCTTCACCATATCTTCAGTGTCCACATTGCATTTGTTTCTGAGTCCCTGGCAATCTGTCCTGCATAAGGGAATCCTTTTTAAGTAGTTAGGCAACAAAACAGCACGTGATTTTCTTCTCACTGCTGCACGGATAAAGCACAGAGTATTCTGATTGGAAAAAAAAAAATGAAGATACATTCACTATATTCGCCACTACCTAAGGCTGTTANATTTTTATTTCTCACTTCTATTTTAGAGAAAATGATGTAAAAGGAACATAAAAAATGTATAAATCTCAGCTAGCAATTATATCTATAGCCTGACACTTTAATGTTTAGTCGTTTGCGGTGTTGCTCATAAAAAGAACAACCACTAATTGATATTTAGCTGCAAGAGATGTCATTTTGAATTCTGTTATTGTGAATAAGTTGGTGATCTCTAGATTATGACGGTTTCTCCAGTACGGAGAGCATCAGTGGGAATGAGCGTGCCCAGAAGACGTGCACGGGATGTGACAAATACAGCTGAGATCCATGTATGAGCTACATAAAGGCCGTGTTTTTAAAGACAAATAGTATGAAGATGATGCTGCAATCATGGATTTATATGTCTATAACATATTCATAAATAAAGCAGACATAGGACTAAATGTTGTGTGGCTCAGTAGTACTAGCTTTGATCTAATATCAACAATGTGGAAAAGTCAGTGTACAACACCAATTCTCCTTGGTCACGTTAAGCTATCGATAACGTCTTGATTTGCTTCACCATATCTTCAGTGTCCACATTGCATTTGTTTCTGAGTCCCTGGCAATCTGTCCTGCATAAGGGAATGCTTTTTAAGTAGTTAGGCAACAAAACAGCACGTGATTTTCTTCTCACTGCTGCACGGATAAAGCACAGAGTATTCTGATTGGAAAAAAAAAAATGAAGATACATTCACTATATTCGCCACTACCTAAGGCTGTTATCCTGGCCATCCTGTGCATGTTTCCTGCTTTAATACTGAGATTATTGACTAGGATTCTTAACTAATCCCACCTATTCCAGCTTTTACACAGCAATGTAAGTACCTACAAAACCACACTGACCTTATTAAAAATAAAGGAAAGCAAAATTCCCTTCCTTCCTTCATGTTTTTTCTTGTATATACAAGTGGCTACATTTAAAAAAATTACATTAAGTCTTTCAAAGGTAATTTCTGAGGTAGGAAAAAAACCTCACAGTTTTTTTACTCACCACATTTTCTTTATCGCAATAGGAGCTGAAGTAATTTGAAATAATCACAGCGTACTGAAGAAGCACTTTGTTGATAGTCTAGAAGAGGATAAGAATCTTTTAGATGGGAAATTTCCTCATGTGAAACAAAAATAATAAAAAAAATAGAAAAAAGACATTTTAGATTATACAGGTACTTGCATAGTTAGTTTATTTTTCCTTTTTTAGATAAATGTAAGCAATCCTGTGAGCACATTCTCAAATCCCTGCACAACAGATGGTTGGTTGCTCTTAATGGAACGCAATCGTCAATAGCAGAGGTACTTTAATTTCAGTCGTACTGGTTTGGAGAGGCATGGAGAGCTCTACTCCTTCCAATGTGCTACATACTTAACGTAACAGCAGCAAGCTCAAAAAATCCTCTGGGGTGACAACGCATGGATCAAAACCATAATGGAAAAATAAGACCGAGGGAGCACTGTTTGAAGCCTGGCAGCACGAGCTTGACTTCAATAACCATGTAAATAGGAACTCTGTTTGCAAACGGAAAACCATCACAATGGAAGAACAGGAATAAATGTAAATGCAGTTTTTTTTAAAAGCCAAAACGACTATAATGGAAATCTAAAAAGAAATGCTACAATCCCAATAGAAAGCTGGCCTACGCAGTTGAGTTTACCAAGCAGGGGATGAATGAGAACTACAACCTCTGGGCTTCAGTCCACAGCACTTTATTGCCGGAGCTTGAATTTTTCCTTCTCTTCCATTGACTAATTAGACAATTGCATTCCACTGAATTGCTCCATTACTAGAATTGTACTCAGTGCTTAGGAAGAGTCATAATTAATTGTATAATATATGCAAACAGGAAATCTCAGAAAGGACAGAATTGTCAAACTGGTAAGGAATTTTAATAAAGTAAATGAAAACCAGCGTGAAGCCATAGACAGCATGTCTTTCTAAGGATGCCAGCCAGAGGTAGAAGAGATTGATTCTAAAGAACATAGGAATTACATAGCTTTTAAGTACATGGCAACACAATGTCAATCTCTATGAAGCTTAGTCGAGATGCACTTTTTTTAATTTACCTTTGCAAATCTTCTCATTAAATGAGACAGGGCTTCTGGATTAGGACACTCCAGCTTCCTAATAATCTCAAAGCTTTGATTGAGCTGCGTGAAGACATCAACCACCGAGCAAGAGAAGAGGGCATGATCTGATGTTTGCTGAAACTAGAGAAAGATATTGAAATAATACCAGCTCAGAGATCAAAACTGTACTGACTGATTTTCTTACACTTCAAATTCTTCTTAGAGTCACAAAGAGTAATAAATAAAAAAAAAAAATTAAAAAAGGTCTCATTGATAATACTTAGAAATGTGGATTTTAACGATTCCATTACTTTCAAATCTCTCAAAAATAAAACCAAGATTCTCTTTCATGACATCAGTATCACATCACAGTTTAGTGACATCACAGACTGATGTCCATGAGGAATTTAGGCAGGTGGAATTAGAGCAGGCATTTGTCTGCAGAGTTATCTTCAGAGAAATGTTACTAACTGTGTATTATGGGAGGTCCAACACGGACATCACGGGACCATATGTAATCCTGTTTTTGAAATACTAAATAAATGTCTTAATACTTTCTTTATTCTTTTCTTTAAAGAGTAAAGGCTCACCCCATCTTTTTTATCCCTTTCTAGCGCTCCGTGGAGAAATTCCATTGAGACATCCTCATTTTCATCCAGCCATTGAATGACAAATGGTTCAAACCACCTGAAAATTGAAAAGCATTTTGCAAAGTAAAAGAAACACATTTCATAAAGATCCTGAGAGGAGATATGCCACTACTAACCAGCATCTACCCCAGTGATGTCAAATTAGCAGTAGCCACCATAGAAATGTGTCCATATTTTGCAGGCGATCATAGGTTTTCTGCACATTTTTTTTTTTAATTTTGAATGTGTCTTTAATCAATATTATATCTTTGTTAAAATATTTTATTTTCTCATGAAATAACTTGGATGAACATTCCCTTTAACAAAACATCATGGTGAAGAAGTTCCTCCTTATGTCTAGTTTAAATCTGCCCCTCTCCAGTTTATACCCATTGCCCCTTGTCCTATCACCACAAGCCTTTGTGAACAGCCCCTCCCCAGCCTTCTTGGAGCCCCTGCAGGAACTGGAAAAAAAAGAAAGAAACCTTGCACCAAGCCCAGAACCATGGGATACTTCCCTATACCCAACTTACAGAGAGTATTCAGGCACTGCGTCCTTGAAAGCAGAGAGTTCTCGCACGTACTCATTATAAAACCATTTCACTTTGAAGTGCAAATTCATATAATCTGTGCTTTTGCATAACCGCTGCTTTTCATGTTCTGTAACAGAAAGAGTTGAAGTAAAAGCATTTAATAGCATTCTAACAGTAAATAACGTGCCCGTGTCTTGATGCGCTACTGACATCATAATACAGCGCTTGCATTTCAAAGCACAATTGATTTGATTTTAGTAGTATCCACTGTTTCGGTCTTCAGATACCAAGTAAAACAAAACAAAACAAAGACTGGACCAAAAGTTAGGCTTTTCAACTCTCTTCATTGCAGCCAGGAAGACCCACAAATTTGCTGACTTCCTTTGTCTTCAGCTTCTTCTTTGGTTGCTACAAAATGGTTGAGGATTTGTGGTGGGTAAGAACGGTGTCAGGTGTCAAGTTAGAAAAGCTGCTGCCAAATGAAGTAACAACTACAAATTCCAGTCCTATAGGAAGCTGTGAAACCTGTATAACTAAATGGGCTGCATTTATCACATATAGTTAAGAAGAATGAGGAGACAAGTAGAAAAGCTGGTTTAACAAAGTATTTTTGAAGTTTTTCAAATGGACTCCACCTTCTCGGTGTCCTCCTGCTTTCTACGTGCAGCATATCCAGAGGATTATGGATGGCAGGAGTCACAGAGCCACCCGTAAACCATTTTCTGCATTCGCAAAGTCTTATTTAATTGCTTTGGAATAAATGTCCCTCTTCCTTCCAGGATTATGATCCTTGTTCTAGTTTATGCACTATGTAATCTGCATTCTTCCCATCCAGTCACCTTCAGACCCTTTCACTCAACCCTTTACCGAACAGGCACTTCCTCCTTGCTCAACAATTTCATTTCTGTATCCCACAACAGGAAACCACAGACACACAAATCCTGTGCAGAGTAATCCTTCCTTTACTTACTACTCACAGCTTCTAAAATCTCCACAGATCTCATCTGCTTGATGCGTCATATCACTTGCACGGTTCTCCTTGAGCAAAAGATTAATCTCTTTTCCCACCTTCCTTAAAGAGTGACCTGATAGGGATGTTTGGCAAGAATGACGCTCTTTTGTAAATAGTATAAATTAAAAAATTACCTATTTCAAACCTTCTTTTTGCTCCTTACTTCTGCTTACATCATATTACTCATGTTGTTCTGATATTTTTGGATGCAATACAGTGGAAGCAACCCGCTGGCAGTCATATAAACAGCTGAAAATACCATTCAGCTCTCTGTCAGTGCAAATGCCGTGTGAAATACACATTCTGGGTTTTTCAGATCGGACCAGATACATTAATAGGAAATTTTTAGTTTTATTATTATGTGAAATCAGCACTCCAGTAGTTTCACCATGCCAGACAAGCAATAACTGTTTGAGAAGCATACCCCTAGGGAAGTACAATTTCAGGGTGCCTCCTCCCTGGAGGCATTAAAGGCCAGGTTGGATGGGCCTTGGGCAGCTGGTCTAGCGGGAGATGGGTTGGAACTGGATGATCTTTAAGGCTCCCTCCAACTCAAACTATTCTGTGATTCTATGATTATGCAGAGAATTACCAAGTTTTGTGGGAATCGGCTTACGAAGTAGTTCTGGTAGGAGTTTTTTCCATGATCTATCATTGTAGACAGCTAGACGACCAAACATTTGTTCAATAAAAGGTAGTTCTTACAAGTTAGACCGGTCTTTGACTGAGAACAACTATTGTATTTCTGTCAAGTTCACTGCACATGTACTGATTAAGTCATTATTTTAAAAAAATCTCTCTTATATTGCATAGAGCGGAATTTCTGAAATGAACGGCATTTTTTCACTCAAGCGCTGCATGAACGGGTTATTTCATTATACAATGCAATTTAAGAACGTTTGTTATGGTACCGCAAACCAAGGAAATGCTTATTTCGCTTTTAGAAATGAGCTGCTGACAATGATGGGCAAACTTGTCCAGGAGGGTATAACTTTAACACCACCATTCATTGATATTGTCTGGTTTTAAGTTAAGATCTAAGCTATAATACATTAGAAATGAGCACAAAAGTAATTCATGAATAATTGAGTTTTTTCTCCAGGCTATTATACCTTGGGAAGAACATTTCAAAAGTCTCCATGAATATTACTTGTAGCTACATATAAGTGAAAAAAAAGTATCCTTAGTTCCTAATATTAAGATATGAGAACATCAGTGAATGCTTCACTTGATCTATAAAGTCATTTTATATCCATGCATACTACATCTACAGTGCATACAACCCAAAGAACAGAGAAAACAGGTGCCTGTGTGCAGTCAGCCCACGACAACTTTGATTCAATGATATCAGACAGGTTTATCCACAGTAGCCGTGGCTTTTGGTTAGTAAGCATAGGAATATCACTGCAGGCATTCTGAATTTTGATTAGGACCCACGGGATGCTTTCTGCATTTCTGAAAAGCTTATACAAGGTAATGCACTTGGGTCCTGCACTTGGGGCACAACAACCCTATGCAGAGCTACAGACTGGGAGAAGTCTGTCTGGAGAGCTGCCAGGAAGAGAGGGACCTGGGGGTGTTGGTCGACAGCGACTGAACATGAGCCAGCAGTGGCCCAGGTGGCCAAGAAGGCCAATGGCATCTTGGCTTGGATCAGACACGGTGTGACCAGCAGGTCCAGGGAGGTTCTTCTCCCTCTGTACTCGGCACTGGTGAGTCGTTCTATAGACCACCAGCTGCATGTTTTACCTATTTCTTTCAGACCTGTTGTTTTAGAAAATCTGCTATTTCCAAACTTCGGGTTGTATAATCGGGAAGTTATGGCAACGGCACAAGCTGAGGATGGGTAGTGGAAGAAGGGCTCTTGAGGAAGTCCTGTGAGGAATGATACTGAGTATGAATCAGTATTCCTCCTTCCGAATCCCCGTGGAAACATCACACCAGCATGATGCACCTTTATTTTGGAGAAATGTCAAAGCTAACCTTTTGGGTACTTGATCCTAAAGCAATTTCCCTGCACTACAGGAGCTGGTTGCTATGCCATCGCCTTTTTTCGTGTGGGAATTACGTTTATAGTGCTCGAGGCTTAATCCCTGTTCAGCTGAAATGTACTGGAAGACTCTGATCGAATGCAACACATTGGATTGGGTCACAAATAAAGAAGAAACCCAAAGTTCATTACTGATTTAGAAGGAAACATTACATTCTACTAGACATGTCATCCCAGGGTTTTTGTACTTTGCTAAAGGCCATAGAAGTCACTGGTTATTAGCTGAACTACAGAACAGAACACAATTTACTGATAATTATGTATAATTCGCATTGATTTTGACAATGTGAAATACTACTGGCCTTTCCAGAAGGGCTCTTTTGTGTCAAGAAGAATATAATAAGCTGAAAATTGAAAAACTTCTGTCATTACCCCCTTTATTGGACTACACTTTCAAGTGCTTCACAATTAGGAAATCATCTAAACTCTCCTTTTAAAAATACAGGGTGTCTTTCATAAAAGCCTTCTACATATGCATTTTTTTATCTGTATTTGTGTGGGAATTTTCATCAAAATATGTTTGAATGCTACACAAACATAATTAAACATCTTAAAACATCCCCTTAAACATCTCAACGAGGTGATTAAACTCTGCTATTCCCATTTTACAAATGGGAAACCAAGGTATTAAGTGAATTTACTAAGGGAACATATATAAATTATGAAAGACAATGTTGATCTTGTTCAAATATTTCTTAGCCACAGAGTCATATTTTCTCACTGAACAGAGACCAGCGACAGAAGACAGTCTACCTTATTCTTAACTGTAAGTAAAAAAAAAAAGGCAACTGTTGTGGGGTTTTTTTGTCTTCTTGCCTGCAGTGGAAATGGGCTAATCAGCCCTTGACTCAAAGCAGCACTTTCAAAGCTGATATTACACTACCCTTTGTATTCAAGGAAGAGCTCTCAAAGCGAGAGGCCATCTGCTCAGAACGCTCTGCTTTCTTTCACGTGTCACCACGGTACAAGTGAGTTCAGGGCTATCTCCTTAGCATCTGAAAAGGTGGAGCTGTACGTTACTTTCTAAGAGAGGTAAACTGCTTGTGGAAACTTCAAGGGCATCACACACCAACATTACATACTACGTAAGAGATGCAAAATATAATATCATAAGGCATGAGTGATAATCCTATTTCCTACTAAAAACCAATGCACTTACCATTTTTAACTACCATTACATTCAAATTACTGTAGGCAAATTAACTTTAATATCCCCTTAATATTAGTGAGATGCTTTTTTAACTCCTTATTGGAAAAACCAGCACATTAGACTTATCAATTAATTACTACTTCGCACTCAAATACTTCTAGAAACGTTCCAGAAAAGCAGATGGGTATAATATCACCAGCAGGGCAACCCGAGGTGTAAGATACGCAGGTTGATTAAGCATAAACTTTCTCTGTCCTGCTTGCAAGAACGGCAAAGAAAAATGCCAGCACAGCAAATAATTTAACAACATCAATATCAGCATAGATTTTGCCCTTCAATATCGCATCGGATTAAAATTCATGTACCAAGAAAGCTAAACAGATCAATAATATTCAAAGAACAAACACTCAGAGATGAAACTCTGTCTTTGAATACACACAGCTACTATTGACTATAGACAGAAATAAGCACATGCTTCCAAAGACTGAAATAATCTGAATTGTGCTTTTTTTTTACTGTAAGTATAAGATCTATGATGATGATTAAAGCCCTGGTTCCATAGCACAAAATAGAAGTTTCAACTACTTTGTACTGAGGTCTCGACATTTATTCAAAGCAATCACCAGAAGGCAATAAAAGTAATGCTGATATAGGAATCCAATTTACAGCGATTAGGCTCTCATAAACTTCTAATATGCATTAAAATTGCAAAATAAAGAGAGAATATACATGTCTCTTGGAAAACCACCGCTTCTCAGGAAGTGTTATCACTTAATTAAATACTATATTATCATGTTTGAATCTGTGAGGACAAAGAGAATAAAGGTAATAAAGGCACTCTTAATTGCCTTGGGTCTTAGCTGCTGAACACTCAGTTTTGCATCTTCAATGGAATTTTTATGACAGGTTACTTTCCTTTTTTTAAAATATATCTCCCCATGAAAGAAACATTTAGACTTAATTCTCAGCCTCTCGTCTCACCGTAAGACTGTAAAGTGAGCATAAAACCTTACCAAATAGACACGGTAGCATTTTATAAGCAATTAGTGGGATGAAGTAGAAAACAAGAAGAAACAGGCAGCAAGATAAATGTGAGGCTGCACTTTAACAATTTACCCGTGTTGTATCTGGATCTGCCTGTGAAGCAGAAGCAAAGGCAAAAACTCAGAGGTGTTCTCTAATTGTTACCCACCAAATTAAGGCTTATTAAAAGATAATGTGGAAACAAGCAGTTTTAATGGATTTATCTTATTCTCCTTGGAGTGCTGGAACCAATATCAAATTTTTAGTTTAGAACTAATGTACTTGCTGGTAAGAGAAATCTACCTGTGTATCTATAGGAGAAAAAAGACACCAGTGAATCTCCACATGGGGAAAAGACCCAAAAGTAAAAGAGAGATGCTGGGAGAAGACCAGTTGTTTGCTGTATAGGGAAAATTTTTACAAAGTGTCTTAGCATGAAGTTTAAGAATTGGCAGGAACAAAAATTGTGTCCAGTATTGTGTCCAGTTCTGAAATCTTCAACATGAGAAGGATATGGGGCTGTTGGAACGGGTCCAGAGGAGGCTACAAGGATGATCAGAGGGCCGGAGCAGCTCCCACACAAGAACAGGCTGAGAGGGTTGGGCTTGTTCAGCCTGGAGAAGGTTCTGAGGAGACCTTAGAGCAGCTTCCAGTACCTGAAGGGGCTACAAGAAAGCTGGGGAGGGACTGTTCACAAAGGCTTGTGGTGACAGGACGAGGGGCAATGGGTCTAAACTGGAGAGGGGCAGATTTAGACTAGACATCAGAAGAATTCTTAATTCTGAGAGTGGTGAGGCCCTGGCCCAGGTTGCCCAGAGCAGGGGTGGTTGCACCATCCCTGGAGGGGTTCAAGACCAGGTTGGATGGAGCTCTGGGCAGCATGAACTAGTGGGAGGTGTCCCTGCCCATGGCAGGGGGGTTGGAACTGGATGATCTTTAAGGCCCCTTCCAACTCAAACTATTCTATGATTCTACGTAGGTGGCTTGTTATTTTAGATTTTTCTTTTATGCAAATTTTTTATTCTAGTTGATAATGAAAAATGTTTTAAGAAATTTCTTCTTCATTACTGTTTCTAAAAGGAAAGAAGTTCAAGATCTAAGTGGATTCACAGGGAGACTAGCTCGCAGAATTCAGGAAAAGGTGCAGCATTTAGGTTTCACTCCTACTCTGTGAACATAATGCAGCTCCACTCTGATAGAGACAAGGGGAATAAACCCTTCAAGAAACAAGACGCGGAAATTCAAGCCCTAACTGCTGCTCCTATGACTGCATTGGAGGAACGTCCTGTAGAAGGAAAAGTATGAATATTTCCTCCAACCAGCAGATGCAGAACAACTTTAAACAACGTAGGTCCCTTTAAAGACTTTATGTGGGAACAAGCTCATGATTTTTTTTGTGTTTTTAGTTTGTTTGGNCGTCCTGTAGAAGGAAAAGTATGAATATTTCCTCCAACCAGCAGATGCAGAACCACATTAAATAATGTAGGTCCCTTTAGTGACTTTCTTTGGGGACAAGTTCGTGATTTTTTTTATGTTTTAAGTTTTTTTTTTTTTTTTTTTTTTACCAGCCATAAAATTATTTCACAGTGAAGAGACAGCTCTAGATTTGGTAAAAATCTGAGTTGCAATAAAGTTGTATGATCTTACTGGTGAAGAACAGTAATCAAGGACAGCGAGAATGAAAAGGCAAATTATTCTGCTGGGTTGAGATAAACAAACTCTAAAGGAAGTCCTGACTGCCCCTTGGTATGAGTAAGAGTTCTCTTTCTGATCCTGTAAGTGACAAAGTCCCTTCAACTGAACAGAGTGTTTCTCCCTTACCTGGATACTGAACTGGGTGGTTTGTGGAAAAGACAGGATCACGTGAGCTATAAATAATCCATAATTTTTAATGAACGTAGTGTTCATTTAGAGCATTATTTATGGTCTAATAACCTACCTAGCATTGTAGTACTAGTAGCTATTGACTCGCAAATCTGTCTTGCTCAGGTAACGTTCAGGAGAAGTTTATACACAAACATTTTACAATTGGTGACTGCCTGATGACTAATAACAGTCTTTCAGAACAAGATTAATATTCAGTGGCTAAAAGAAGATTAAATAAGGCCAGATCTTTCAATATTAAATATACGGGGGCAATATATGCTGCTATTGCTGAGTGACAACTTGCAGACTAAATAATGAAGTCGGGCATTCCCTGTAGCACAGCATTTTTTTTTTCTAGTAACATCTGGCACAATGAATACAGCTACAATCAGAAATAAAGAAGCTTTAAACTTATTAAGGTTACTGTAGATGGGCACCGCAGTATAAACACTCAGTAGTACTTATAGTTTTGCTTATGGTTCAGTATGTAAAACCAAAGAAAATGGGTTAGGGGATGACCCAATGATACAGGGGGCACGTCCCCAAGTGCAAAGTTGTGCTGTACTAGAGATCTCTGAGACACTTCCAAGTAAGACGACACATTGATACAGCACACTATTAGGGCATGAATAATTATTAACTTAGCTCCTGGGAACTGTTCCGTCCACTCTATCTGTCTTAATTAGCGTATCCAATTAACTTCAACAAAATAGTGTCATTTGGTAAGGCTACAGCACTTTTCAGGCAAGCCTGGGGAATTCTGTGTTGCGTGTGATAGGAACTCAACTGGATTCTCGTAGTTGCCAAGTTCAGCCTACTGGTACGTACAGTATGTAGCTGCTTTTATTAACATCCTTGTCTGTTACGTTGACCAAAGAACATTTCTGAGTCCCCTCTTCCTCCCGTCATTCTTCATTCACAGTCATTCTTACTGACTATCTGCCAAAGGAATTAAACCCAACTGTAATCTCCTTGCCTTTGCTGTTACAGTCTCAGAATCCCCCATGAGACTACGTATGACTATATTCCTCATGTCTGTGAAAACAAGGATGGAATAGATTTGCTGAAATGTGCGAACGCAGAATGAGAGTCGCTAAAACAAAAAGTTTTCATACCTTGCTACCCTAACGAAAGCCTGTGTTCTGGACACTACCCTGTTCTCCCTTCCATAACCTTAATGCCACCTCCCCAGGTCTGCTCTGTAGTCTTCCTCTAAGACTCTGCCCTGTCTCAAGGGGAAGTTTGCAAATTGTAAGGTTGGAGTGAAAATAGTCTTGAAATCTGCCACCAAATGGTCATTAGCCTTTTTTTCCCCCTCCCTGCTGTCTCTGTGCTCAGCATCAACTCACAGACCTGCTTCTTTTCTTTCAAATCACTTCACGAGTGTCTCTCATGGAAGGGGAATCTGTGAAGCAAACAGGAAGATGATACCTGCTTATACATCGAGGACAACAGCAAATGTTAAAAACAAATCTATGTTAAATGCATAAACTGTTGTAATGATTTTCTTCTTTTTCTCCCGTTTTTAAGAGGTCTGACACTTCAGGATGTTACCTCTGCAGGACTGAGATTGTCTGTTCTTGTATTTACAAAGCAGCTATTTAATTTCTGGCCTGATTGCGGTCTTGACTTCTGGCCACTACCAGAATTAGATTATCATAATAACAGCAATTAGAATGCTCTCTTTCTAACAGACCAGGATAGCTTTGATCTGACCTATTCAAAAGTCAGAGAAGTGAAAGATCTGAAAAAGACATTTCTAAGGACATAGAATTAAAGATACTTTTGTGATTGCTTGTCTAATTCCAGCTCACGACCCTTTCATCATCTTTAAACCACCAGATCTTCATACTTGTAAAAGAAAACATTTCTTACCACATGAAGTCAGTTATAAATCACTTGCACTGCTGGTGAAATTCTCCCTCTGCTCTCATATGTTTGTGCCATAAACAAAGAATAATAGACCACTGCTTTGGAAGCTGCTGTTCTCTCTACCTTCTCCATGTCACAACAGTCTTTTAGCCAGACTGTCCTGGGCAAGAACCAAGACGAGTTAGAGGGGTCTAATGATTCCTGATGCCTGGACCACAGGGTCTATTGGCTTCTGTTACAAAGGAGGCAACCAGAACTGCTGAGGAGTAGCAATTCTCCCCAGGAGCAGTGGCAGCCCCATACATCCCCTGAGCAGATCCGAGAGGCATCCAACTCAACAGTGAGATGACACAGCCTGAACAGCCATTCTGATCTGCTCTTGGGGAAAAAAAGAATGTAAACTGGATGTTCCGGTACTGGTCTCGTTAGAGAATGGAGTGATGACTCATTTCCTGAATTTAAGTTGATGGGAGTGGCTGGATAGGTTTAGGAAATCTTGGATAAGCTAATTTAATCTTTTTTATCACATCAGCAATCCTTCTGCAAATGATGTTGGACTATTTCATTGCTTGTTGATTGGATGCAGAGAGGAATCAACTTTACAACACAAAAGACGCTGCTCCAGGAGATTAATACTAAATTGAATCAGGCAAAGATTGCAATCGCAGCCCTGGACACTACACATGAACAGATGGTAGCCTATGTTAATAACCTGAAAGGCGAGACTGGCACAGGAGAATGCAATGCATTTTAATGAACTTTTAAAGCCACAAGGATTGAGTGTGACCACATTTAAGGTCCTGCTCCTAATCTAGTAGAATTCAAAGGAAAAAATTCATTTCCATTAAAAAACTGGAGGATCAAACTCAGTTTGCAAAATATCCATGAAAAGTAATAATAATTGCAAACCTAGTAAAGCTGCTAAGAGAAACAGCATGATGATCTATATTTTGTGAGTAGCATTATTGAGGTTCCTGTTTAGGAATGAAACCATAAAAGGTGAAAATATGTATATTTATGATCATTTATAATTAACTTCCACTTCCTTTAGTTATTATTTATAAACAGGACATGGTTCACTACTGGTTCTGGGAGTGACTTAGAATTTCTCATGACAAAAAATGCATTTACTCTCCTCAGAGAGACAGTATCCACAGCAACACACAAAGTTTGGAACAGACTTAGAAAGTCAAGTGCCTCCTAATAAGGCCTCTCTCTCTCTCTCCAGAATTAGGATATTAGATTAAATTTGTTTTTAAGTCCTCATTCAGCCCAACCTTCCACATCTCATGTATTGTATGATTAATTCCTCCTCAAGAGTTTCCTGTCCTGCTCTTTACAACTGAGAAACAAGCCATTACGTGACCTGAAGCCGCCTTTTGAGTCATCAGCAGGCTCTACTTGGAAAACAGAATAAATTATCTTTAGCGAATTATCTTCTTGCAGTACGGAACGTTAATTGTTCGTGCCTAAAACACTACAAGCACCAGGGTGCTCAGGGATGTCTCTGAGCAGAGTGTAACTATACATTCAAAGTTATGAAAGATGACAATAGCTGTTAAAAATTCTTATTAATCCGTGCTAGCTATCCCTAAGTGCAATCACAACACTGAGTTGCTGAACACCCATGTTCTGATAACTGTTCCTGATACACAGCCAGCCTCCCCAGGTAGAAGGTTGTTCTCGCTGATGCAACCAGGAATATGTTGCAAGCCAAAATAGTTGCTTTCATTTGGTCTTCATGCTTCTCAGCTCTTCTCACCTCATCCACCTGACTTCTAAACACCTCCACGGAAGGTGGAGATTATCTGACATACAGAAACCCCCCTATATTTTACCTATGGTTCACCAAGAAGGATGTTGAGGCTCTGGAGTGAGTCCAGAGAAGAGCAACAAGGCTGGTGAAGGGGCTGGAGAACAGGCCTGATGAGGAACGGCTGAGAGAGCTGGGGGTGTTTATCCTGGAGAAGAGGAGGCTGAGAGGAGACCTCATTGCTCTCTACAACTACCTGAAAGGAGGTTGTGGAGAGGAGGGAGCTGGGCTTTTCTCCCAAGTGACAGGGGACAGCACAAGAAGGAATGGCCTCAAGCTCCTCCAGGGGAGATTTAGGCTAGAGATTAGGAGGAAGTTTTTCCCAGAAAGGGTCATTGGGCACTGGCAGAGGCTACCCAGCAGGTGGTTGATTCACCTTCCCTGGAGAGGTTTAAGGCACGGGTAGATGAAGTCCTAAGGGACATGGTTTAGTGTTTTGATAGGAATGGTTGGACTCGATGATCTGGTGGGTCTCTTCCAGCCTGGTGATTCTATGATTCTATAGTACTATCTTAAAGAATAAGTGGAAATTGCATTTGAATCCGTTGGAACTATAAGGAATACAAATTGCCTTTTGTACACAAAGAGGTTTAATCATCTCTGTATGCTTTTCCCCATGTTTTGTATAGCAAGTTAATAATTTTCAGCTAGTAAGAAAATACAGAAAGCCTACACTGCTCTCTAGCAAGCGCATTTGCTGTTCCTTGACAATTTTATTAGACTTCAGTAATAAGAAGTAGCATTTCAAGTTTCAGTTTTTTGGTCTCCTTCTTCCACAGACAACTTCATAAAGTTGCAGTACAACAACGTTTTCTTACTTTACAATGCTTCTTTTCCACTAACTTATGAAACATCTTAAACAAGTGTGTTAGAAAGCTCTTACGACCCATAGAAATCTGATTCCAGGTGTGATTTGCAGTGACAATCAGTCTTGGCAAGCTCTCTAGTGTAATTGATAGTTTGATCTAATTACCTTCCAGAGCATATTTCATGTCCTGGGCGAACAGAGTCCACATGATTTCAGCACTGATTTTCCCCATGTTCAGCTCTTGAGGGAACCTGCAATCGATCACATTACATCAGTTCACCTGCTGCTCGAAGTTATGCTCACAGTTGTACAGCGGAAAGGCAAATATTTCCACAAAATAATCCCCCTACTATGCACTTAATGTATTTTGTGTTTTGTACAATCATATGAACCATCCAATCTTCAAATAAAAACTTCTGTTAGTCTAATATCAGGGGCCTAAGTAATTAGTTGAACGTTGTACCAATTCCCTCACAAGATATTTTAAAGTAAGATAAATCTATCTATCTTGCTGATAACTTTTCAACTTTAGATAAATCCAACAGCTTATGAAAAACCTGAAACAGTTGGCTGAGCTGTTTAGCAGTGACAGGGTTTCCTTAATTCCACACTGGAAAATGGGGAAGCTATGTGGATTTATACTAGTTGAATCGCTTGTCTCTCTCTTCAATTCTGAGAAATCACCTTCCATTTCTGGGAAGTCCAGGATATTGCTCTCCATTCTGTAAATTTTCAAGTCAGCTTGGCTAGACTTTGTCTCTTGCCAATAATAAATTTGAAGAGGGTCTTTTGTGAAGTTTGTTATTCTTTACGAATACATCCATAAACTCTATCATAATACCTAAAAAAAGTCTCAGCATACTATCATAACATCAATACCATTGCGGTATTTAACTGAGCTTTCTCTTCTGCCCATCCATTCAGTTCTCTTGCTTAATATTTTGCTACTTAACTATTTGGGATGGCTCATATACCAAGTGCCCTCATTGCTTCTAAAACAAACACTCCTTTTTTCCGTGATCACAGCACCAAGTCTTTATCAAACTGTGCCAATGCTATATTCCATTTAAAAAAAAAAAATCTCTAGCTAACTTATTTTTAAAATACAACTACTGATTCAGGTGTATTTCCTGTTCTGAGTTTAATAAATCCATTATTCTTATTTTTTTACGGGGAAAGCAATTACTTACTGGTTCAAGACAGGTGTATATGCTGTTTTATCTTCATCTATGATGGTGACCATCAGAGTAATAAGCTGGGCCCAGAAATCCAAATTCTTTGTTGTTGGCCCCTGTTCTTCTTTAGGAACTTCTTGTTTCTTAGCCTGTTAAAACAAGATTGTATGTATGAGACCTTCTAGTGACCTTCCAGTCCCTGAAGGGGCTACGGGAAGGCTGGGGAGGGACTTTTTAACAAGGTTTGTGGTGATAGGACGAAGGGCAATGGGTATAGACCAGAGAGGGGCAAATTTAGACTAGACAAAAGGAGGAATTTCTTCACCATGAGGGTGATGAGGCCCTGACCCAGGCTGCCCAGGGAAGCTATGGCTGCCCCATCCCTGGAGGGGTTCAAGGCCAGGTTGGATGGGGCTTAGGCAGCCTGATCCAGTGGGAGGTGTCCCTTCCCATCACAGTGGGCTTGGAACTGGATGGTCTTTAAAGTCTCTTCCAACCCAAAATATTCTATGATTCTACTTCTCAATTATAGTGCAAATATGGCCACTTCAACACACCCTGTCTCTCTTCGAATAGATATGACGCTGCTTTAGTGTTACAGTGAATTAATTAAATGTTATCTTAACCTCAATTAACTTTTATCTATTAACAGCATTTAGAATGGCAGAAAGGGAATTTCAACAACACTTAATTGAAACTGTTTCTGTGGTCACTGTGGAATATTTTAGAAAAGTATCATTAATCACGCTGTTACATACTCAGCTGATGTACAGATGTTATGGCTTCAGTGTTGAAAGGAACGGAAATAAAGGTGAAGCTCAGAAACAGTTACAATGGATGGTGTGACTAGAATCGCTGGCTGGTTAAAACCACACATGTAAACAAGAGTGCTTTGCAAAACAGAAATTAGCATTTGAGCATTAATGTCACTCAAAAGGTCTTTCCCTGGTGTATATTACAAGTTTATTAAAAGAGCTTGTTTCTCCATCAGAGCTCTGTTCCTAATATAACTTTTTTTCCTCAGAAGCCAGGGCAGGTTTAAGCCAAACCAACAGAAAGGCAGTCGTAGAACACAAAGCTACTTTACATTTATTCCAGCACCTTATCCAAGAACTATATTTCACAGAAAAAAACCCGCAATGGCACAGAATTGAGACAGCACTTCACGATTGTGAATGCGAATCACAGAACATGAATTTCTGTTCCTTAGCACAGATCGCAAAAAGTGATTATTTTACCAAGTAATAACTACAAGGAGGTGCTCTCTATCAAAAATTCTCTGGCATGGAAGCCTTCAAAAAATGAAGATGATAGTTTCAAAATCCCTAGAGAAGGTCCTTTTTAAATAGCCTCCCATTAACAGGCGTAAATTTGTTCTCTGAAATGAAAGTGCATATTCTGCCCATGGCCAGTTGTAAATTCCATTCTCTATCCTGCAGTCTAACTAATGGGTTAGATACGCTCAGAATCCCCCACATTGTTTTTATGTTAATTTCTGGCATTATTATTTGTTTTACGTGGTTTCTGGCAACAGATGCCTTCACGGAAGCATCGGAACACACTAAAACAATGTTGGAAGTTTGATTACATTGATTAGTTCTAAACCTGAAAAACTGACAGAAGAAAGTTCCACCCTGGAATAAAAATTAACATGAAACAGCTATTTTTATGTAAAAAAAATTTAGTCATATAGTCTGGCTTGAAAATGCTTTTATTATCATAGCTGAGAGGCATAGTAAACTGCATAATAGTGTAGAAAAAGTGAGTGGGAGGACAGCATCATACAATTCAACGATTGTTTGGGAAATGAAACACCCTGTTAGAGGCACTAATTTCTATATTGCTCTGTTGAAGTCTGCTTTGCTTACATGAGTTTACCATCAGTCTATTGTGAACAGTCAGAAAGAAAAAAACACAAAGCTTTTCCTTCTCTCTAGTCTCAAAAGAAATGTATCTGCTCTACTTTTGTAACTGTAACGATAACAGCTCAACTCTCAGTCTTGTGGTTTGATCCCATATCCAACCCGTTCTCAACAGTCCGTGTCCTTTCACTTTGGGAAATAATACTATACGCCCTTACGTGGTACACAATGACTTTACAGTCTGTGCAGAAGTTGTGGAAAGGCTTTTTAAAATAACAAGATTTGATAGGTTTTTACATAAACAAAGTATATTGTTACAACAATTCACACACACAAATATCTGCAGCATACACGCCCTTGCCTATGTGGTCTATTAGATGGGAAAAAATCTTACCTTGACAACAGTAACTTTCTTTTTGCACTCAAGTTATGTCATGGAATCACAGAACTGTTTGGGTTGGAAAGGACCTTAAAGATCATCCAGTTCCAAGCCCACTGTGATGGGCAGGGACACCTCCCACCAGACCAGGCTGCCCAAGGCCCATCCAACCTGGCCTTGAACCCCTCCAGGGATGGGGCAGCCACAGCTTCCCTGGGCAACCTGGGCCAGGGCCTCACCACCCTCACGGTGAAGAACACATTCTATATTTTCCATATCCATTAGAAAAAACCTGTCAGTATAAAAACATGAACTATAATAGTGCCACACTGGTACAGATACCATAACAAGATATATAAGGCATTGAGTACAACTTAATGTTACACAGGCTAATTACCGATACTGAGATGTAAAAAAATACATCTGAAAAGGTTGAGAGGACCATAAATTCTCGAAATATCAACATCACTCATTAACAGATATTGACTTTTAAAACGCAATATTTTCTGAAATAACCTGTCTTTCACTTCCAGTGGATACATAATTTACTGAATAAGCTAAAAATCATAGATTGCTCTCATGGAAACCAATAGAGCTTTCAGGAAATATTGACAGAAATGACAGTGTGCCAATTGGGAGAATCACTTTTTTTTTTTTTCCACTAGCCTTTTTACTTAGGAAAGACCGCTTAAGATATCTTGCCCCTCTGTAATGTCACTCAGGACGGTAACGCTGTCCACACGCACACAACCGTGAAATGCCGTAAGAAGATACTGTATGAGATTCTACATTTAAAAGGTCAATAACTAATTTGCCAGAAGCAGAACAGTGATATTCCCCAAATCCATCTGCTGTTAGATCAAACAAACAATAATACCAGTTGACATCTCACCATCAAGATGAGACAATAAAGGTTTTTATACACTCACATAAATTCACTTGGTTATTTCTACTAAAGAAAAGGAGGTGCACCTTCGAAAGCAACTACGTGGCTTAGATTCCCAAATTCTAACTGGAAAAGTGACTAACAGATGAGGACAGCAAAACTGAGCCAGTTTTCAAACACTAGGTCCATCCACACGCTAGTCTACAGCATCTCGTTTATCTCCGATTCCCAACTATTATTAGTACATTATTGACCCGACCTCAGGTGCGATTCCTCTAAGCAGAGACAAATCACAAGGGAAGAGCTCTGTGCTGCTACAGCTGTGTAACATCTGGCTAGAGAACACATTAATTTGTTGCTGGCTCCTGGTGTCCTGCACCAGGCTTCACCGCGCCAACACACATAGCCGAGTAACACAAAAGAGGAAAGGTCTCCAAAACCAGGTAGAACTTCAATACTCTTCTGCAGAGCACGTGTGTCAAATATAAGGCATCCCAGTGCTTCTTTCCCAGTCTATTGGTGCTATCAGTCATGGAATGATTCATAATGATCAAGAGCTCTTCAGAGCACAAGGGGAGTCTAATTTGCATTTTACTGGTTTCTCTCAGTGGAGAAAGCTGCAAAAAGAACTATTGAAGGGACAGCAGCCATTGTGAGCATCACACAAGAACTGAAAATGGATTTGTTTTCCTAAGACATATTTGTAAATTGAGTCAGAAAGTTATCAAAGTGCTCTCTAAAGTAGTTTTCTAACGTAATATTTTTTTCAACAGAAGGCAGGTAGCTCTTCACTCAGCTCTGCATTAATTAAAAAGAGAAAATGCTACATCTGCTGCATAAGGAATTAGCTGGTTCCTCATCAGAATGCTTTGTCGCAAAGAAGGAGGCCAGTAATATACACGTCACTAAAACTTGCGAAATGTCATGTTTTACCGTCTGCAGTATTAGTTATTGTTTTGTCATCAGCCATTCTTTGTATTCTGGTATAAAACGGCAAAGTGGCACTTTTGCACATCGTAGTGTGACACTTTGCACTCACAGTGCTTCACGCCAGGAAATATCGCTGTTCCCCAGGGATGATATTTTGCTGCAAGACTTCGTATTGCTCTGTCATTAAGCAGAATCGTGCAAGAGAAAAATAATACAATGC
This sequence comes from Piaya cayana, assembly GCA_013389865.1. Lineage (NCBI taxonomy): Eukaryota > Metazoa > Chordata > Aves > Cuculiformes > Coccyzidae > Piaya > Piaya cayana. The sequence continues at coordinate 16,951 of WAAB01023438.1, read as the reverse complement.
TCTCGCTCACCCTTTTGCTAAAAGAAAATTTTTGAGAGAGAGGCATCACTTCAAACTTGTTTTATGCTCTCTACCAAATGAAAAGGCTATAAAATACCTCCATTTTTAAACCATCTACTGAATCAGACAGGCTAAATTGTTTTATGATTTCACAGAAAAAAAAGAGTAATGAAAATACAGATGAGCTTTGGCAGGTATCACAAGGCTTTGCAGATGTATGATTACTCCACTTTTAACTGTTTGCTGAGATGGTTAGCTTGTTGCTGATAAGCTCTGCAGACTTACGTAACGCTCAGTCTAGCAAGAGCTCATATTATATTTAACAGACAAGATCAAATTGGTGCAGAGTAAATTTTAGCAAGTAAACAGAACAATTTACGAGGCAAATCGATGTGATGTCTAAAGCTTCTCCTTCTACTAATTTATACTACTACTCAGCTTGAAACATAACCTGTTGGAGAATAAACACACACACAAGCACTCAGAGTGTGGGATTCCTATAGGTGCTGGTGAGAAATTCTTATGTTCAAAGCTTGGGAGCCAGAGATAAGTTTCCTCATGAACCAGGAATCCAACAGTAGAAAAAAAATTATCATTTGAGAAAGGTTGAGCAGACAGCATGTACCGCCTCTCCTGAAACCCAGGAATTCATAGTTTAGATTCAAGTGAAATGTACTTTCAGATAAATTTTGCTGTCCCATATCATGTAGTGGGGCTGTTCTTATCTATTATATACTACACAGGAAATGTGCACATGCCAAAAACCGTAATTCATCCTTTCCAAGGCAGAAATAGTCACTGAAATACCATTTTTCTAGTGTACCACCCAGAAAGCAAAAGTAAGGAACAAGAGGTAATGTGATACAGCAGTTTAGATAGTTGTATAATTTTGCAAATAAAAATTTCTTAATTTCAACATTATTTATAGAAGAAACTCTAGCCATATTATGGAAAAAAACCTTCAATGTTCTGAAAGCTTTTAACACGGCATTTGGAACACGACAAATTCTATAATTATTTTGTACTGACAGTTCAACCTGATGGGCTATACATAAAGAAATGTTATAGAATTATCCTTAGCTTTCTTGAAGCAGTTATGAAAGCTTGGATCCAAGTATGATTCACAGGCTAGGATTTATGCTCATTTTAAAACTCATCTTGTTAAACGCTGTAGAGTTCATAACTGTCTGTGGGTTTACTTATAATATATTGCTCCTTCTCACGTATGAGAGTTTTGATATGAAGGAACCACTGTATTTACTCATGGTAAACTAACAATTCTGAATGGGCGATAGCATGAAACAAGTTCACGTTGGCATTACCTGATCCACTAACTGGAAGTAGAGATCATAACAATTGTCAAAAATGTATTTATAAGTTGAGTCTAGGCAAGCTCTTACACAGTCTTTCACCACAGTGCTGGCTCGAGGAGGGCTCTGTAATTCGAGGACCTAATAAAATATTTCAGAAGTGACAGAATGTCAGAATTTGATTGAACACAAACAATCCAAGTGCTGCAATGAAAGCAGTCCTGTAATATAGGATGGAAATTGTTGAAATATAATGATAAACATTTTAAATTGTGTTGACTTAAACTGACCTTAGTTTAAAAAGGCATTAACATACGTATGTAAGTAAGCAGATTATTTTATTTGAATGAAATGACCCATATTATGAAAGAGGCATACATGCCCTAAGATTTACGCCTTTAAATTTTCCACTAGGGGTTGAAAACTGAAACGTATTCCCACTACCTGGAAATAATGAAATCATATAACGATGGGTTTTCCTATCAGTCAAACAGCTCTTAATTTTTTTTAAGGCAGAGTTCAGCTTTTTGTTCCACTTTAGGATACATTAATTTGAATTGCAACATAATGAATTACTTTAATTCTCATTATGTAGTGCCTAACACTACATGTTATTGCAACAAACATTTTTTTGCGGTTTTGTATTTTTATCCAGTAATATCAATGTTTACCATTCTAATCTAAAACCATTTCAGAACATGACCAGCTATATATTCACATCTGGAGTGACTAAAGCAAGTAGAGTCATCATATTTATTTTGCTATTAGACATATGATATTATACTACTAGGAAAACATTATTCATTATGACATGTTCCTTAGAAGTTTAACTGAGTTCCCTTTGTGTGACTTGACTTTAAACTAACTAAAAAGGTAAATTTATTGTTTCCTTCAGAGGATGTAAAAATAGTTGTTAGAAAAGGAAAAGGTAATTGTTTTTTCTTCAAAGATAATGGCTTTAACCACACTGTTAATACGAAGTATGAATACGGTGACCTTTCATCAATGATCGTATGTTGTGCGATTTAATTTGGAACTGAAGCAGATGAGTTGATTAAGAGTATTAAAGGGAGTATGATTTTCCTGGAAAATAAAAGGCAACAGCATATTTTTTTAGAGTTAGTGTGCAAAAAAAGGACAATACCTTCATTCGGAAGAAAGTAATACTGGTAAGCAGGTCCACGGTTGATTTCAGATCCTGGAGTCTTTCAGAATTGCTGGCAGGAAAATTATCCTAGTGAATCAGAAAGAGAGGAATCATGCAAAATTGGACTTACAGATAAGATCTTTGAACAGACAGGAAGAAACCCTCTAGGAAAACAAAGATGGTGCTTTGAAGGATTAGATCTGTTCAGATGTTACCTGAATCCTGCCTATGAGGAAGTTGATGATAAGTTCCCCTTTCACTTGAACAGGAACACCTCTCATAATGCTCCTGGATTTGTAATATGAATGATTTAAAATATTGCAATATTTTCAAAACATTAATGGAGTAAAAAAAAACAGTTAACAGGAAGACTAAAGGAAAATTGTGTTATTTAAATGCCTTTATACTAATGAAACATCAGCTAAATATTCTCATGCTCCAATATTTTCAGGATAACGTTCTTCAAAATGAAAAGATCCCAGGATGAACATTTCTGTTGCATGAAAGACGTGGACTTAAAAACTGAGTATGTGCAACTTCTACTACCTGTAATAACCTGGGTTTCTTTTAAATATTCCCTTTCTCCTCCAGATGAGCTGAGAAGTCTCTGAGTTGGAGGCTGCCACCCCTAAGAAGCTGAAAGAACCACAGCTGATGGAGCCCTAATAACTTGAATATCATCCACAAGTTTCATGATCCAGTGGAATGGGAAAGGAGAGGGAGTTCAGAAGAGTATGATAACTGGCAGGTATTCAGTGCACAATTCTCTCCTGAAAGGTTGGATTTGGAGCACACACCTCAGTGGAAAGAGCTTCCATGAGGCAAAAATGAAATGGGAATTCCTATCATATAGAAAATCAATAAGTCGGGTCTTTTCCAACATTCCTAGGATCTTAGCCTGGAAGTTGTAGCGAAGATGTCAGCCTCTCAGAATAAGTACAGCACTAACTGCAATTTGCACTACGTGAGTCAGTGGAGGTAAATCCCATATAAATTAAATTAATCAAATTATGGATTAATTTAACCAAAGTTGTTGGTTTACTCTATCTTGAATGTCTGCTCATCCCTTGACCCATTCTCAGCTTCGGGAAAGAAAAGAATAACTTTTTTCAAATTGGAAAAATATTGTTAAATTGCTTAAATTCAGTAAGTTTTTTTCACAAAGGATTTGGGATTTCACGCCTCCACGCAATATTTTCAGCTTCCATGTCACAAGAGTCAGTAACCTCTATACTTCTTTGAGCAGGATGGTGCAGAGTAATATTTTTCCTCTGTATAGAATATGTTGCACATACCCTGTATTTAGATAAATCAATCCTCAGGGAATTGTGTAGTTGATCCAGCAGTTTTATGAACTTTTCCCTCTGTGAAAAGAAAACAAGAATACGTTGTCTAAGAATTTGCAAGTCCCTGTAATTAGTAGGTTTGTAGAAAGCTGTTTTCCATTCTTAACTTTGAAAAAGACTTCGTTTTCCTTTCTTTCATATAAAATTGCTGATCTGTGATATCTGCATTTCAGGCCAGGCAATGTATATTTTAATCAATTTTTTTTCCCCTTTCTAGCCTATATTGTCATTTACCTGATAGGCATTCAACACAGTGAAGCTGTACAATATATTAGTGAGGCGCCGCAGTTTCCTACGCAGTGTTTTCCTTTCTAAATAACTGATTCATTGTTAAATAACTCAAAATATCCAAAACCTGAAAAGCATTGCTGCCTGATGCCTTTGACCAAAAAAACCCAGTAACAGCATCGATACACTATAAAGTTCAAAATTTTAAGATATGTTAGCAAGACTTATTAAAACAGATAAGTTTGTGAAGTTTTTATATTTGCTTTATAATTGCTTGCACTCTTGAGGAAAGCACTTCCCCCTCCCTTTAAAGTGTAAGAGATTATGTGAATTTACAGCAGGATTTGCTCTCAATGTAACATTGAAAATTACAGTCCAGAAACAGAAGCTTCTGTAAGAATAAGCCAAGTAACCTCTATGCAGTCACAATTTTCCCTTTCAGATGTTGAGATTCATTTGTTATCTTGATAGATAAAAAGTGCAGTGAAAAGATTTTGCTGTGCAATCTTAGTGTTAGAACATATTCCATAGCCCACGACACAAAATTGTGCAGAAATCCTTGCCAGCACATGTGGAAGCAGCAGGTTTGGGGAAGCAGCAAGATCTGGTTGCTCTCGGAATGATTGTATCTACACCATCCCTGAAACATGATCGGTACTAACATGAAAGCAGAGTTCTTTGTGCACGAACTCTCATCAGTAGAGCACTAACCTATACCCAAACCCACTAATTTGTCACAGTTCCCTTAAGGGATAAATCACAGGGGAACTTTTTTGTCATGCTATAAATCTGTACTGAAATGCTCAGTCAGCCAAATCCTTCCCAGCTGTAGCCTGAGGACTTGGAATCTGAGATGTCTCTTTTTTTTTTTGATGCAGCTATCGACTAACAAATGCCTTTTGACCCAACAAAAGAAAAATAATCAAATATTTTGCCTATAAGTCAATTGTTTGAATAAAGAATTCCAAATCTCTGTTAGTGATGCTTACTGCTGTCTTTCCATCCATCTGGTGAACTACCAGGATTTGTGTCAAAGGTAAACTGGCATTAACATCAAAGAGGAGACTTAATCTCCATCCAAACTGAGCATAAATGTAGTTCTGGTTGTTAGAAAAATGGGGGGGGAATAGGAAATCCAGCAAAAACATTTGAGCGACGAAGCTGGGGAAGGGGCTGGAGAACAGGCCTGATGAGGAACGGCTGAGAGAGCTGGGGCTGTTTAGCCTGGAGAAGAGGAGGCTGAGGGGAGACCTCATTGCTCTCTACAACTACCTGAAGGGAGGTTGTGGAGAGGAGGGAGCTGGGCTCTTCTCCCAAGTGACAGGGGACAGGACAGAAATTTTTTTATCATCTAGAGCAAATTTTCTTTACAAACCTAAACATTTATGCTTTTTTCCCAGGCATGGATTGAGTCACCTTAATGAGCATAGTCTGATAATTGTGCTTCTGACCTCCGATGGGAAACCAAAAGCAAAGTCAGAATTAAGTCCTTCCTAGTTTAGTAGTTCAAACATAGAAACTCATAACGTTGTCTTGAAAGTCCTGAAATTCATGATGTTTCTACTATTTTTAACACTGGAGAAGAGCATTAATACCTCTAATGCTACTTTAAACAGCTAGAAGTTGTATAATACATTTTAATTTTGTTTAATATTTTATTTAATGTCAATAAATGGTACTTCGGAAAACATTATCATATTTTCACAGCTACCGTTAAATGAAAACCAGCTTTGATATCAGGCATACAAATAAAAGCTGCACAATAAAGAGGAAGGAGTGAACGCATTTTTCAGCATAAAACAGTGCTTATACTCTATCTCTGACTGTATCGTGTGTAATAGTGGAGATATGAGAACAATCTATTTGAATTATTGTGCTTTCTTCCTGCTCTCATCTCCTCAGTGAGGCCAGGTGAATAAATGAGAATGCAGAATGAATATATCTTTATTTTTTTATCACATTCAATGACTAGGAAGTCCACACTGTGAAATACTCACCAAAGGAAATCAACAGCAAAAAACCCTACCATATGCTAGAGATGCTAAATTTCCAATACCTAAATTTCCTCCTCAAATTTCTGATACCTACCTCCAGGACTTGGACAATGCACCATTGTTTCAGCAAAAATAACTGTCCAATATTACGGGTTCTTGAAAGAAGAATAATACTTACGGATAGATCCGTAAGGTCAAAATGTGTTCAGTGATGACACATAACCCAAGAAAGCAACTGCAATCAATCCTCAGTTTTTTTGCAGTTATTAGTTTGCAAGCCCCAGTGCAATAAACCCAAAACTTGATTGTTGATGATTTGATGGATGCGTGCAAGTGCTTTCTACCCTATATACCTTACATATCACTATACAAGGCGATTAAAAATATCTTCTCTAGCTTTTACAGTGACTCAGGGTAAAGACTCAGGGTAAAATTTTCAAATGCTAACAGCAACTCTTATTCTTTAAAATGAAAAACTTCCTTAAAATTTTTGAATGAAGAAGTTAATGTATCATATATTGAAAGAAAAAACCCCAACAACTAGTATTCCATTAAAAAGAAAAGTCTACTTACCCCAAAGTTAGTAGCAGCAAACCGATCTGAGGCAGATACATTAGTTGCTGCTGTAGTATGAGCGTAGAAAGCATTTATATTGGCCAACAACGTGCTCATAACTGCTGGCACACCAGGGCACATATATTTCGAAGATAAGCAGGAGAAGTGCCTACAATTCAAACAAAGTGACGGTTATTTAAGATGGAAAACATTCTGCTCTTTCTCTCATCACAATTTCTTTTCAGCTCCAGTGATGAAGCAGCATCATGGACAAGCAGCATCATGGCCAACTGTGCAGATAAACGAGGAAATGGGATGCCAAGCTCTTACCTTGAAAAGAGACTGAAATTGTGAGGAAAGTTTAGAACCATCAATGTAATTTATGCCCTGATTATATTAACACACAGTTCCACCTTTAATTTGGTCAGTGAAACTGATGATAAGGCATCTGTGTCAAGTGACATGTTATGTGAATTCTCTTCTTCATTAAAATCAGGAAAACTCACACAACGTATTAAGTTTATCATACGCAACATGGGTCACAACTCTGATAATCCAGGTAAAAAATCTGCAAGATACCTGCTTCGTTCTGTGTGCTGAAGTAAATAAATCAAATGGGAAACTAACTTTCTTCTGTGCTTCTGTAGGTCTCTGAAAACAGCAGCACAGTTATTAACAATTTCTAATGGCACAGCCTGCCGCAGCAACCATTGCTAAAGTCTCACATATTTTAGAGTAAGGTTACGTTGCACAGTAACTCTAGGATGCTGATGTTATGTATAATCTCACTGTCTACTCAAACACTGTTTCAGTACATGTTTTGCTTTTTGCTTTCTAAAGAGAAATAAATAATGTTGAAAGATGAATGAGAGGAACAAAATTGTTTTTATTTGGTGGTAGAGAGGTGGTTTAATACAAGTAGGCAAATAAAGCGCCAGCGTGATTTATTCAAGACACTGAATTTACATTATAAGTCATCATCAATCACTGCAGTCATCAAAGAAAGGCCAGCTGGTTTACTGAGCTGTTCTTTTGCTAATCTGTTTTCTATCATATTTATTTTCTTTCCTATTCTCTCACACATACGTGCTTTGACTTCTGGGATTATATACATAATGTTCATGGAGCCAACAGTGTCTGTTTGGCTTCTACCCATCACAAAAAAACCCAACCCCTTTCATTTCTTTTCCCAATACAGACTCCATGAGGAATGTAGGAATAATTAATTATAAAGAAGAGGAGATTGTGGAATTGATACAGTAAAAACTTGCAGAATTTCTTTGATGATACTGGCTGAGAAAGGAAAAAAGCTTGAGGTTTGTTTTCAGGACTTTCAGCCCACCTATTGGACTGATTTTCTGTGAAGCAGCAAGACACTGAAGCAATGCACTGACCTAAATTCTTGTTCATATTTGCTGAGCTGCCACAATTGCTGTTGATGAGTATATTCAGTATATTTGGAAAACTAAGGCTATCTTTGAATTACTGTTGAAATTATTTCTTTGCTTTAAAGGAATAAATACAAATAAATATGAATTTGAGGACCAGAAACAAATCATCAGAGTCTACTAAGAGGATCCTGGGTGACAAAGCCACCAGTGTGAACCTTAGACTTTCGACAAGCAGGGTTGTTCATTACGACAGCAGAACACAATGCCAAATTGTTCAAGGAAACAGTACTTTGAGGAAATTTAATTGGATTTACTTTGCGTTCAGAAATGCAGAATAGTAGATGTTCCTACTCCACTGTATGCCTGTATCTAAAATGATCAAGACTCACAGCATTAAGTGGTACTGGAACTTATTATATAATGTATAACTTTAAAACTGCAACAAATACGATGATCTTTAATGTGTCTTCCAACCCAAACTATTCTATGATTCTAATATGAATTAAAAAAAATTACATCCAGACAAACCCCACACCCTAAAACTCATTTGAGCCTGATACAATGAGTAAGAAGCATGTGGATGCTCTCTGGGGTCCGGATCATAGGCTATGAAAGTATAATCAGTTTTGAATTCACAAATGCAAACATTTTAATTTACAGTGTTATCATGAGATGTGCAACAGAAATACTCTGCAACTAGATTCTTAAGCATGAAATGTTTACACAATATTCCTTTGGGTAAAGTGATTACATTCAAATTCTCTCTCCGCTTTAGGGTGGAAAATTGCTTTTCTCTTAGTAGAAGCACATTGTCGTCAAATGGAATCTGATTGTTCTATTTTCCAAATCAAGAAGCTATACTTTTTCTCCCAGACATTAAAATTGTCTCAGGAGAGAAAGGTGATATCATAAACACAAAGGAAAACAACAGACACGAGTCCAAAAGAAAATTCCCCATGACAGATCTAGTGTGTTCTCGTCTCCTCCAAATCTAAATGCTCTGAGAGACATGCCTGCAGATGAATCAGCAAAGCAATATATATGAATATATATTCTCCTGCAAGATTTATTTGAGGTTACATTCATTACTGATTGTATTCCTAACTTAAAAAGGATGTGGCGTTAAGCAGAATGCAGCCTATTTCTCAAGAAGAGATTGCCATTATTAACAAGCAACGTTTCAAAATAAAAATGGACGTGGGTACAGAGGCAATGAAATCTAAGCTTGTAGTTTCTGTGTAAATTACTTGTGACTGCTGATACTAAAGTCACTTTTTTATTACACCTGCATTTAAATGCAGTCGTCAACAGCAAGGAGGTTTAGTGGAAAAGGTACGAAAGAAAGAGACAACAAAAAGGACAAGCTGATGTAGGTCACTTCAAATGGCTTGGTTAGAATTCTTGATTCTGACTCCTGAAAATATATTTTACATGCCCAGCTCCGTATTAGAATTAGCTCCATATTCAGAATAAATTTATTTCTTTTAAAGAATATCTGTAGGCTGCCTTATGTACTGACATAAAAATCAAGTATTTTCTTTTTATAAAAATATAACCTGTCCATTTCTAACACTGTTAAATGGAAAAAAAACCCCACTAACATGTCAATTATATTGCTACTTTTGCAATGCCGACTTTTGCTACATTTGATTTTCTACAATCGGTTTCAAACTTTCTCTGGACAATGTGTATTCATCAAGAGATGAAGGAAAAGAAACTTCCAAATAATTTTTCACTTGAGGTTGCCCACCAAAACTTCTGCCATAGATAACCAGTTACTGGGGCTAGAGTCAAGAGGAAACACAAATGCTGGATCAGTCCTGCTTTATTTCCTAAGCAAAACAGCCCTACTTGGGCACTAACAGCTCTTGAGAATTCTTCTCTCATATAACCTTGAGTTAGTTTTCATACACACAGCGGGAGCAATTCTATCATTTCAGTGATTACCATTTTGGTAAAAATGGCACACCAAGTTAAATCAAGTTATAAAACTATAATACTGTGCTAATTAGTAAGTAACGTAACTTAATCAAGATACAAAGGCGTACATGGCCAAAGAGAATCTAAACATGAAAACTCAAATATTCATGAGACTCAACATGTGAGTTACTCCACATTTAGTACATATATACCATTCCATAGGGGAGTTGTCAAGCTTCATTGATTCTGTGCAATGTTGCTGAAGGCCCTTGGAGGAAGAGCATTAAAAATTTACGTATTACAAATTCATCCTCTACCTTTCTATTAGATGTACAATACAATAACTCACAATGAGCTACATAAAGTGTAAGACGTGTTCATGGCAATAGCAGATGGTGCCATTATATCCTGCAATAAAAAGAAATCTTCACATGTTTATGTGCCTTCATATGTACAAGATATTTTTTTAGGATGCGCTGTAAAAAGATAGAGGAAATGAGACACCAGTTATGATTAAAAAAATTACAAAATGTCAGCTGACAGAAAAAAAATCTGTATTCCTTCTTCAGAGAACTCGTTTGGAGTCCTCTGCTCTCCTACGGTCCTTTTCACTGAACAAATTAGGAATAGATGTTGAAGCTCTTGGTATCCCTAGACTCTAAGCTCAGTGGTGCTGAGCTCTAAAGTGATCAGACAGCTACTTTGGTACAGACAACACAATAATAGGTTCTAATACCATCAAAAATGGTTTTGTCTGAATTATTCAGATATACTATGGAAGTTTATTCTAACCACTGCTGGCATAATACGATGATTTCCATACTGGAAAGGAGTACAGAGCTTGTGAAATCCTATTCAACCATCCCAATACCATCTGGAACGGTGACCGTCTTTTTGATCCTTGCCAAGTATCGGTATCATAAGGATTAAGAAGTGCATTAGCAGTAATGCCACTAGTAGCTTATAAAATGTTTATAATAAATACTAATTCCATTGCAGATAAGAGGCACTTCAATGAGATTGAAGAAAACCAGATTGAGAAAAATGATAACAAGCATTTTAAAGGAGGAATGGGAGTGAAATGGAGAATGAAAACATGAAGGCTTGGAACTCATTACTTCCCTCAAACACATTTATTGACAATAGAGCAGAAAACCAGATATGATAATACTTACGTCATAGCTTGATAAATATATTCAATTCCATATCGCATAGCAAATTCATCTACAATTTCTTGTGCAGCATCATCAAAATACACCTTCCAGGCTTCATCACCTTTCACTTCAGGGATTTTTACAACACCATTGGACTTAACTTCTGTCAAGTAATGGAATAGATTCTAAAAAGCAAAAAAATGTTTCAAATAAGAATTTTCAGCTTTTAAGCAGCATCCTGAAAGTACATCCTATGTAATAGTCATCAATATGTTGACTGATAGGTTTTTTTAAAATGTTTTGAAGACTAGCACTAGCTAGCCATCCTCTAGTAAACAAAACACCCCCAGGCACTAAGACACACTTTTGTAACGGAACTCTGGCAGTTCAGGCTTGTGGTTTAGCACATCTTCTCCTTGGTATAAGGTCATAGCAGTTCATATCAGTTAGCTGGCACAGGGAGACTGAAACATAAAATCATGCAGAAGCTTTCTCTTCCCTATCGTATATTCTTGCTAATGAATGAAATCATGATATTCTAATGCTCACTGCACGGCGCTTCAATTTTAACTGGATCTGTGACCAATAAATTTCGAAGTCATTATTTAAGAACTTTAAGTTAAAGGGAACCTATCAGAAATATTGCAGAAGCCTCTCAAGTAGTAAAAGGCATGCAATAAAGTCTAGGTTTAGCATCCTCAGGATGAAAGGTAGTGTTAAATTTGATGTTAACGTCAGAGAGTGCTTCTCAGATTACCTAGCTCCATATGTACCCACAAATTCCACAGCAGATTTAATTTCCTATTTTCAGTGACAAAAAAGCTCCCCAAACTTTGAAATCATTTTGGTTTTGCTGGTTAGTCTATAACTGACTTGTGGATTACCTTAAGGCAACAGAATTTTGCCAGTCTCAGGTCAAAACATTTGCAGCATCAGGTGAAAACCTGTGAGCACAAATGCCCTGAACATTCACTTTTACAAATGGTGAACAATGGGATTTTGTGCATACACGCCAGTGTTGAACTTTCAGCCATACATTATCTATCAGCTTTCAGAAAGTGATCACAATTTTAGAACAGAACCTCAATGCGGTTCACCGTTTGAGGGAAGAGGAATCAAATACAGAAGAAAGCTTTTGAAAGACAAGCTGGTTTATCAGTGATGATTTATTTTCCCAGTGTTGACAAAAGCAATCTAGACAACAGGAGAATCAAATTTCATACTGTCTGTACTTCTGCTTCTTCTCACTCTCTCCAAAATATGAAATAATGCAGTAGGAAAGAAGTCCTTTACAATTAATAGGTGCCTTTCTGTAACGTACAGAGATGGTTGTAGCTTTTGATGTTAGCAAGCATGTATGAAGCATCAATATGATAAAAGTACGGTACAGGGAGAACGTAGCTGACTCCACCTCAACTTTTGTCTAACTGCTGCTGGCAGAAATGACCTGTTGGTGTTAGTGTTCTGCCTTTGACTCTGAACTTGATATACCACCAGCAATACAAAGTGGGAAATATATCATAAACTTGTCCTAAGCTGTAGCAGCAGTTATTTGTGTTGGTGTTCTAATGTTCTGCAGCCTGTTTTTCTTACCCATGCAATAACTCAACAGTAATTTCTGCATAATATGCTCACTTTAACTCCTCCGACATACCTCATGTAGACAGGTGTACTGCACGTGGTAGGGAGCAACTTTCTCCTCTCCTTTTATCTCAACATTGATTTTCAACCTAATGGCACCAGAGACAGCTGATTTATCTGTTCGCTTTTCTGAAGAGCATAAAAATAATATATTAGTAACTACCGAGAACACATATACATTATGCGAAAAGCTTTCATAAATCATTCTAGCTTAATAAGAATGTTTTTAAGAGCCAGAAAGCCCTGCTGTTGAGAATGAGATGGTTTTTTAGTACTTCACATGTGGTTCAGGTGGTGAAGCAGAATACCAAACGATGAAGAAAAGAATCTTGCTTAGTCTATCTGCCAAACCCAAATCAGCCTATATGGAACTTTATTTAACGCTTCTCCCTTTTCAACAGAAATTACTTCCATTTTCTATCTGATCTAATTATTATTTTCATTATTGGCATTTCCTTTTAAATACAAAGCCTTTAGCAACAACCTCAACTACTATGCCTGAGAGAAACTCAAAATATTCTTAGCAGAACTCAGTTACAGAGCTAAGCTGAATCTCACAGAAATAATGACATGAAGAACTTTTATGCCATCTGTACGAGTTCGTTTAATTGCTTTCATTCATTGTGGAGGTTATCGATCACCTCCAGCTCCAATTTTCACTTTTCCAATCCACTCTAGCAGTACAACTGACTCAGTAAGTATTGCAGTTTTTATGGCTTTTCCACAAAATGCTGTGACGGGAGTGGTGATGAGCTGTACAGTTAAAAAGAACTGGCATTCATGGAATCATAGAATCATAGAACAACCAGGTTGGAAGAGACCCACTGGATCATCGAGTCCAACTGTAAAATTCCACAAATCCAATCATTTTGTCTCAGTATTTCACTCCTCTTTCCCCTGTATGATGTCAACGTGTGTCTGTATCAGAACTAATCACTCCATTCTTTTTAGAATATTGGAATTATCACGAGTTATTTACCAACATTTCCTTTTAGATGCCAATTGAAACATTTTCATTCTAGATTCTTTCATAGAGCACGTGGATTTTAAGTGTTATTATTAAATTGCTTCCAGTCAAATAAGTTCAGCAAGGTTTGCTTTAAAAAATTACTAAGTGATAATTTACATCAGTATTTATATCATTAAGTCACTGAAATCTTTGAAGGAATAAAACTCAATTTGTAATTATCCAATTATCTTACATTTAAAAAGATCTCAGTATAAATAAGAAATAAAGCAAGGCTTTCTTTCCTTCATCAATAAGAAATCAAATAGTTCCCAGACACAACTACGTATGTCACTGGGAAAACAAGACACTAGAGAGGAAAGCAAGGACTGGTGATTAGGAAAAAAATGCTCTATAATTTCAGAAAATTCTGACACATAATTCACCCAAAGTTTTCACAGAGCGGGCAACCTAGATAAAAATGTTACTATTACATTGTTGCTATCAAATATAGGAGGATAACTTTTAAGGGCTACTTCAGAACATCTAGTGCACCTGAAGAGATTTTTAGAATTAAAGAACAGTTGCACGTTTGGATTTAGATAAAGGAAACATATTCTGAGACACACTTCCATTGAGTTTTTTCTAGTTTAAAGGATGATACTTTTTAAGAACTGCCCAGACAAGAAAGTGCAGTCATTAAGGACACTAGAGAACATTTTGAACCTCAGCAGGCTGCCCTCACTTTAGGACTCTGCATGTAAACACATTTGACAAGTAAAGAAAAAAACTCAAGCAGGCAAGTTTCATGAAGAACCAGGGGCGTAAACATAGTGAAAAACAAGGATGATTAAACCCAGAATGGTACATAAACAACTTTTAAAAATATGTGATAAAATGAATGTGGACAAGCAAATATTAGCTAGATATTTCTACGTACCTTTGTAGAATGTTTCTGTGAATGGACTAGTCTGAACTCTTAGGTTTTCTCACATATTTTTCTTTAGTCTGCCTCTCTAACTGTCATAACTCTGGATCACAATGAAGATAACATCTTTCATTTTTTAATAAACCTGTAATATTTAACATTTTGTATATTCACAGATTGGTACCAAAGCTATAATTTTTGAAGTCCCCTATCTACAGATTCTGAGATTCTACCTAGATTTGTTCTAAAAAAAATCAGTAAGAATCATACCTAAATTATACCATACATCCATTTCTCCACTCAGTGTTCTTACTTCAATGATTGTTTGCCCAAGGAAGTCATCTGATTCCTTTTTGAAATGTTGTTTTACTCTAGATTTGATGTCATCATCTTCATCCCATACTCTCACTTTTATTCTGTCTGTAGAGTTATGGCACTCACTATGAAAATAATATTAAAATACAAAACATGAGTGATAGATAAGCTATGTACATTTGTATTGTTGTTTAAGTAATTGTCCTTGATTCCCGTATGCTTACTTAGCAGTGACGGAATACAAACAACCTGTAACATTCAGTGGAATCAAAGGCCGTGCCACATTGCCAGGGACAGAACTAAATTCACTACAGATAACAGAAATTAAAGAGATTAACTTGACTGAGTTATATACACTTATGGATTGTACTTAGGAATGCCACGAATGCCTCATTAAAATCATTAATTAATTTAAAATGTGTAATTCTTGATGCTACTATTTAACAAATATAGAGATAGAGTTAGATCAAGTTTATTCATTCATGAATCCTATGCAGGACATACAGGAGGCCACAAAAATAGTAGCCTAGCACATTAGAATACAAAAAGTGAGAAAATCTTAAAGAATACTTGCAGTGAGCGACAGGAAGTTTTTGAAAAAGAAAAACCTCCCAACAAGTATGCACAAACATCATGTTAAAACAAGACAGGCATGCAGAATCAGAGAATCATAGAATAAGCAGGTTGGAAGAGGCTCACCAGATCATCGAGTCCAACCATTCCTACCAAACACTGAACCATGTCCCTCAGCACCTCGTCCACCTGTGCCTTAAACACCTCCAGGGAAGGTGAATCAACCACCTACCTGGGCAGCCTCTGACACTGCCCAATGACCCTTTCTGTGAAAAATTTTTGCCTAATGTCCAGCCTAAACCTCCCCTGGTGAAGCTTAAGGCCATTCCCTCTTGTCCTAT
>WAAB01023436.1:0-44912 GCA_013389865.1 Piaya cayana | reverse complement strand
CTGGTGGTTCTATGATTCTGTAGATTGTAAAAGGCAATGTGAGTTAGACCCTCTATTTGGTCATAGAAGCCTGGATTGCAGAAGATGACCCAGAAAGCATAGAAAAAGCAATCAAAGGGCCATTAGCATTGAATGAGTCCGTCCTGCCTAAAAACAGAGGGAAATGCCAATAGTGGAAAGTGTTAGTCTTGGCCATTGATGGGGCTGTGGGTTCAATGAAATGTGTTTTAAGGACAAAGCAGGATGGGAGTGAGAAACTCCTTGCTTCCCCATCTGTGTGGAAGAGTTGTGGTTCCCTGCCACTACAAGGGAGAGACACAGTGAGTGAACAAAATCCTTGGCAGCATGAAAAGAAGAAATAGAAAATAAACATTAATTCAACACAGCATATGGCAATGATGAAACAAACTCTGCTGTCTTGTGACCATATGTAGAAAATGTGTTGAATAATAATTTTAGCTAAAAAAAAATAAACAAACCCACCACCAAAAAACGCAGCCCTAAAATAAAAAAAAATGCCCAAACCCACAAAAACAAATTGAGTGTTGGAGAGGATGCCTTGCAACAAGCATGCTAGAAACTCACTCGCACTTTTGTAAACACAAAGATGACTTGAAATGTATGAGTATCTGAAAAAAATACTAAATATACTGAAAAACTCTTTAATGCAGTGATGGAAGCTTACCTGGATTTCATTTTGCACTCAAAGTGATGCAAGGGTGAACATAAATTACATTTAATGAATTGTGGCATAAATAAAATCTTCTGAACCTTCAATCTATGATTTAAAACATGAAACCAACTTACTGAAAAGTTAAGTTAAACTTAAATATAAAGTCTTTCTGATCCTCTGTTTGTGTCTAGTATTAAAAAAAAGTGTGGCAAAAGAGTTATGTAATTCCCTGGGATATGCAACTGAGCCTTCCCCTGCTCAGTTGTACCTAGATGCAGTGAATCTCAGCTTCCTCAGTTTATGTCACCAAGTCTGTTTGGGTTTTTTTAGTAAATGTGTTCACCCTTAAAGAATGTCTAAGAGCTATAAATAACCCTTAACCACTTCATGATTTAACTAGTAGAATGAAAGCCAGAAGACATAAGCTAAATTCTTTCACTATACACTCAAAGCATTCCTTTCAATGAAATAAACTTCACATACTTTAAAACTTAAGGCACACAGGCTCAAAGACATACCAGTAAAATTCAAATCTGAGGACAACATCCTCTGGTAGTTCTGCAGGTTTTGGAAAACCACAGGTCAAATTTCACAATGTTTAAATTGGCAAAACTGTATTGATTTTCACAGGCATTTATCCTTTTGTATCAGCAGAGAAGCTAGCCACAGGGCTTTGACTTGAATATGTCTCAGGACTGAGTCCCACTGTTTCTTTCAGTCCTTGCTGTCCTACCAGAAGACTTGAGCATCTCCAGCATTCCCAGGGCTCTCTGCAGTAGCAGTTTATGATAACAGATAGAATAGATTATTGAATAGATTTCAGTCAAGAGCTGAGATAGGAAACAAGAAATATCTCATTTGTTTAAGGGCAACGGGGTTGGTTTTGACTAAGGATTAGACAGCACCAGAGTAAGCAGTTTCACTTTAAAAGAGATAGTGACTTTACACATTGACGTTTAATCCCAGCAGCTTCGAGGAACTAAGAGAACGCATGCTCATAAACTCAGAGTTTAGGGACACAGATAAAACAAACACAGATAAGACAAAAAGATTGGCTACTTTCATGATATGTATTAACAATTTAAAGATTCTGAGGTCCTTGATTATTTCCCTATGCCCATTCATCACTGAATAGCAGGACTGCTGAGAGGCTTGGTTTGAGCACAATTCTGCTGAATAGGAACGCTAATAACATCCAACAAGTAAACAGTCCTTAAAGTGAAGAGTTTACACTCTGAAATAAAACAGCAACAGCATAGAAGAAGCCAGAAAAAACACTGGAAGGAGGACATAAGTTTTTTACGTAAATCAACTCTAGAAGGAGTTAGCAAATACCTAAAAGCAGAAACATTTTTCACTCCCTAAAAGTACCTAATAACTACTAACCTCCCTCACCCCAAAATGACCCTGTTTCATGAAGATAGGAAAAACAAGAATATTACTACTTTTAAAATTAATGAAAAAAATACAGTTTATTCCAATCTAACTGCATTACAACTAGGGGTGTCCCATGTAGCATCCCTTGTGTTCAGCTGTGTCGCACTATGTGCACAACTCTAGTTCGCAGCAGAATGTTGAATAATGGGTAACATCCCTAGCACAACTCTGAGATGAGATATGAAAGCTACTATTGGTGAGATACTTTTCTTGGATAGCTGAATATAGCATGATGTTTAATGTTACTGTTTCTTAGGTCTTGATTTAATCTGATAGGTAGATTAACTTTAATTGATCCACAACTGTACATTTTTTGTTATCTTAGTTTCCATTTGTTGCAGAGTGACATATCCCTGCTCCCCCCCCCCGAAGCTGCTGAAGAGAACTACTGCTCTGCTGAGTTGTGGGGTGGGGAGGGGCAAGATGGAGGTCTGGTGGCCACATCAAAGCCCATGTGTGCAGTAAGGATGAGCCAGGGCGAATGAGCTAGCCATTATGTCTCTGCCACTCATTTGCCTATCAGGATGCTCAAACTGGTCTCTGGTCACTCCCTCCTGCATATCAATGCAGGTATGCAGAGTTACACCATAGCCAGGGAACAAAGAATCAGAGGTGGTCATGAAAACAGAAGTATTAGTAAGATTTATGAATAGAAAGCAATATATGTTGTACTTGGACAATTTATGAATATAGAAATCATGAGTTTTGTGTGTTGGAAATGATTTGAAGTATGACCCTGGAGTTTTTCAGATCCCTACACACTAGTTCAGGTTGCACCAGCAGAGGGGCAAGCAACCCACTGTGTCCCTTACCAGCAGTACCACTGGCCAAAGGTAAAGATTAGGAGCTGACTGACTGATACCCCAGATGTTATCCCTCCAGAAGGGACTATAAGAGAATGAGAGGAGAAGGTCATAATTGGAGCTCCCTCTCAGCTGCTCTGAGACCCCCACTGATGTCAACATAACATGGCAACATAACTGAGGTCCTCAGTTTTCTTGTAAGCCTCCTGTAAGTACTGGAAGGCTGCTATAAGGTCTCCCTGGAGCCTTCTCTTCTCTAGGTTGAACAAGACCAACCCTCTCTGTCCTCATGTGGGAGGTGCTCCACATCATCTTTGTGAACTTCTCTGGACTTGCACTAGCAGATCCATGTCCTTAATGTGCTGAGGACTCCAGAACTGAATGAAGTACTCCAGGTGAGGTCTCACAAGAGCAGAGGAGAGGGAAAGAATCACCTCCCTTGACCTGCTGATCACACTGCTTCTGGTGCATCCCAGAATATAGTTGGCTTTCTGGGCTTTGAGTGCACATTGACGGCTCATGCTGAGCTTCACAAACACCAACACGCTCAGGTCCTTCTCTTCAGGGCTGCTCTCAATCCATTCTCTGCTCAGCTTGTATTTGTACTTGGGATTCCTCTGACCCATGTGCAGAACTTTAAACTTGACCTTGTTGAACGTCATGAGGTTCACACAGGCCCCCTAATAAAAAGCATTTTGTGAAAAGAGGTGTTACACACCTACATTCACAGCTTGTATTGAAGATACAAGTCAAAACCTAGAAAATATTTTCATTCATCCATTACCTACAGCACTAGATGACTCAGAAAAGATTAATTTAAATTGGTACATTTTGAGAAAGAATTTTTAATTGCTTAATTGATTTTCTTTTTTGTTGCTGGAAAAACTCTATTATATTATGAAAATCTTGATCAATTAGAAAATTTGTCTTATAAAGAGAAAACAGCATTACCTACAACATGTAAACAATTGTCCATAATTCAAGCATTTGAATACATTTCCCATACAATGTACATGCAGTATCTTTACACACAGTCTGTTGAAGTTTCACATATACAAACAGAAAGAACACATAAAAACCAAAATTACAGTGGCCACAGTTTTTCATGGAAAGACACCATGTTACCAAGATAAGCTAAAAGTTCTGAACTCTTGTAAAAACATTGGAAACAACAACAACTTTTTTTTTTTTTTGCCTGATGGTCATGGAAAAAGATCTGAGGTGTTGCAATTTAAATTTTGTTGTATTTCTTTTTTTGGCTTTCTGAAGCAAGGGAACAGGTTTAAATAAACATTTTGATTTGGATTCTGCAAGGCCTTAGAAAGAGGTAGTGTATGAACACTGACGTATTTGGACTTTACGTAAAGATACTTTGCCATTTTTAAAGTCAGATCTAACCTTTCTATCAACAAATCATACACAAAACTTCAGTCTAAGCCTCAAGGTAAGAAAACTTATACTTAAAGGAATCCTTTGTATTTGATTTTAAAAATAAACTCATTTACAAGCAGATTTTGAATGCCTGCCACCAACTAAGAAAATAGCCTTTTCATTAATTCCTAATTTTCTTAAAGATGGGTCTCTTTTAGAAATCTATAATAATCATATAGTACATAAAAAGACCTGTAATCACATATATTATAAGGTCTGAATAATACAAATGCATCTACAGTTAAGCATGGACATATCTCTTTTTGAAGGACTTCAGTGTGTTTACTGCATTTTACACAAAAATAAATTTTAGAGGTCATACAAACGGGTTAAAGTTAGGAGGTAATTTAGATACACAGTCTTTTCAGTTATGTGAGCTTAATTCAGGTCGACATTGTTTGATGCATATCTTATTACAGAAGATTAAAGTTTGCTGCTTTAAGTCTCTGTTAAAATAACAGTCCATGAAAACTGAAGGAGGTCAGGTGCCCCAGAAGTATAATAAATTTCTCTGTATCACAGTACCTGGCTTAGACTGTTGAGATGATAAAATAGTAATTTTTACATTCCTTCTATTGGTGCATGGTCCAGTGTCTGTATGTGGTCATAAACAAGTATTTAAGAAGGGGACAAGTTATAAAACCAGCCCAGTCTTTGGCTTGGTGGAGAACATCCTTATTTCCTGTTAGGTAAAATTTCTGTTCTCAAGAAACAAAGGTATCCACAGAAAATGGTAGTGAAATTTAAAGCTTCTACAACATTCATGCTGATCCTGTGTATTTGTCATTCTTTTTTTTTTTTTACCTACTGAATGATGAAATACACATCTATGTGTAATAGCAGCACCATGTAATACAACCCGTCTTCTCTGACTTGCTGCAAAGCAGAAGTTCTCAAGAAATGAAGGCACAAGTGATAATAAAATCTAGAAATTCCAATTTATGCCTACAGTCTGTCACTTGTCATGTGTAGATGTGCACCCTTAGAAGTTAAAACTGATGGGTAGTAATTCCCTTTTGACTCTACCAAGCACATTTCTACTTTCTTGTCTAGGAAGAAGTCCTGATTCTGCAAATATATATTAGGCACATGAGCAACATTCTCAAGAACAAGGGAACTAGTCAAGAAAACGAGATACGTTCCATCAAATTTTATGCAAAAGTCTACCCTTAATCTTTCACTTCATTCATACGTGAATTCCTGTGTATAAAAGTGAGGACTCAGATCCCACATACTAGATTTATCACTACAAACAGTTTGTGCAGTTGTCAGACTTTTTTTTTTAATTGTGCAAATATGTTCTTATATGCAAGTACAAATATTTGAACTTTCGGAGTCAATATTTTCTTATTAAAGAACATTTTCAGAAGACTGAAGTAGTGACCCCCCCAAAAAAGTATTGAAGTCCAGAAAATCAGTTATCAAAAAGAATGATGACTTAAAATGACAAAGTTTGACCAACGAAGTAGTATTAGCAGATGAACCTCTGTATTCTGCCTCTGAGATCACTGGATTTCTTTGTGTCTGGCAACATGAATGACAACTAACATATTTACATTACATTTTCTTACCTGTGCAGTGCAGTTCTTCGCTTGGAAAAGTTAGGTTTGAAAAAGCTGGCTGAAAGGCAAGCATAAGAGCACAAAATTCAATAAATAACCCTGTAGTTGGAAACATATGTATGTTAATATTCTTTTTGTCTAGCATCAGATGTAGCTTCAAGGCTCCAATTCTGGATTGCATTTGTCTCTGGAAAAAATTGATGATTTCATTATTCTTAGATTTATCTAGCTCCTATCTCTTCAAGGCAGTCCTGGCAGCAAAGTGTCGAGACTGGATTTGAAATTCTTGTCATCAACTATCAGTTATTCTGTAATTTATTAGTTGGGTTTCTGTGGATACTGTTCCAAAACTAGAGAAGTTTATGGAAAACAAATCCATGCAATTTAATAAGCTTCTTTTGATTGGCCTGTATCATAGGATATTCTGTAATAAGAAATACGCAAAAAATCGACACTGTTGGAGTCTGCCTACACCCCTTGGCTAGAGAGGGCTTTATCACTAGGTTAGGTATGATGAAAGCACGTTCTGAGAGGGAGAAGGAATACAACCTGATGAAAAGGAGACACTGATCTGCATTTATATGAATGCCACCATGAATGCAAAGAACTCATATTTCTTCCAAAAAAAATAAATCATATGTTGTTGAGCAAAAATGAATTCTGCAGACTAGAGAAGAAATGAGACAGAAATTTTGTGGCATCTAGGTTGTCACAAGGGGAAGCAATATATCTCTATGAATGAATGAGACAGAATAGTAGACCACTATACAGTCGGATAAGTAGTAGATTTTTTCCATGCCTCTTGGAGAAATTTTAGAAAGGTGAAGAGAAGATAATGGAGGGGGGGGAGAGAGATAAAGATTTCCACTTGCAAAAATCCAAAATATTTATTATCATGAGATGAAAACTTTTGGGGGTTTTATCATTAATAAAATATTTTCCAAATCAATGGAAAAGAATTTGTAATGATCTCTCCATCCATGGAAGCTGGAAAGCTTTAAAGTTATGGTAGGCCAAATAAGTTATTTCATAAAAAAATGAAAGCATGGAAATACATACAATTTTGTCTTAGTGGTACATATGAATATAAATTGTATAAAATTAATGTCATCATTAATACAAAATATTTTTGTGAGCTTTATTGTGCTGAAAAAATGCTATCTCTGTTCAATAGGCAACCTTTTCCAGCAGAAAGCCCTTTCCTCTGAAGCCTCAGCTTACCAAAATTTTCCTGAGAACACCTAAATTAGGAGAAAAAATGTACTGAGAGAAAGAGCTTGACTTCTCTAAGGAAAAGTGGTGATTCATACTTGCATCTGAACACAACAGATCAAGAGTAAAGATTTGTTACTGAGAAAATACCATTCAGACTCCTCTCAGACAGTCTAGTCTGGGTTCCTTATGTCTTGGGGTTCATATTCCCCAGCAGAAGATATTTTCATGCAAGCTGAAATCTTAGCAAACAATTCCTGAAAAGGATGACTTTAAAGAAACTGTGATACAGTCATTTAAAAGAATAATGAGAAACTAATTACTTTAATATTTAGAATAGCAGCATCCATACAAAGACTGTATTCACTGAACATATTTGCATTTTCAGCAAGAAGAATGGCTATAATACCTTAGACGACATTTTCATTCACAATCTTAAATTGGCTCAAGCTTTACTTTTAGCTTCCAAGCAAAACTTCTATTGATTTCAATGTTTTAGAAGAGGAGGAGCAGCTGGATTCACTGACCATCTGAGCTGCACAGAAAAGTTGTCATACAGCCAATGGTCACTAGGCATGCATCACCTAACCTAAAAGGGCAAGGAAAGTTTTCTCTGTGGGAATGGTCCATAGTTTAGCTATGTCAATGGCTTTACAGCCCCATGACCAGCTAAGGTTCACCATTCATCTAGTTACAGAAATTGTATTTACATTACAAGGCCAGGGAAGATGAGACCTGAGCATGCATCATCACACCATGAAGCCTTTCTTTCCTTTTTTCTTTTCTTACTTTCTTCTTTCTTTCATTCTACTACTTTCCTTCTCTACCTTTCCAAGTGGGAACACAGGCATATATGGAGTGATATGTGCTGTCTAATGAGGACAATGAGAGAACCCGGACTATGGGACACACTGTGAGATGCACACAGCTCATAGGTGGAGACATCACTGAATTTCCTTTTTGAGTAAGGAACTGAGATAACTGCGAAGAATTTGCATATTAGATTGGCCTCAGAAGTCCCTTTCTACCTGAATCATGCTGACCATGAAGGTGACCCAAGCTTGAAGGTGAAGAAAAAAATCTCAAGTGTCACAGGTTAGCAATCTGAATTCTAGGGCTTCAAATGCAAAGGCACTCTACTATAATAAAATCTTTGAAGTTTTACAATAGCCTGCATCTCAACTAGTCTGTGGAGAGTCTATGAAGAAATTCTGTAGAATAACATGATACATCTTGCTTGAGTAACTCTTTAAAGTAGATCAGATAAATCCTCTAAAAGTGTCTGATTCACTCCACTGACAATAAAGGGAGCTCAGTGTCACCATCTCCAACATAAACGTATCCTGTGCTGTATCAACTTGCGCAGTGTCAGTAGTGAGAAGGGCCTTCTGCTGCATTTTGTATCAAATTTCTACTGAATTCATATCTGAAGAAAATATAGGCTAGCTGTATGATGCTTATACAAACCTCAGGCACCCACTGTTTTTGTTTTGACAAGTATTGCTATTTGTTTTTTCTACAAGTCTCTTGAGGAAAGAAGCATCTGCATATTATATCTGAAAAGTGAAAATTCATTGTTAACATAGTGATTTTTTACCTTTGTACAGGCCCTATAAAGACTAAAAATCATAAATAGAGATCAAACATTCTCAAAACAAATGTTCTGTAAAAGAAGGGTATATATAATATATTTAGCAAATACCAACAAAACTGAAATTGTAGTGGTCATTGAACTGAGACTGTATTCTTTGTAATTCATAACTTTAGTATTAAACTTGTTCAAGAACTAACATTTTCTTCTATTATACTAATTAAACTGTTGAATCTCACTTTGTCTTCATCGTTGGTACCACACATACTGAAGATGATGTAAATCTTTATTGATTCTAGTGGATTTTGAATCATGTGTGGTTCACAGATTCATTTCTTCTAGACTTTATGCCCCTTCTAAGCAGGGTAAACAACCTAAAGACCGTATTTCATGGATATTTCTAAAACAATTTGGACCATCTGTGTTTTAAGACTGTTTAATATATTCTTTATGTTTTAATCTGAATTTGGCAGTAACTTCTGAGCTACTGGTCAGAGTGCTCTGATCTTATAAGAGCTGAGTATCTCTAATTAACTATATACTCTTTGGTTTTAGTATTGTATTTCCAATGAGTCAAATTTGCAATTTACTACAAGTCTTTACTAAGGGGCACATTTCTATATATGGTTGAAGGTAATTTTCACTGTGTACACAGGGTTTTACAAGACAGAATTAAAACACTTCTCACCATGGTTACACAGTATTTGATAACTTCAGAAATACTTAAGTTATAAGAGGGTTTAAAGAATTATTTGATACTAGTGAGTCTTTGCATCTATTCTGAGTATAGGTCTAGTCCCTTTCTCTACTGTTTTGCTCAGTAAAACCACAGGTAAAATGCTGGTACATGCTGTTACAAGTTCTCATAAAATCTACCAGGTATCTCAGGGCAGTTATCTGGCAATTAGCCTTTTACTGGTCATACAGCAGTATGTAATACTTTTTATTTTTAACAAGAAAATATTTAAATATTGCTTGAGGCTTTACTATTTGAGCGTAATGGTGCTCACCTGCATGTTTAGAGAAGAGAGCTAGTGATGGCAGCATGCAGTAGAGTCCTGTAATGGTGCTATGGGTTGTATTTTCAACATTCAGGTAGGTGTGAATTTTCTACATTAATGACAGGAGTTTAGTTCTATGAGTAACACCTTGCTTCTCAGAATGACAACAGATCTGCAAAGTTAGGTCTCACCATTTGGAGAACATGCAAATATAAGCACAGAAAAAAAATGAGACTAAGAATGTGTTTGAAGGTTAATACTCACTATGACAATATATTCCCTCCTTCCATAGGGAAATACTTCAGTAACTACATTACTGTGCATTTTAAATCTACTTCATAACAGTAAATGGTGATTAAAATCAGAACTTAATATACTTCTCTCCCCAGGAGAACAAAATCTTTCTTCTACAGAAACTTTTCTGATCAGCAGAAAATCTTTATCAGTATTCTGTGCCACCCTTTCTCTTCACATGCTAATGGTGGCTTTCCATAATTAGTTTTCCAAACCTTGTCCAGCTTGCCAACTGTAAATCCAAATCCATCCTGTTCCCTAACAATTTACAGTAAATCTTGGTATAACATGACCTTTTCCCAGTCATACTTGATGACAAATACAGTATTATTTACACCCTGATCATTTCAGACAGTGTTTCTTTAGAGAGAGGTCATTTTCCTCCATAAGTAATTATTATAATGCATGAAACCACAGTGATATCAATCATTCACAAGACAAGAGATGTGGACAGACCAGAGCATTCCAAGTCCTCTCTCAGTAAAAAGTGGTGTTTCTTCTCATTTTTTGTTCAAGAAGATTCATAGTATGGCATATAGCACCACAGAAGTCTGGAAATTTGTGTTACAAACTCATAGAAGAAAAAACACTAAAAAGAAAAAATAAAATCACTACCCATTTACGAAAAAGGAGAGTTGATATTCCCTCATATGATTATGACTTCTGGTTTTGGCAGCCATCCTGTTAGTTGTTAATAAAAAGCAGTTCTTTTTTTTGGCAGTCCCATTCAGTGTGTGGTTTATGCCTGATATAATAGTTCATGGTGTATATATTAACAAAATATATTTTAGAAACAGTTGTGGATTTCCTTAGTATTCCACTTTCAGCAGACACAAACAGAAGGAAGACCTAACTGCTTTAGTGGCTGCACAAATTTCTAACAATTTTTCTTGTAATCCCAAGACCTAAACCTTGCCTGGAGCCTCCTGTTTTGCACTTAGAAAAGACCTTATGCTTACAGATATTACCTAAGCTCAGAACACAGCAAGAAAAACTGAGAAAAAATGAATGCTGTAATTGTGAATGGGACACAACTTTTAATGAAAACAGCCAGGTAAACTCCATATTCTACTTTATTTATCACTCAATAAGCTGATATTTTAAATGTGAGGAGTATATGCAGAGCAAAGATACATCATGGGCATACACAGACACATATGACTTCATTCGCAGATAAACACACTGCACACAGCCTGTGACCATCTGTCCAGACTCAGTATTCACTGACATTTTTGAGGTTTTAAGGCACGGTTTGTAATAGCAAGCACCAGCGATTAACGTGTTCAGGGTGCTCTGTTTCTTTATCCAAGGAAGGCAAAAATTCCTTGAAAAAACATAATCTGTCATTGTCAAGGAAAATAAACAATGAGAGGATATCAGTAAGAAATGTCCTGTTACTTAGCATCGCTTTACTTTTATGGGTTAACTTTGGCAGAGGAGGATGTCACTCAAAGAACTTTAAGCCCTTTTAAGAAAAATGTTATTTTTAGAATAAACTGTGCTGGATACAATTCTTGCTCAGGAGAGCTTACAAGGTTAATACTGCTCCTGGCACATTTAACAATTCATAATTCCAGACTACAAAGCAGTATGGGAGCATGACTAAATGATATTAGACTGTTTTATGAATGAAGAAATAAACTGATCACTGAGCACAAAGCTAATAGATACTGTTTAGCAATCTACATTTTTCATAAGAAACCTGGTAATGAACAAAAAATGATGAAATGTTAGTGAAAGATGAAGGAAAAATGCACAAGATGGTTATGGCTATGTTAGCTCTGAAAGCCACAGTGGGATGGTGATGGTTGCACTGAGGCAGCAATCCATGCAGATCATATGAGAGGGAAGGCTTAAGGCTTACATTCTCTCACCAAAGCTTCAATTGAGCTATTTCGACCTCAGGCCCATGTAATCATCTCTGTGCAGCACAAGGCTGTGCTGTGAGGATAACCTAGCTCGTACTGGCAAAAGTTTCAGAGTTTTTATGCTAGCCCTTGTGCTACCACAATGATTGCTGATGGAGACTGGTGCATGAAAACAGCCCATCTTTCCATCTTTTTGAATTCCAGTGGTACTGTGCAGATACCAAGGACATAGTTAATGCAAGACATGGAAAGTCATCACTTAGTGACACATTTTACAAGTGGGATGTATATTTATGTGGATTATAGAGCATGATTTTTATTATTACTATTGTTCTTGTTTAAATATCCAGATCTGTATTTTGTACTGAACAAATAAACTGCATTGGAGGACATCCCTCTATGAATCTGCATTGGGAATCTCACCTACAGTGTAGGACAAGATTTCAGCTGCTGGTCTGTGAGGCAACTTCTGACTTTTTTTTAGGGGAGATATTCCGTATCTTAAATTCCATTCGCCTTTTTCTGAAATTGGTTTTGATGAGTACTAGTCATAATGAAGAAGAAAACAAGCCTGCTTTAGGGATGCTCTTTTTGTTCTGTTAAGAAGTTTGAAGCTTTTGTATCCTTATGAAGAATCTTAGCAATAGTCTGAATCTCCCAGCTCCATCGTTACTGTTGGAAAGGTGGACAAAACTTGATATAGAAGCTACTTTGTTTATGAAATTAATGGCATTTTTTAATGAATTGGCATAAGTTTAATTGGTATGAGTTTAAGCTGATTAATCTCATTTTAATTTCATTTTTAATTGAAAGCAAGAAAGAGGACTTAGGTTTACCAGTGGACTCTCAGCAGGGGAGGGTCCTACACTTCTGAAATAAGAAAGAACATATGCAATGTGTTCTCAAGCCACAATCTTTAGCTTCATGGTATCTCTGATGTAGTTCCAAATGCTATTCAAATAAATTTAGATTTATTTTAAAATGAAATAAGCTAATCACTAATCTCTGCTGAAAAATATATTTTGGGTGAGTTTATATGGAGTTTTATGGTTTCTTTTAAAATCCAGAAACATGCAGACTTTGTATTATTCACTCTACAATTGTTCATAAATGATTGTCTTAATGGGGTTGATGGGGATCAAAATGAGAAGTATCAGATAAAGAGTGAATTTAAAGTATTCTCTGAACCACCCCACAGCTGAACAGCTTTGGTATCATCTTGCCTTCTTGTTTCATTATTTTCCAGCCTATTGAGTTGTTCTGTAAGTGACTCTAAGAAAAAGCGCTTTTCAACAGGACATCATTAATTTAAGCTTTCCTGATATCTTCTGTGTAGCTTCTGTACAATTCTGAGAACTTCCATTCTGTGGTGTGCTGCTGTTTTCAGGTTATATTAAGCTGAAACTGGACTAATTACCTTGTTTTGGAGTTTGGCTTATTTGTTTGGTTTTCCCTCAGAACTGAGCATTTGTATGAAAATAACATGTTCTTATATCTTATCCTGGAAAGTGACATTATTATTTAGAGGTCTAGTGTCACTGATGAACACCTAAAGTCAATTTGTTGTTCAGGTACCTGAATGCCACTCCTGTTGTCACGGAAAATTTAGATTCTAACATTATGACCACAAGCTGCATTAAAGAAGACACTGAACACTGTTGTATGAATCAGATAAATCAAGGAAATAAGTGTTTTCAGAATCTGAATGCCAAACACTGAAACAAATGCTTCAATTGCCTGCCATTGAGTAAATTAGACATAGTATTGATGCATTAAGTTTAATTAATGTGACTAAACTCAGCAATTTGATAGTCAATGAAAGCATTTCACATTGTATCAACACCTGCACTTCCTACAAAAAAAGTACAGCTGATCACTATATTCCTTGAAATCTGTGTAAACTATCTCAGTAGAGAGAAGCAGCAGCCCCATTGTATATAACAAGACTATGGAAACAGTTCCACCAATTATGTAGCCCAATTTCAGGTGGCCTGGTAAGACTAAATTTGCCAAATAAAATGTGAGGCTTTAAACACACATTACCCTTATTACTTATAAACTGATTTGGGCAACTTGCAGGCATAACATCCTTTTTCAAGAAACAGTCATACATCCTATAAAGAAAGGACCATTCTGTAGCTGTAAAACCCCTCACTGCTCTGCAAAGAGAAGAATAAGAGGATTAAAAAGGTAAAAGAAAGCACAAGAAAATAACCTTTCTGTGTGCACCTGCTTGTCTGGGTGTTCTGATTAGCAGCTCTTTCAAAGGATTTGTTCTCAGAGGCAGCCCTGTATTACTAGCCAAATATTCTCTTCAAGAGGATATTATATCCACTGAAGTAAATTAGTCTATATGTTGCTAACAAATGAACTTTAATGAAACCTTTAAAATGTATGTGTCGTTTCACTAGGTCATACTGAGATACAAATATTATTTTGAGTTTTTTTCCAGGCATATTTAATAGTAGTCTTCAATGGCCAAGGCACAGTTCAAGGTAAAGATCTCTTGCTAGAAGTTAGGTATTCCTTCTCCAAACCTACAAGATTATTTCTTTATCCCTACTCTCTCCTCAACTGCAATTAGAGAAGCAAGAACTTCATACCATAGCGGTTGAACTAAACTACCGCTAATCTTTTAATTGAAAATAAATGATGGAGAGATATCAAATAAGCAAGGAAAGCTGGAAAACACAGGGCTTCCTTATGTCCCCGCAGAGTACCTATCAATCCACACCTCATCAGTAAATATAGCAGTATTAATTACGATGCACCTCATCTTTTCCATTAGGATGGAACATTGAGCCCTTGAAGAGAGGTTTGAAAGCCTGACCCACAGCCTACAGCCAAAAAACTTTCTTCACTTAAAGGGTAAAGGAGGCTGATACATGACTGAGAAAGACCTTGAGTGTTGCTGAGTGGTAGGCATAACCTCAGGCAGACAGAAAGTAATGTCACTTGTCAGTGTCATTTCCCATCTTACACCAGATGAGCAACTGCTTCCAAGTCTGGCAGGCAGTTTCTGACTAAAACCATCCTCATAGGTCACTACTTTTGACAAGCAACAGTCACAGGGTGTTCCCAGTGACACTGGGTTCTGCCTGAGTCCAAATGAAAGGAGAGACCCATCACCTCTCCATGAAGTACTTCTGCAGATATACGTATGGGACCTAGAGGTCAGGACTCTGTACTGCATGCTTTGAATACATGGAGCTTCCCAGGGAAGGTTTAGTTTATAAACGTCTGGCAGTGGCAGACCAGCCTCCCTACTGTCTGGTTTATAATCACCCTATTCGTCAAGGAGAGAGAGATTAGGGGTAGACTGCATCCCAGAGAAAGTGATCCCTCCTGCCTCAGACTGTGGAGCTTCCAATCCTAAAGACAGTTACAGATTGCTCCAAATTTTTTTGGACCATATTTGCTCTTTACAAGGAGAGAAGAGCTCATAACAGCCACAAGCTCTCTGCATACATTGTTGGCTTTATAAAATTTACGTGTATAGGTATACAGTTTTCGAAAACAACAAAAAAAAAAGCCAACACTAAGTTTGCCTTGGATATTAACAGATTATGTCCTGGCAGACAGACAATTACTCTTTTTTCTGACATGAATCTTCATGCATACATACATTTAGATTTATACTAAACTGCATTTAAATTACCACTACCTCCATTAAACAACAAAGTATTATTTGAAGCAGACAGCAGCTTGTGCTAGATTTCAGTATTCCTGAAGTTGCGTGGCATAATTAAAGATGTTTAATTTAATGTTGGAAAATCATAGAGGTTTATTGTGTTGTTTTTGTTTAACTTGTGCTTTTAAAACTTAAGCCACATTTTTGACCATCATTAATATTATGTATTTTTGATCTTTTAAAATTACTTGTATGTTTGTTCTTATTCCCTTTTACATTCACTAATCCTTTAGATTTAATTAAAAGATTTACTTATTTAGCCTCAAAGTAGCCAAAGAAAATAATTGCTTCTATGCCTTTTGGTTTTAGGGAAACACAGCTTGTGCCAGTACCACAAAAGGCTTAAGTTTATGAAAAAAATCACTGAAAATACAAACATTAAACATTTTAAACAACTACCACAGCACATACATGCATATATATACATTCATAAATCATAAGGCCAGAAGAGACCACTGTAGTAAGTGAGACTGATCATGACAGCACAGGTCATAGGACATTTCCAAATTAATTCTTCCTGGAGTAAGAGCACGTCTTTTGTAACAACATCATACACTTATAGAAAATTCTGGTGATGAAAAAACCACGGCAACCCATGTAAGGGTGGTTCAGTTATTAATTGCCTTCACTGTGTGAACTTATGATTCATTTTTAGACTAATTTTTTTCTATGGTCGACCTCAGTACAAAATGTAGACTAAAAATCTTCAGTCACAGATGCCTAAAATAGCATGAAGTGATTCTTTCTGTGAAAACAAAGGGTTCTTCATGAAAAATCTGATATAATTTTACAGTATAGAAAAGAGTAAATCTTTATGAATTCAGAGGGAGAAATCTTTTTTTCTAGTTTGGAAATTCTGGTTTCCTTGTGTTCATCAGCTTTACCACAGAATTATGCTTAAGACAACACACTGGTCTTACAGATGTGGATGTATCCTGAGATGCTCCTGCAAGGCATACCTGCAGGCATATACAGTGCAGGTAGCACTATTCTACTGATTTGTGTAGTCCTCCCTCCCACCTAGGCAGAAACCATGACTGAGTCCAGCAAATACCTTTCTGATAATCATCTTAATGCTCCCTTCTTTTGCAACATTTTCCCATGTACATACATGAGCATGGTGCCTGAATACCTGGGCAAGGACGAGCCTTGTGTTGTTGTTTGCAAAACCAACAAATAGAAAGAAATGATCTCACACATTCCCTGCAAATAATTGTAGATTGTAGAACCATTTTGTTGGAAAAGACTTTTGACATCATCGAGTCTAACTGTACGTGTCCACTACTAAACCATATCTCTGAGCACCTCATCTATCTGTCTTTTAAATACCTTCAGGGATGGTGGCTCAACAGTTTCCCTGGGTAGGTCATTCCAATGCCTGATGACCCTTTCAATGAAGAGTTTTTAACTTTATATCTAATCTGAACCTCCCGTGGCACAACCTGAGGCTGTTTCCTCTCATCCTATCACTTGTTACTTGGGAGAAGACACCAATACCCACTTTGCAGTGATAAGGTCTCCCCTAAGCTTCTTTTTCTCTAGGTTAAACAACCCCAGTTCCCTCAGCTGATCCTCATAACATTTGTGCTACAGACCCTTCACCAGCTCTGTTGCCTTTCTTTGGATACACTTCAGCNCACACTGCTAGCTCATGTTCAGTCGGCTGTTGACCAAAACCCCCAGGTCTTTCTCCTCCAGGCAGCTTTCTAGCCACTCTTCCCCAAGCCTGTAGTGCTACATGGGATTTTTGTGCCCCAAGTGCATGACCCTGCACTCGGCCTTGTTGAACCCGATAGTGTTTGTCTCAGTCCATTGATCCAGCCTGTCTAGATTCTTCTGTAGAGCCTTCCTATCCTCAAGCAGATCAACACTTCAGCCCAGCTTAGTGTCATCTGCAAACTTACTGAGGGAACACTCATTCCTTTCAAACAGATTATTGATAAAGATGTTAAACAGAACTAGATGCAGTGGTGAGCCCTGGAGAACACCACTTGTAACCAGCCCGCAGCTGGATTTAACTTTGTTTAGTACCACTCTTTGGGTCTGGCCTTCTAGTCAGTTTTATACCCAGCAGAGTATATCCCTGTCCAGACCATTAACAGTCACTTTCCCAAGCAGAATGGGAAATTTTATTTAAAAATGGGTAAATTTGGACAGAACAGTAAGTGTGTACTGTACCATTTCACAGATGAGAAGCCTATTTAAGTTTACCAATAAATATAATTCTGGTATGCTTGAACCTTCATTTTTATATTTGAGTGGAAGTTCATCTCTGAAAGTCATTGTAGAGATAATATGTTAGGGTAATGCAGTACAATAACAAATTATTAGGTTGCTATTAAGCAAGAGAATTTAAAAATAATTGTGTTTTACAAACATGAAGAAATATTATCTCTAGATTATATCTATTTTAAAAAAATATATTCTGTTTCTGGTCTCAAATTTAATATGCCTATATTATTTGCCAGAGTGCTGGTACTCTGCCACTATACCAATCTAATTTGTGATGTGATCTGTTTAGGTATAAAAAAATTAGTTTTGTAAAAAGCACAGTGGCTCCATTTCTACTGTAATCCTTAATGTTAAAGAAATTATATTGATAGACTTTAATCTGAAATATTTGAGAGCATGTTACACACAAAACACTCTTGATACTCTACCCTGTTTAAGCAGGAATGTATTTAGGATTCTAAGTGCTATAAATGGCAATAGAACAGTAACAAATCTTTATATTTCATGAAAAAAAAATAATTTAAGACTCTAGACAGAAAAGCAAGACTTTTCAGGCATGAGTTCAACATGTTTAAATAATGCTGAAAGTAGTATAATTGAATCGTGTAGCTCATTGCACTAGTACACCTGAGGAGGTACAGGTTGAGCACTTCAGCTTTACTTTAAGGCAAAAATGCACTTATTGATTTCAGCAGAACACATCATTGTCAACACATATAAAATAACACCGATTCTTGATTTTCGGTTGCCTAGAAACTTTGTCTTTGACCTACAGAACTGCTGTTATATCAGTGAAGATGCTGGAAACTTTGCAACTCTTTTCCATGAGCACAACTTCAGCCCACAAACATAGGTTAAGCAGCTGTGAAATGTCTCTACTGCATCCCATTAGTGGAGAAGGGCCTCTAGTGGCAAACAACTGCACCCAGAGGAGCGGGGCAAGTCACACTGCAAATCATAGGAAGAAAATTAATTCAGCAATGTTCAGCTCTTACTGTTCCCTCATTTAGACACATGAGTTGTGTATACCTGCAGCATAGGAAGCTGAGGTGTTTTTCACATTAGATTCAGTTTAGACAAATCCTTACTCCTAGGGCAGTTCTCCTATACCACATCTACGTATCAAGTGAGATCTCAAACATCTGTGCCCTTTAAAAACCACTCTGTAAACAGTAAAAGTACCTAGAAGAGCAATTAAGAGAAATTCCATTTTGTAGTGCGCAAAAGAAAACTTGTTGTGAATCTTGCTTTGTTCTTCCATAGTTATACTCCAAACAGGAGTCCAATTTTTCATCAATACGGCCAAAGAATTTGCTGCAGATTTTACTCTAAGAAACAACCATCAAAATGGGTTATTTTAAAATAAACCTTTACCTGTTTTGAATTTGCAAACTGTCTGTAAAATATGAGTAGCTCTTGAGCAAAGGCAGCAGCACCATCCTAACACAGCTGTAGTATGAAGCAGTAGACCACAGAATTAGAATATTTAACTTATTTCAACAGTCAGGGAAGTCTGAAACCTAAAGATGGAGGACCAGGTTGACACCAAAACTCTCAGTTATTTGACAGCAGATCATTTTCATGGCAGTATACAATTAATATGCCTATTACATAACCCCAAATGCTTGTGACACCTGCCCACTCCTGAAGGCCTCTTGTTTCCTGCCAAGTTTCCAAAACATTTAAGATTCCTTCCAACAGCCTGTTCATTGCTGTTACACCTTCTACGTATTGAAAATTGGAATCGAATTCAGCAAAAAATAAAGGTGATGATGCACAAATACAGAAACTGTTCAGTGGATACATGTGTTTACCCGTTCTATTCAACTAAACTCTATTTTCCTCTCGGTTTGGGAAGAACAAACTGTCAGTGACTTTTGTCTACATCTTGTCTTATATCAGATACTCACTGATATACTTGAGGTCAGTCAGAAAAAGAATCCACAACAGATTTTTTTCTCTTTGGTGAAAGTGGGCAAAGCCACAAAAATAGGTTTTAATTCCAGGTATGGAACACCCTCAATTTTCATATATTTCTATGGGCATTTCCCTATTGACCACTTTGCATGAGGAGAGCACATTTCAGGACTAGGACCTCTAATTACACATTGGTGGATAATGCACATGGAATATGAATAGAGTAAAACATGATAGTTTTGTTTGGCCTGATTGTACCAGGTTGGGAATAGTGGTTTTACTTGAAAAAGAAGATAAACTTTTAACCTTAACTTCTTAATTAAGAAATTATAGCAATAGTATGAATTATTTTGTGTAGAAAAATGAAGTGATTCGGGAACAACTTAATGACCTGAGCTGGTTTTCCTAATTATTATACACTTCAAGTGCATATATCAGTCAGCTTTCTTAAAACTGCCCAGGCCACCTTAAATAAAGAACACTTACAGAGCCGAAAGAAATTCATGCGTAGTGCTTTATAAAAATTCCTTTACAGTCTTTCACTGACACCCAGTGGTCAGATAGAGGGGTTTTTGTGATAAAAGCTACAACAACCGAGTACAGACTTGTTTGCTTAAGTGGATAACAGCACATATGAAACTTAAACTTAGGCTTGCAAAATCAGAAGGTCAAGTCCTGTGCTTAGCTCCACTTGCATAATGTCTGGTAAAGTCAATAGGAGTCACACGCACACACAGAGACAAAGGAAGGAACTAGTCCTAGGAGAGGATGTGGTTTGTCTGGCTTGTCCCTTTTTTCTTGGCCAATTGTACCAGGTATGAACAAGCCCTCCACCAAAAAATATGTGACCACCCTGAAACATAACAAAATCAAAATCAAACTCAAAATAAAACAAGAACAACAAAAAAAGGAAACAGAGCGTGATTATTGTTCAAGATTTCTGAATATCTGTTGTTCATATATATCAGAACCTTGCCTCCAATTGAAAAAAAAAAAGTCCTTGCTAACCTTTTCCTGCATGGTAAAGTAAGATAGCTGAGCAGCTAAGGTTTTGTCTTGTGTAAGCATTACAACTGTCTTTGATATTAAACAGAGCTGGACATTAACACACAGACAAATCGGAGTTATTCTGATTCCAAACTCATTTCCTAGCCCCTGATAAACAAGCAGCTTGAGAAATCCCTCAGCATCTTTGTCCCTCCATGATGGCCAGGCACAGGCAGCATTTCTTTCCTCTTTTGGGGAGGCACCAGACAGGCAGAACTGTCCACCTGCTGGGGCTGGTGACAGGTAAGCAGTTGGATGGGAGGGAGAAAGGAGAGGGAGTAAAAGCAATGCTTCTCGTCCTCCCTATAATCTCTGCTGTCTGCAG
Source organism: Piaya cayana (assembly GCA_013389865.1). Classification (NCBI taxonomy): domain Eukaryota; kingdom Metazoa; phylum Chordata; class Aves; order Cuculiformes; family Coccyzidae; genus Piaya; species Piaya cayana. The sequence goes on along the minus strand of WAAB01023436.1, from coordinate 23,828 downwards.
TAAGGTACCATAATACAAAACACAGAGCTCCACAGAAGAAACACAGTCAACACAACCATAATTATCTATTCGGTGCACTGATGCTGACATCAATGACACGTCATTGCTGCCATTCATTGCTCTGGCAGACAGTAACAAAAAACTGTGGGGAATTAGGCTTTCATATTGAAACCTCTGAAAAATGTCTTAAAATAATATAGCAAAAGGATAACCAAAAAAGTCTCCTGGCAGTGCAGAAGACCCAATGAATGAAGGATGTGGACACACAGCTTACTAAGGAACACTAGGGATAAAAAATAAAATAAAAACCAAACCAAAACCAAAAGAAGAAACAGAAAATTCCAAGAAATAGTCAATCTTTGTTATAAAAGCAGAGTGCTGGTCCACACCACAGTTCAACTCTATGTACTTAACTTCTGTGGGAAATTGCAAAAGCAGATACTTAATCACTTAGCACACTTTGTGATAGGCTGTGGCTGTTCTGTCCCCATGGCTACCTCTCTGGTGTAGTTTCTCAAGGTTTCAGCTCCATTACCATCACTAAATGTTGTTCGTTGTTGCTCGGATGAGGCTGGGTAAGTAAGCAGCTGTACTGAGAGTGTGTACCTCAGCGGGGTGGGAGAAAGGCCAAGCTGCTTTCAACCTACACTGCATAGACTGAGCCCTGGGAAGCAGGCTTGCTGCTGTCCTTGTAACTCAGGGTGGTCAAGGACGACAAGTTATTTTTAGAGAGCAAAGTCAGTTCAATTTAGAAGCCATGATGCCTGTCCCAGCCCTTATCTGTCTCCACATGTGGCAGGACCTGAAAGATTGATCCTCCACGTCTGGTTTTAAGCCTCCCTTTTCATGCTTAGTTCATACACTGCTCCTCTGCTTCCTGTTCCAGGAGGAGCCTGATTTTGGCTTTTTATCTTTGGGTGACCACCTTTATTTTTGCCTCTGCTGCTGACAAGCCTGGCACTGAACAGATACCCTGTCCCATTTCCCCAGGGTTTGGTTGTGCTTGTGCGGGGCAGCAGGAGGCAGCAGAGAGCAACAACATCTCCTGCAGATGTGCAGCTGTCAATCCTTCAGTCAAGTTACCAGAAAGCTGGGAACCAACACGTATCAACACACATCTACGGCAGTAGCTGAACAGATGGATGGCAATTTCTCTCTCTCTATTTTTTTTTTTTTTTTGTTATTATGGACTTATAGACCAGTAAAATCACTTTACACTTCCAAAACTGTTTCTTTATACTACCCTTTTAAACGTTCTTTGTGTAGTGCATGTAACATATTGAAGCAAGAGGAAGATGGATTTATAATGTAAATAGAGCAATTGCTTTGTTCTGTCACTAATGTGTTAAGGTCCATAAACTTACCCTTTTTTTATCTTTCCATAATAAAGATCACATAAATCAGTTTTGGCTTGAAATCTAAATGGGCAATGTTATCACTTCCAAAAACCTGCTATTACATCAAAAATGTAAATAGCACTACTTCTAATGACATCAAACAACAATTCATATCGTAAATCTCTGCTTGTATGTTTCTTCCTTCTTCCTTCTTTCTTCTTTCTTTTTTTCATGGAAAGGGTCATTAGGTACTGGAACAGGCTGTCCAGGGAAATGGTTGAGTCACCTTCCCTGGAGGTGTTTAAGGGATGGGTGGATGAAGTGCTAAGGGGCATGGTTTAGTGTTTGATAGGAATGATTGGACTCGATGATCTGATGGGTCTTTTCCAACCTGGTGAATCTGATTCCTGCCTCTCTCCCTGCCGAACTACAATATATAGCCAAGTAAAAGTCTAAACAGTAAGCTACTAGCCTAATACATGATTTTTGAAAGTTTAACAGAATTTAATTTGCCATTTATACTTTTGCTTCAGCACTTGATTTATTTTAAGACTCAGGACCCCTGTTACAGTTTTCTACAATGATGCAATGTACCCTGCTACTTGCTTCATATTAGTGACTGCTTTCCTGATCTAAAAAAATCAAAACTAGTATCAAGCTTCACTGTCAGATATTTGAGGGTATTATACTTCTTTATTTGCCCATCTCCATTTGAAGCAGACATACATCATCATATAAGTATAGACAACTGTTGTGCTTTTTTCCTTTTTTAATGAATATTTATTCTTCAAAACACATAAGTGACCTTATTCTCAATGTGCACAAGGAAAGCATAAAGAATTTCATTAAACAGAGCATGAGGTACTGACCATTGTAACTCAAGATTGTCCATAACTGATCTTTTTTTTCTCCCATGCCTAAAGGACCCACCTATTTTATTCACATTGCAGGTGGGAGATTTTTAGTAATTTTTTTGAGACAGCATACAAAACTGATATGTAAAAAGGATGCCTATGTAACAAAATCTCCACCATACCTGAAAACAAAACAAGTAAATGATGTAGTAGCATAGTTTTGCCAAAATTATTCTGAAAGAAAGGGTCATGGCTTCTTGTATTTGGGTAATTTGTGCGATTTTTCTTTGAGGCATGATAGGAAGGCTGTTGAGAAAAGATCCACAGGAGAAAAAGCATGAATTTTTGGTACTGTGTTTTTAATTGAATTAGTGAAACAAAACTGCAGTAGTAAGATTTATATCTTTATCTAGATTTTTTTTAACAATCAGAAATATTTTTTCTTGTACTTCTTGGATTGATTTAATGTTCAGTTTTCCCAGCTGTATCTCAGAGTACAGACAAAACCTTTTTTTCCTCATGAAATGAAGCCCTTCATACTACAGCATTGCTCACTTGTTTGTCCTGCCCTTTGTAAAACGCTAATGAGATAACTGAGTGATGTAGTTTGGCTGCTATGATGGGGAACTCAGGGACAGAGAGAGAGAGTACAAATGTTCCCAAATGAAAGAAGGAGAAAGTGCTTTCAGATTATAAAAATAATCATAATTGTTTTTATTTCCTATCACCTGCTGAATGCAAAAGCTGTTTTACTCAGGAAGTTGAATAAAACTGTAGAAGAGTGAGCCACTCTGACTCTTCTGACAAGCCAAATTTTATGTAAATGCTTTTGTTCACATCTTCAAGAAAATGAGGCCCATAAGAGAGCTGCTGCACTGTAGAATAAATACTAACATACTAATCCTCTCTCTGTGTCTGTGATTTCAGATGGAGTCAGGGAAAAATTGTCTGCAGCCTCAACACTGTCACTGAGAGTCTGAGAAGCTGTAAAATCTTTCTCTGAACATTTTTCTTCATTTCTTTTGCATGCTGGACTGGTTCACCTGAATGATGGCTCACAAACATCTCACTGTTATTCACTGGCATGACAGCTATTGATTTCTGTGGCAGGCCTTATGTTTTGCTCACATATTTGTGAGAACTATTTTTTTTTTGCATGCATAGCATACTACAAAAGTTCTATGTCCAAAATAGACTTTATACGAAGCCATTATGTTATGAGATTAAAGCACAGACATATTTTGGCAAGCTGAGTGTTCTAGTTTGCTATCTAAGCAGACCACATTTAAAAAGATTATTTTGAATATTTGCAAAGGGCAACTAAATATCAGCCAATAAACTCCAATTTCTGAAAAGAAAAAAAAAAAAAGAAAGAAAACCCAAACCAAGACTGACCATATGAAATTGGAATATAGCCAAAGCCTTAAATGTCACACTGCTCTCACTCACTAGTCTGTAACCATCTGACCTTTGTGAATGCTGTGGCAGCATAACCCTAACAAGTCAATGGAGCTCTGCCAGTTCCTAACATATCTGGTTCTTTCAATACATTTATTTTTTCACAACCATTGCAAAATTCAAGAACTACTCCATGTGACTCGATAAGATGGCGGGACAAAAAAGAATAAAAAAACCAGCGTTTTAACCGTCAGAGCATCAAATCACAGTATGAGTTTTCCAGAGTGAAATTCAACAAAATATGAAATTATCAAACCTTGGCTATGCATGAGGTCACACTATAAAGACTTGCAGCACATTTTTCAGTCCAATCACTCTTCAGGAAAAATAACCAAGGATAATTCAGAGGTTCCTGTGCAGTCCATCTCTTTTCTTTGCCAACAAACTGAAGTCTTTAAATTTATGTGGGATATGCCACAGTAATATCAGGGTGCCAAAGAACATGTTTGATATTTGCCTTACACTGCACACAACTGTGTGGTAGGACAAAGTTAGCAAGACATTGGCAGTGGTTTTTAGATTTAGACTGTGCTAGGAGTTTGAAGGTGCCTGGAGAAGAACATGTCCTACTCCTGTACAAAGTGAATCCCTTCTGAGTGATATTCCCCTTTCTACAAACAAATCTCTGTAATCACATTTCTTTACATCTCATTTAATGTAATGCATATTAGAAGTGTTTATCCTATCTATGTGAGCAGTAACAGGACATAAACAAATTGACAAAAAGTTTCATCTGCAGTCTGGTTTGAGCTGGAACAGGAGACCGTCAAGAAAATAGGCAGAGTGCTGCAGGAAGCAATGTTTGTGATTTGATAGCTTAGCTTGCTCTCCCTTTTACTGGTATATCTCTATATTAGCTTGGTCTAAGATAACAAGAAGTTAAAATAGTAATATGTCTTGTGCTTCCCTGCATTCTTATGTAGAGTGGTAGGGCTGAAAAGGGAAGCATGAAGACCAGCTTTTTAGTGTCAAATCTTTGACTCTGAGCTGTTTTATTACTCTTAGTACATGAAAGCTGCTTTATATTCTTGCACAGCAGTTAGCCTGTAGCTGATCAGTGTTAGTACAAAACAAACTCAATTCTAGTCCCATTCTGCTTTGCATTACAAAGGTGCGCATTTACACAAAGCTCTAAAATAGTCTTCTTCATCCCAGTGTAGATTTTATAAATCATGATGATGTTATGGAGCTAATTTGTATTTATATAACATTTTAAGCAATATACATAAACATTTGTAAATCATATGGAGAAATGCCACGTGATGTACACTCTTCAAATGTCCAGCAGATAAAATGCAAAAAAAAATTCTGGGCCACATAATACTAAAGTCAGAAGACTATTATATTCAGTGACACCAAAAGAATTTTTTGAGGTCTTTTCTTATTTCAGTTTAGGGTGTTAAGAGAGTGCTAGAGATTTTAACTGCCATATCTGAAATTTCAGAAAGAAGCAGTGAATTCCTGACACCATTTTAATTCAGCAACTGAGTACTGATGCCTTCCTTCCATAGGGAGCACTTGAGACATGATCCTTCCAAAACTACCTTTTATTACAGAATTTGAGACACCTGCAGCTCATAGTCTACAGCATAGAGTCCCAGTACTTTTTTCTAATTAAGAAGAATAGCAGAGTAAAAAATCATTCATTTGAGAAAAGTTAAGTTACAAGCAATGGATGCTCAGGAAGTCACTGATGAAATTCTGCTATGAGTAATAATAATTATTAAAACTTGGAAAATCCACTGAGTTTTAGCAGAGGTACACAGGTTTTAGCATTTGGGAAAAGTTGTAAGTAGTTCTTTATTAAAACTTCTTGTTATGAATTATTATCAATTATGAACTTTAGTACAAAACCAGAACATATGATGTATATGATCTAATGAAGAGAAGGAAGTAGATTGTTTGAAGTTCTCCTGGACCTCCATACAACAATTGATTTCTATTGTGCACACAGATCCAGTCAAGAGATTTGAAAGGAAAAAATACTTTATTCTATACTTAATTGTAAATAAGTTCTCAGAATGCCTAAAGAAATCCAGTCTACTGCCATTTTTAATTTAACAAAATAGGAATCAGGATCAGTTCCTGTTCACATGATGTCATTAGCAAATTCAAGTTCAACCTCACTATTGTATTTGAAGTGGTTTCTCACAGCAACAGTCTATCTAAGTTAGCACATTATATAGTGAATGAGTGACTTCTAAATTGGTGAAAAAAACTGATTGATTTGTCTGGCTCAAGAGGTAATGGCTGGAGGTGAGGGAACCCTGATTGGAGGCCAGTTACCAGAGGAGTTATTCCAGGACCTTGTCCTGGGATGTATCCTGTCCAATATCACTATCAGTGCTCAGGGCAGGGGACTGGACCAGAGACTTCTGGGGAGCCCTTCCCACCTGAGACACTCTGTGGTTCTGTGATCAGGATGCTTTGTACTAGGTACTTATAAGGCACCCATCAATGTATTTATCCATGCCTCTTAACTAGAACTATTGACAGTTAGGACATTATATTACCATTTCAAGAGTGACAGAGCTCAGTCAATACAGCTTAATTTGTTTTTTCTTAAATATTTAACTATAACTTGTATTTGTGAACCAAATATAGCATCATACCAAATCATACAATAAGTTCTATGGACAAGCAAAAAAATTCTTGCAACACATATAGACAAATAAAAATTGAAAAGTGGATCTGAACAATGATGGTCTTGTCTGCAATACCTTTAAAATCACTATGGTAATTAATTCACATGCTTGATGATTCAATTTCTAAGGAACAGTTTATGCATCATCACTCAGAATATATGGATCCTCTATAATATTGATTAAAATATCTCCAAATTTGCAATGTAACTTTAGCCTCCAAATATTCAGATACTTTAGCATGAATTACAGGTAAGTCACAGTAAAACCAAAGTAAGTACCTATGTCTGTCTTTGCTGTCATGTATACAGTGTTTGAAGAACTGGAACTTAACCAATTATCAATACTTTCCTTCTAAGTGCAAAAATACAAGCACTACAAAGGGAGTGACTAATCGTTGCTGTGGGAGGAAAGCTTAGGAGGTATGATCTGACATTTCCTGCATTTGATTGAAGAAAATAAAAATAATGGGATTCTCTTCATATGAAACAAACATGGCAGGCCTCCACAGAAAACATGCCTTATGTGAAAGGAATAATTGAATGTGCTTGCCAATAAGTCAGTTTCTTTAAAATAAGAAAAAAAATATCCACTTCTTTCCCCACATGTTTTCTCTTTCAACGCACCAAAGACAAGTTAGATATGGGCTTAGAGGAATATTCTTTTATCTGCTGTGAAATCAATAGCAATGGTTAGAGGCTATAGGTTTTCAATAGCATGACTCCAATAAATGTTTCGTGACACCAGAAAAGTTATTGGTGTCCTGGAACCAAACACAAATTCTACAGGACTTGGAAACTATTTCATAGAAACCCATACTACATTATTTTTGTCACCTGACTGAGACAAATAGGATAAGTATGTCACTGTCTCTCTGTACAATAACACTGCATGAGATAGGACTTAAACAGAGTTGAAGTAAGTTCTAGCTTTTGTATGGATTTAGTGAGGTAGGCTCAAGCTTTTACTCAGGAGAATCTAGCTGGAACATTATGTCTAAGTCATTATAGTCAACGTTATATTATAGTCAAAGTAGGTACTCAAGAACTGTCAAAACACAAACCCTCATTCCTCTGTGCCCCAGTATTCAGGCTTACCCTGTGCCAAGGTGGGGAATTCAGGCTCCCCTTAAGAAGGGGCAAGCCGGGCAGGAAAGCAGATATCCTCCATGCCTTACCAAGCTCCTACAGTAGCTCCTTTTAGACATCTAAAAGATATTCTCCTCTGCTGCCTCAAAATCACCTACCACACCTTCTTTCCACTGTTTATTTGACAATGCCTAGCAGATGTTCACAGAATTTTCACTGGTGTCATTATCTCTAAGCAACTCTAATAAACCAGATTTCCAAAATGCTAATTGCTAAGAACCGTGCCTATGGTAGAGGATTTAATCCAGAGAACTGTTACTATTAGCTTTTTTCTGCTTGTTAGAGTGCCAGTACATCACAAAGATAAACTTTAGCAGAGGATTCAGAGCCTCTTGCCTTCAAAAGGAATTTGTATTCTGGCACAGATCACAAATTTCTAGAGAAATGTAGAGTGCCTAGCATAGTAAAGTAGGATGGCAGCAAGGTATGTGAGCCTTCCCAAGTTTCTGTAAATGCAAGTAATTTGGAACAACACTTTAACATGATTCTGTAAGAAATGCATAGAGTTAAGGTCATCATGCGTTCATGCATATAGGAATTTCCCTTGTAGTTTTCTAATTTCAACCAAGTGTGAAGGGTCTCAAAGTATCTGCAAAATACTGAGTTCTTACAAGATCAGAAAGATAGAACAGTGACTAAAAGAGTCTGTTAATGCCTCCTTTGAGACAAGTGCTAACTAACTTATCTTTTCTTAGGCAAAAACATGGGAGGAAACCCTACTTGGGACCAGTACTTTCTACTGCTCACTAAGGTTTTTGTTGAAAGTGAGAACCATTCCACAGACCTTCACCCCAGTAAACTCTGACTTCTGTGTTCCTTTCATTTGCAATACATAACCTTACTACACAAATATTCTAAAAACATTACTCCTTATCAGCTACTCAACTCTTTCTTAATTCTATTTGCAAATTTACAATCATCTGTTTTGTTTGCACACTATAAAGCAGAGCATTGTATTCTGTTCACAGTGAGATTTCAGTAGTTAAGAGTTATGAAGTTTATTTGTTGTAACAATATGAAAATACAATACACACACATAGTTCAGATGCCGATATATATATATTTCACCTAACCACAAAAAAAAATCTCTCTTTTATGTTATTTTAATGTAAGATTATGCTTTATATAGAAATAAAGAAATTTCTCAGGTGATCACATAAATCTAAAGTGAGAGTCAACAAAACAGAAGATATAGCACAAGGTTACAGCTAATTTCAGATTGCTTTTCATTGCCAATTTTCCCCAGTTATTGTACTTTCTCTTCCAAATGTTCTCTGCTTTTTTCCCAGTAGAGTCATTTCTCTATTAATCTTTGCCAGAACACTAGTAATTCTGCCTACAAGCCAATATTTTTTGTTCTTTTGAGTCTCTCCTTTTATGCTTGGAGTCTTCTTTCATTTTCTTTGTCTATATTAGCATTAATCTAAAAGCTGCAGTGCAATTCTATAAGAAGCCCCCTGATTGCTGGTTTGGCTCACAGGGCAGTTTTGCTGCATGTCATTCCTTACAGAGGAGTCTAAGGGGTACATCTACTTTAACATTTCAGCTATACTAGAAGAGCAGTTTTGAAGCCAGTGTCCTAAATATTATCAGTTACAGTGTTTTGATTCTCTTTTTAAAGGGTCTGTGGACCACATGAATCATATTCCTTACAGATGAAAAGACATGGGAAAACATTCTCCAGGAACACAACTGATAGACTTACCTAACAATCAGCATTTAGTTCCTTAGACCAGACCAGAGCTAAGACAAAGTAACTGCCCCACATTGACAGATCTAGTATAGGCTTAGTCCAGCTGTTTGTTCAATGGATGTGCTCCTACAAGACAACAATATTGCTAACATAGACATGACATGATCTAGATGATCTTTCCTGTGTTAATATTAAACATGCTGCAAACTATGACTTATGTCTTATAGTCTTTATAGATTCAAGATAGCAAGAGATCTTACAGGTACCTTCAGATAATACTCCCAGTGGGGACATGCAGCAAAAAGGAATGGGCTCTATCAAATTGAAATTATAACTTGAGTATCATAGAAAGCAGATGTAAGGGACAGACCTCAACCACAGTTGCTCTGATCTACTGGACTGCTCCTATTCTTCTGAATTGCTAATACAGACATAGCCCATGCCGTTATTAACAGTTCACAGTTGGCTGTGTTGCTGTTAAGCAATGCTTCAGGATACCTTTATTTTTTGTAGACCCTCTTTAAAAAGTTACACTTTTGTGTCTAACAGTTACCAATCCCAAGAATTGGTAAATGTGAATAAACAATGAACTGAAATACTGATAAGATTAAATTGGAGCAAGCAAAGACATGCTTTCCTATTGCAAAGCAGTAACAGTTGAAATTACAATTTTGTTTAATATTCTGCTTTGAGTACCCTCTCTGTGTAGACTTGCAATACAATAACCTCACTTTGCAAGTTTCTTGCCTTGTTCACTTGCTGAAACTTTAAAGAGTAACCATTAGGGAAAGACAGGAAGTAAAAGCATTTGGTTTCTGTCATTCAGATTTTATGTGTATTTGGGGTTTTTTTATTTACTTTATTTCCTCATGTTGGTGTTCAAGAAATCCTCGACCCAGACATCATTTATGTGACACAGACTAATATGAATTGCTTGAACATGAATGGTTTTCTCTTCAAAGCTGGTTTACCTAATAAACCCAAGTGAATGACTAATTTTTGGTCTTTGTGGTTCAATGGATTTGCAAAGGATGTAAAAGGAGAGGAGCTGAACTGGATCCATTCACACACTCTGCTCTCGTCACATTGCCACTCTTTTCCAATGATTAACACACATCAGTTTCAAAGAAGTGAACTGTACCAGTTGGGCCACACAGTTTAAACTTCACAGTGCTGTTTACGCAACTCTGTTTTAGCTTTTCCCCTTCTTCTATTGCTTCTTTTTACCCTTCCACTTCTCTGACTCCATCCTTCTCCAATTTCAGCCAAGACAGGTAATCTAACCTTTGGGTTAGATACAAAGACCAAGGGGAGTATGCATGCATCATTAACTTAAGAAGGTACCCTGCAAAATGAAGAATATGTCACCTAAACTAGTTAGTCCTGTGCCGTCCCACAGTTCCTCCATATGTCAAGGGCAGATGAGCTGTATTTAAAACACCCATATAGGTGCTCACTTTCTAGAGTAAATTTATTTCAAAGACTTAGTGACAATCATGGGGTAAAACCTATAACCACAGAGTACCTCAATGGTGTTTATGGTGTAGTCCCCACTCCTACTTCAAGTTGACTGTAATTACCTCCAGCAGAGACTCTAGTGGGACTGTGTTCCCTGAAGTCACTATTTTTGCAACAAAATTTATTTATCACGCTAAAAATGTCAGTACTTTTGCTGAGAGCAACCCGACAGTGATATTTAGGTGGATATTTTGATTTAGTATTAACAAGACTTTAATTAATTTAATAGCGGTTGCAATAAGATCAAGCCTAATATTTGTGTTGGCAATAAACTATACTCCATCAAAGACTGGGCATCACTATTCTAGACACATGTGCAGAACCCTAGTAAGTCATATGAGAGACAGTTTCCATGCAAAAATAATTAAAAGCCATATAAATTTTTCAGCCTCACTCTGAGCCATATACTGAGTACCTGCAGTTTGAGTGAGGCAGGCTGAGAGATCAGAGCAGGTCCCATCATTTAGGGGACAGACAGCATCTCACTGGAAAAAAGCTTCTTTATGGCTGTTGCAGAGACTCCTGAAGACTGAAGGGCTGCACAGTCTCACTGCACTACTAGCAAATTCCAAACTACAGTTGCCACATCTCCTACATGTGAAATTCTCTAGCACTTCTTGACATGTTAGATCTGTAGCTATTTACTAAACCTATTCTACTTGATCTGACCCCCATAATTTCCACATCTCTCCTTATCCCTTCCCAGAAAATTAAAATAACTTCTTTTCTGCTCCATTCTCCCCGATCTGTATTGCACTAACCCCTACTCTTTCTTCTCTCACCTTTTGCCTAAGTAGTAAGTTTCTGTTTTCTCTTCCTGTGCTGACTTGCTCTCTACCATCCTCCCTGCCTTTTTTTTCCCCAAATACAGCACCAATTTATTGCAAAGGGACAAATTGATCTCACTGTGCTGAGCTCCTAGTCTCAGCTTTCCCCTCCAGCAGGACAGCCCCAGGGGGAGAAGATGCTGCAGAACCAGGGCACAGAGGAGAGAGCAAAACAGCCTTCAGTGGAGGGAGCAGGGTAAGAGATACAGTACAAATAAATATTTCCACTAAGAAAGAAAAAGTCAGTGCTTGTGTGGATTCTTGGCAAGAGAGTCATATCAAGCTCATTTCATCCAAACCATAATGTCAAAGTTTGGGTCCATATACCCAGTCTTTAAAATACTGCACACACATGATCTGAAACACTATACAGGCCTTGCTGAGTGACTTTTACTTTAACTTATATGTTTGACTTTATGGATAACTTAGTGTAAGTAAAGTGAAAATAGTGCCTAAATGCACTTGCTCATAGAAAAATATAAAATAAGTAATCTCAATTCACATAGATATTATTGACTGTAATAGAAGCGTAGAAAGTATTCTCTACTTCTTACCATCTGTTATAAACATTTCAATTGTTTAAAAACATTTTTTATTGCATAACAAGTGATGTTAATGTAAAATTTTCCAAAGGAAAAAGGTTCATAAGTAGTTTTCAGGAACATTACGTAAAGCTGCCCACTTCCATGATCCCAGGAATATCTGAAAAGCCAATTAAAGGATGCATTTCAGGAAAGGTACACATGTTCTCAAGGGTACTGAAACATTTACAGTGTGTTGGAAATGCCCATAACAGATAATAGATTTAAACTAATTTGTTCAGGGCTTTTGGAAAAAAACACAGAATGGAGTTATTAGAGGTATGTACTCTTTTGCACCTCTTTTAGTACAGGGACTTGGAAAATGAAGCTATTTAGACAAAACAATTTTGTATTTTCATGTCCAGTGTTTGTTTCACTTGATCTCTAATGGGTCAGGTGCAATGAACATCTCATTTTACACATGCTATTGCATAAAAGTTTTGGCCTTGCAGCACCTGTTAGAGCTGGTTAAAGATCTTTCCCCTGGACACAAATTCTCTCAGCAGCTAGAACTCAGAAAAAACAAAGCAGAACTACCACATGGATGAAGGCTCTGAAAGAAGGGAATGCCAAAGAAAGCAGCACAAATTTTACAAGGATGCATGCCATATTTTTTCCCTTGGCAGTACAACCTTAGAACACCAGAATGAATGCCAGCTACTCCAAGTGTCAAGCAAACAAAATTTGCTACAGTTCTTCTAAGCTATGATCGGAAAGGGGAACACCTTGAGGCAAGCCATACTTCTGTAGAATAAGTAAGTTTATAAATATAGATGGAGAGAAAATCTTAAGTAAAAGATGCATTTAAAATTTTTGATCAAGTGGAAAGGGCTAGTTTTCTAGAGTCTGCAGTTTCAGACTTGCACTAGCATTTGTTTCATTTACCTATTCTTCTAGGCTGTGTTGTCAAGCTGGTCTTTATTGCTGTAAAATGCTTTAGAGAACATTCTTAGCTTATGAAATTAATGCATCTGAAGAGGATTATCTATTCCAATAATGTCGTCTGTGTGCAGCCAGAAGATTTATTAAATAAAGCACATTTTCTCTGGCAATATATAAACAACTCTAAATTGGCTTTAATAAATAAGATTCAATCCAATTAGAATTGATTTAAATAGAAAAATCTGGTGATTGTAACAGGAAAAAAGTCGATCAACTAGGTATTCTATGCTGCACAAATTAAATGTGATGAGACGGATAATGCAGTGCATTGTATATAAAATATTTAGAAGTCAATTAGGTAATGTCTTAAGTAAGTTATTTGTGGCACTTGTAAACCTCTCCAAGAGAATTTCATGGGAGGACATACAAAGTAGGAGCAGAAACCTTAAGATGTACCTCATATCATACATTATTTTCCTTTAGTCGATCCTTGGCTCCATTGGTCCTATTTCAGTTTTCCCCTCAGTCTTAGCTTATTTGCAGGATGAGTTCCCTCACACTCTCAGACTCAATCAACATGTTGCTCTATCAGTTCAGGAATGTTTCACTATGGAAAAAGGTGGAAGAATTGAGCAATGTTGTCATTTGTTGATGGCAAACCTAACATTTTAAATAATTCAGTCATAAACCTATTATAAATAAAAACTGAAACTCTGGGATGAGACAAGAAACCCTGGTTAGGGAAAAGGGATGATAAAATTATAAACAGAGTATATACATTATTACAGTGATGAAATGTTTTTAAGTCCAGTACTGACTGATGGACAAATGAAAACATGTGAGTGGAATCACTGTCTTTAGAAAGTTCTTGACACCTGGCAATATGTGATTTCCCCTGAAAGGCCCAGCACTGTCAACAAACTGGTATTAGGCCCGCAGGTCATGGGGCTGTGCTCTTCTCTATCAATGATTTTTTATTATTATTCCTGTTTGCTTTGCTTCTCTTACCATGGGATAGTTCATTCCTAGGCCATGTTAGAAGAATAATGAAGTAGCAGAGAAAAAGATGGGAGGAAAGCACTGAAGTGAGGCTTTTAAAATCAACCATTCTGCCCTGTCAAAAGGTGGGCTGCCAAAAGCCAAAAGAGGTGGGAGCTGCTTTTGTATTAGAGATCATTTCTAAAGATTTCAAGAAATCTGTGTTTTGGCTACTATCATAGGAAAGGGAAAGAGAACAGAAAAAAAACCCACTAAAAGTAACTTGCCTTAACAAGGTGAAGCGAAGAAGTGGCATGTAGAAGGGCTAGCAGTCTCATAACCTCATCACTTGTGCAGCGAGCCTTACCCTATTCACAGTCAGATATAGTCACTTTCTAAAATTACCACTGGAAAATGATGAAAGAGTTGATGTATCTCTAAAGTTATAGCAAGTCCAGTGTCAGAAAGTGGCCGTTTACATGAGAATAATATAAAGAAAAGAGATGAAGTGTTTACAATAGTTCTTTCAGGGAAGGCAACAGTCCCCTCCTTGGCACTACATTAAAATGATTTTAGTCATCATTATGGGGGAGACGGAGGTTTTGTGAAAGAAATATTCCATAATGATACTTTTAGGAGAGGAATTCTCACTTTTCTTCAGTAAAAAACCTAGTTTTATAATTTTTTTTTTGAGCACATGTAAAAGTAGAAATTAGTCCAGTAAATACTGTAGACTACAAATTTTGGTTGAAAGGTTGTTCAGCCAGGTTGTTGAAAGAAGGGATGAAGGAGAGAAGACAGATAGCAATTTCTGCATAAGTACAGTGTGAGGTTTTGTTATGTGGGGTTTTGGTTTGGTGGCTACAGTGGTTTTTTGGTTTTGGTTTGTTTTTTTTAATTAAAGTGCAAGGAGCACTTGGTTTGATCCCCACTTCTCAAGAAGTAAGAGAGTACTATATGAAAACCCTGTTCCAGATATCTTCACCCAGAGTTCACCTGAGTTTTAGGGGCTAATGACCTTGCTTTCACTGATTACCATTCTTTTACTATCAGACAAAGAGATGTACCTGACTTTCTGTGTCTTGTGGATCCAGAGGAAAAGGAGTCTCAGCCCCTATGATCAGAATCAAGAAATAGACACAGAAATATCATGCATTTCAAAGCCACATACAAAATCAGGAGACCTATATTTCTGACTGTCTCAGCAATGTGCTGCTTCTTATTGCAGGTCTATCTCCTCTCCCATGCTATAAATTGTTTTTCCTTGCTGCCTTCTCATGGCTGGATTCCAACATAAAAGTCCCTAGACTCAACAACTGGGGCCCTTCTACTCTAGGGCAATTACTAACTTTGCCTAGATTGCTCTCCTAAGAAAAAAAGAAATACTTAAACCAACAAGGTTGTGGACCACCCTGCCTGAGATCTAGTCATACATATGTTTATTTTTCAGTTCCATTTTTATTTTTGCATAATACTGCGTGCAGAAACTTCTGTCTTCACAAGAGATAGATGATGAGAGTTAAAGTCCAGAAACAAAGTCCAACAGTTAATTGAACCAAAGACATTCAACTATCACCTTGAGTTTTAAAAGAAGTTAATTATACTTATAATAAAACTTTGAAATTACTGCAGAATCCTGTCTCACAAAACAAAAAAAAAAAAACCAAAAACATCTGAGGAGCAGATGATTTTCTTTCAGTCCTAGTACAGAAGGCAAGGACTCAATACAGGCAATTTCATAGACCTGAACTTGGCCCCTCTCCACTTTGGCTGCATAGATTTCTGAAGATCATTAAGGAATCAAAAGCCTGCCAGAGAGTTTGAACCCCATGTTTCTGCAAGACGTACAGCAGACAGCATTGTAACTTCATGATACTGTTCTGAAATTAAAAAAAAACCCAAAATTCTGCTTAGGTTCCCATGCTGCTCTAGATTCCAACTGAGGATGCAATATGGCCTACAGTGACCATGGATAATAGACGTCTCCTCTTTTGGAGCAATGAGCATGCACCCAGGTTGGTTACTAATAACATTACCCTCAGCCAGCTGTCCAAATATCCTTTCCTTTGGACTCTGCATTTTTTAAAGTGAGGTGTAGTTTTGAGTGTTATTTGTTTGTTGTTTCCTTTTAAAATCACAAAAACTTTACCACTTATCTGGGTTTTTGAAAAGATGATTTTATCAACCATTTCAGTTCATAGTTTTTTTTGTTTCTGCACAACTGGAGTCTTTGAAATAAAGTATTCAGCAAAATCCAAACAAGCTCTTGTTTTCTTTCCAATTTCTTCCTCCATCTTTCTCACTGTATCCTATTTTCCTGCATTCATTATTTAATGCTTTTCACACAGAGGTGAACAAGCAATTTCTATATCTCTATTTTTTTCTCTTAGATGCAGTTAGGACCTAGGCCTCCCTAATTATTTGCCTGATACCTAGCAGGCTGAACATGCCATCAGAAATAAATATTTCTTTCTATTCTTGTTTAAAAAAAGGAGCAAGATTTGTTGCCAGATGAAAACAGATGTAAAACTCAACCACATGTATAAGTTGTAAACTTGTATTTTCTATCTGGCTCTAAAATTCAGTGTTTAAATGGTGTGACAGGTGTACTCAGGTATGGAGCTTGGGCAGGAGCCCTGGCCTTGCTTTGACTATCTATCCAGATAGAGCATCACCATCACACAATACAGTCTAGCGTGCCCTAAAGGAAATCCTCAGTGTATTGCTGGGAAGCTGTGGTGAACCTCAGCCTTCAGGGCACCTGCTGAGTGCACTTCCATTGGCAATCTGCAATTCCATCAGTGCAGCGTAAGATATATATTCCCAGAGCCATCAAAACAGCTTTTCTCAGACATACCTTATCTTAGCACACACATGAATGTGCTGTCAAGTCATTCTTCTGTTGCTGATTTTGCTAGAAAAAAGAATATTCATACAGGGCCCCCAGGGCAGTGCTAGTACAGCAACTCTAAGGGAGAGTTAGTGCTACCACTTCACGGCCAAGATTGCACATCCTTGTTTCTTTTTGCTTTTTTTTTAAGTAACTTTATCAAGGAAAAGAGAAAGCAAGAAAAAGTCAGTCCTTTTGTAAATGCATAACAGATGCAACGGTGCATGCCGGAACAAATGCAGAACAGACTCAGACCTGTCATCATGGTCCTCACAGCCACATTCTTCTAAGAGCTCATTTGGCCTACACCTGGGATACACTGGCAGAGCAGCTTTATGAGGCTCTGAGGTTCAAAGCAAATACTCTTATCTTTGTCTCTGTCTGCAAATCTTTTTACTCTTAGCTTTTTTCCTCCCTGTCATCAGTGTTCTCTTTAGCTAGTAGCACCTCTGACTATATAACAAGACATGGAGTTTTTTGTTTGGATGTCTGTGGCTTTTTTGTGCACATGACACTCACAAAACAAAAGTAGAGATATTAGAGCTAAAAGTTATACAAAATTCACTTACATAAGGTTAAGTAGGTAGAAATATGAGGACTCTTGACAACCTCTGGACATTTCTTATATTGCATGAATACAGATTTTAATTTAAGATGGTTTTGAAAAGTCAGAACTTTGTTCTTATTCCTGTATTTTCTCTTTGGCAGTAATATAGTTTTCTTCAATCAGATTTGATATTACTGAGGAGTAAGGTCAAATAACCTATCCCTGGGTTTTATTTTTTAAACTAGAACAGTAGTGCACAGTAATCAATCATTGCCAAAATGTGCTAAGATATCTCACTTGCATTAGTAGCCATTGCTGATACAATAAGGGCTTTTTTTTTTTTTTAAGACTGAGGCTCTAAAGCCATAGGTTCCAAAAATCTAGTGAGAAAAAACACAAACCCCCCCCCCAAACTAACACAATGCCCAAAACAAAAAAGGAAAAAGGCTGCAACATTTTCCTATTTGTAACCAGGACAAATAGAGTTCCTTGATTTACGATTTACCATCCTGTCTTGCTACTCATAGTGCAACATGTTTATATGTAGCTGGAGGCTGAAGTGTAAGAAATATCTATACTCTCTTTGATGCTTTCTGTGCTGGCTTCCACGTTGCAAAGAATGAAGCCCACATATATCTACAGTAGTATTCTGTGCATTGAGGTGCATTTTAGAGTCCGCATTCCTGCTATTACACCCTTCTAGCAGCTCTCTCTGACATTCTTTTCTTTACTTGAGGGCAAAAGTTGCCCAGACAATGTGATATGACCAACAAATTGTACACAGTAACAGAACATGCTTTTAAAGATGTTGCAATATTTTTGTAGCATACTGGAATGAAGGCATTTAAGAGACTTTTCTGATCTTGAATTTTGGAAAGCGCCTTTAAATATATTCTCCCTTCAAAAAAAACCCTGATGATATAATCTTCTCATGACAATACATTATGTGATTTTGTCTATCCTATAACTGTTCTGTAACTGTCTTTAGTGGCATTCCTTCATCGATACCTTTCCGCATTAACTGGTATGTATCTGACTGCTCAGGGACAGAATTCCTAGACAGCATTCTTCTCAAACCAAGGTATGACATTGCTTAAAAAAATAGTCATTAGCTTTGTTACAAAGAATACAGTTTTAGTCAATACCAAATAGAAAGACCGTTTTTAATAGCAATCTTCTTATAAATCTCTTGGTGGCTTTGCTGAATCTGTAGTTAGACTATATCACTTCAAAGCCCTTTTATTCATCTTAATTCTTTCCAGTGATGAGTTCAAAGCCCTTTTATTCATCTTAATTCTTTCCAGTGATGAGACTAATACGAGATTCACAGTTTGCTTATTTCACTTTACTCATGTTTAGATATTCAGTTCCACACAGAGAATGTTAGCACTGAAGAACCTAAAATGGAAAAAAAGCTGAAAATAATTGACTCAGCTAAGAGGAAGTTGTGGTTTCTGCCTTCCCACTAGAAGTTATCTGTCCTTTTCTACCCCAAGCTACAAAAAAAAATTAACACCCTTCTTTAATTTCAGCATTTAACATAGTTTGCAATGCCACAAATCCATAACACAGTTTTAGAAAGCACTTAGAGTCAAACGTCAAAACTGAAGTGTGACCCATGTCACTTTACTCCAGTTCAGCATCAGTGCCACCCAGCCACTGAAAGTCTATGAGCTGGCAACAGCTTGCACTGAAACTCAGCCTATCCCTAGTTCAGATGGGACAAAAGTCAAGACTATTACTTTGTTGCAGAATATTTAGTTCCTTTAATTTCTTGGCTTAGATTCTGCTTCAGCAAGTCATGAAACTTTTGTTGATGGCAACACGTATATTGGGTCAGGTTGAAATCTTTACAGGGTACACTAAGATGCTTCTTAATAAAATTGCATTAATTCCATAGAAACTAATGTGGAAAGTAATAGTGAAGAATATAACAAAAGACAAGGAGATTTACACGAACATAAAAGGATTAAGATCATTTTATAGTGAAGTTTCACTATTTTTTTTCCTTTTCAGATATTTTATCTGAGAAAGCATGTATTAATAGAAGGATTACTTTATGTGGCTTAAATTGACTTTTTCTTTCATTTGTCCATCACTATGAAATGAAAATTAAGAAGTAATGGACAACACTCTAGAAAATGACATAAAGAGTCCATATGTATCTGGGTTTTTTTCAAATTTCAATTTTGTTGGTTTTTTTTCTCCCAAACCTTTAGCAAATCCCCCTTGTCAGCAAATGGGAAGAAAAATTGTCACTTAATAAGTGTGAAATGGTGCCTACATTTATAATGTTGAGTGCAAGACATTATGTGAAAAGTCAGTAGCGGACAGTAGCCTTTGTTTTAGGCTGGAGTTGTTCATTGTTTCCTTCTTCTTTGACATAAAGCTTCTGTATGAACAGTTATAGTAGTAAGTGTTACTAAATCTTTTAGTCAGGCTTCCAACAACTAAGCAATGACTCATATCAGTATTCATGTACTGCATTGTCCTCAAATAGCATCTGTTTGAGAGATAATCTTGTTCTCTCTTTGCATCAATGTGACGTTCTTGTCATGGCAATTCCATCACTTTTGCGGTAACTGAGTCTTAAGCAGTAAGTTCTCTTTGAAGAATTATTTTAAAATAATTTTAAAAATGTTAAGTTTTTTTTTAAAATAAACACACATAGCAGATATTCTGATGAATAGTGCTCTTCAGACAAACACAAGACGCAAAAGAGTGGGCTAAATGTTTTGCATACATATGTATATTCCACATGCATGCTCAGCTCTTAAAAGATGGTGCCTCAAAAAACTTTTAAAGCTGAATAGCTTGGAGAAGTAAGTTATGTTTCAAGTGAAGGAGCAGAGAAGTAGAAATTCAGTCTCACAGGAAATACTGAACTCAAATTGACGTTTATAAGACCTGAATGAAAATTGTTCAAAAATGGAAGGTTCAGGTCAAATATAATTTGAACAGACAAGGAACAGGAGGTAAAAGCCTGTTTACGTATTTTCCCTAATTTAAATCCTAGACAGTGATTTGTGAAACTGGCTAAATATTCCCTTAAGTACCTTCTCTATTCTTTTGTTTGATTTTATCACCTGTCAGAAACACCTTTACAAGAGCCAAACTTGATACCTTGTGGAAGCAAAATTGGCTTTTGACTTTCCAAAAAGGAGGGTAAGCCAATTTACAGTATTAAATACACATGGCTTGTTAATTTTAATGACAGATAATCTAAATGTACAAAAAACAGTGCGGTATAAAGTATGAGTAGATTACATGATTTTACTATTAAATTCCCAATCCAAGTTTGAGAAAAGAAAAAAAAAGTGTCACACATGATGTAGTTATTATTAAACTTTATTATATCATTAAATATTTACAGACATGACTAAAACTCTCATTAAGCATAACACTGATGTGATAATAAAACTCATTAAAACTGCCTCCTTTTTTACCTGATTGTTTTTCATGCATTTTTCTCACCAATCTCTTTTTATTTATTCTGCAGTAGTGGCATGAATATAAATGGAAAAAATCAAAACCACCTGTTATTTTCATAGTGTATTTAAAATTAATTTTAATTTATCTTTTGAAAAATATTCTGGAAATGTAGGTGCTGAAACCCAGGTGTTTTGATCACAGCTGAATCAGATGCAGGTGGAAATTAGCAATGTGTTGGGGTTTTTTTTAATAATTTCAAACAGCTTCATCTTAATAATGAAGAATTCACTCTTCTGAGTTGAAATTTACTTTGCAGTTACAACTGAAAATAGCAGCTTTAGGATTTTACTAAGGCAAAACCACCCAAAGATTTCTGGAAAGCCTGGTTTCTGGCTCCTAGACAACTGGAGAGTTCACCTGAACTTCTTTAATGGAGATTCTCTCTTAGCTTTCTTAATAGTGTCTTGGACAGCTTGAGGACCTCTTCTGAGAGCTGCTTATGGCCAGAGATCACAAAACCTACCTCATGTCAGGAGCTTTCAGGGTGGGTCATAGTGAGCAGGTGGCAGCATGTCCCGGGGATCCCATTATGCTTCTGGACACCAGCCCACTCCTAACCAGGTTTGGTTCACCAGCACCACTGGGCTTCCTCCTCTCATTCCACATCTGACCTCCCCAACAGCCTCAGCATTATCAGAGCTACAGAACTGATCATGAGCTGGTGAGTCACCAGCAGCTGAGAAGTCTCCCACAGGCTGTTCTTTAGCAGTATAAAGCTATTTTTCCTTTGTGGACAAGAAATATTAGACAAATTGTGGAATAATCTGAGATATGTCCCTGTATTATGAGGACTTAAAAGTGGCAGCACAAATCTTGAATGTCAACTAAAATGTCAGGAGATGGAGTCAACAAAGATTATGAAAAGCTCTGGTACTAACAGTAATGGTCTGCAGTGGTATCACACCTATCCAAAAACCAATTTTAGCTGCTGTGAACAAAGTGTACTACAAAATTTGTGTTATTTTTTGAGCAAAACATGTATTGGACTAAATGGAAAACCACAAAACTGATATACAAAGATTATCCCTGCTGATAAAAGAAGCATTCAGAAACATTACTAGGCATCTGAGTAGTGAAAAGGAGCTGGAAGGAGGGTCAGTAAAATGAAAGGGGGAAAGTATAAGTGAGATGTTTGGCAGTGCTTTTCAAGCTTTACTGTACTGCAACCTTGTGCTGTTACAAACACAAATGCCTGTTTTTCCTCATTATCCAGCAACAGAAAAAAAACCTAAATTGTTTGAAAAAGCCCCTTATTGCTAAGAAGTAATATATGCCTTAAACAAAATGTGCATATAGTTTTAAAAGAAAGTTCAAAAGAATATGTTTAGTACATACAAACAAAAAAAAATGTAATCCAATACTTGAAATGAACATCACCCAGTATTCAGCCATAGAAAAAAAGTTTAAAAAAAAGTAACAGATAGATAAATAAATGGAAATAAACATATCGACAATTATGTTTCTTGGTCTTGAAATAAGAAGTCCTCAATATGACATTCCAAAATAAACCTTCATGTACTCCAAGCAGTTGCGAAATCAACTGACACTTTGTTCCTTGCTGTAATGTACAGAGCATCAGGCAGAAATGCTTGGAAAATATTAGTCTTCCCATTGACCCCTATGAGTACTACAGCCTTGGAGTGGCCACAGATGGGGTAGGTAGACAGGGGGGTATGTATTCTTAGTGTTTCCTTTACTTGCCTTTGCATCTAGTGATCTAAACTATCCATTGCAAAGGAGGACTGTTTCTCATCCTATCAGTTTTACTCTATGACTGATATTAAATATCAGATGAAATATTTATTAAAGGAGGTCAGCTAACTCTGATTTTTAACAATATTAAGGACTACCAACATTGATTTGAAGTCAAGAGTTACTGGTTAAAAAAACCCTTCTTCTTCTTCTTGCCATTTTACATAAAACCAGAAGTTATTTGACTTTTAATATCTGATTTGTCTATAAAGCTGAAAACTATGCTGTCAAATGAAATTGCAGCTCTTACAAAAGTTTATTGCTAGATTAATAATGCTGAGGTTAACTTGTGAATTTCAGAAACAGAACACTATGGACTTTTCTGAACCATATTTTTCAAGTATCTGGAAGTACTCAAGAATCAAGGAAAATTTTACAAAACATTCCAGTACTTGAACTGTAAATTGATTCATTACCATTACAACAAAAACTTTAAAAATTTTACATTAGTTTGTCTATCTGGAAATTTAGCAACATTTATACACCCATACCTGAATTATAAGAAATCTCCTTTTTTAACAGCAATATAGCAGAAGTTCAGCATAAAGCATAACAAGAAAAAAGAAAAAAAGATAATTTAATAAAGCTGAAATTGTTCACTTAGGTGCTACAGCTATTAAACAAGTGATTCAGTTTTTATATTACATAGGACTAGCACCTCCTCATGTTTGACCTTTTAAGTTTGAATACTTTAACTTAAAATCCTTTTAAAAAATACGTTCATCCTTCTGAATTTTGAATAGAATTCCCATGGTATACGTCATTGTTCTTGCATTGGTTATCATGGCTATTACTGCTGACACCCTTCAGCACATGAGGCAAGACAGAGACAACAGCTAGTTGGAACCAGGTTTCCTAATTCCAGTTCTTAAACCGCTTCCAGTAGCTTTGCATAGAGAAATGACCTTGTCAGCTTGTGTTTTAGGAAACTATATTGTAGGTCCTTACGAATAGGAAGAGCTGTGTGAAGCAATAAGGATTTCCTTTATCCGCTGCTTAGAAGTTGCAAAGACTAATCTGAAGGCCACAAAGAGGAAAAGGATGCATTTTCATTGGAAAGAGACCACAGGAAGATAAAAGCCCAGAGTGAAAATTTAGATTAAGACTTTTTTTCACTTGGTAGACTAATATTAAACCAAGTGGTAGCTGGCTTCTCATGCAACTCTGGTCTTTGTTTATGATTTTCAAAATTCAAAGACATGCATTATTAAAATATAGAATCATAGAAT
>WAAB01023435.1:130003-293122 GCA_013389865.1 Piaya cayana | reverse complement strand
TAATCACCTCTGTTTGGAGTTTTTCTGTCTCAAATGCAAAGTCAGGCAGAGCTGGAGCCCAAGCTCCAAATGAGCAAGAGTTCTGACTGTTGTGAAGTTCATAATAACATTAAAATTACTCCTTGGAAAGTGACAGAATATGCATAATGGTTCTGGGAAAATTTATCCATATGCATGTAAGTGGGAAGTCCGTTCTGTGACTAGTTCTTGTCTCGCTGCACATGACTGAGATCTCTCCTTCATGTTGCCCAGGCCTGATAAAGGATGTGCTTTCTGAAACTCCAGGGCAAGAGTTTGTTTGCTGCTCTATTCCATGTCAACTGTACCACATTCTGAGATGTCACATCTAAATGTGTTTTGAACACTTCCTCATGCTCCTCAGACCACAGGGGGACAGCAGCCAGAGGCTGGGGGAGGTGGGAAAGAGGGGAATGGGTCCAAAAATGTGGGTGAGACCTTTGCTGCCCTGCCCTCCCTGAGGCTCAACACCAGCAGTGGAGAAAGAAGAAAATGGCAGCACCCAGAATGGGACATGTTCCCCTTGCCAGTGCCAACATGGTCAGATTCTGGGGCCAGACTCTTCTCAGTGGTGCCCCATGACAGGACAAGGCATGAACTGAAGCACAGGAAACTCCACATGAATGCGAGGAAGAACTTCTTTATTGTGAATGTGATGGAGCCCTGGTGCAGGTTGCCCTTGGAGGGTGTGGAGTCTCCTCTGGAGACATTCAAACCTGCCTGGATGCTTCTGTGCAACCTGCTTGAGGTGACCCTGCTTTAGCAGGAGATTGAACTGGATGAGCTCCAGAGGGCCCTTCCAACCCCCCCCCCATCCCATGCTGGGATTCTGTGTAACTGTGCCAGATGAATACATGCACTTGCTTCATAGAAATATGTTTCTATGGGTGTTATTGCTGAACTAACCTTGGAAAGGAGCAATCTGGAGGAAATCAGAGCTGCTGCTCAGTTCCTGTGCCCTCTGCAAGAAGCTGTCCTGCTCTGGGGAAGAGGCTGCTCATTCCATATGCCTGTCGGTGATTCCAGACGTCAGTAATGAAAAGCAGCCCCCCACCCCCCCCGGATTCTTTAATTCTGCATGCAGACGCTCCCATCTGTCCCCCGCAGGTAGGAAGGGGTCTGTTGGACTAGTTACCTCCTAGACTGCAACCTGCCTTCCCTGTTCCCAGGCTGCTCACTGTGTTCAGTCGCCCAGCTCCACAGGAGGGAGCACTTACAAAGCCTTTGGACTCATTTCCTAACCACCTAGGGTGAAAGTCCAGTCAGCGCCTTGGGAGGATTGACCTAGACAAAATGCCAGGAAGAAATGGATATTTCTAAGTTGTACAGAAAGGGCACCATGAAGGTACTTCCACAAACACAGCCCTGAAGCTTTTTCAGTTCTGGCCCTACCATCAGGACATCCCAGCACCTCCTTGCACGCCTGACAGTCAGCCATCAGTCCCATGAAAGATGAGAGATGCCAACATAAACTCATTTTATTCTGCCTTCCCTGTCTTTATCCCTTCTTCAATTGTTGGTTTAGCTAATCACTCAAGTCCCCATGTAGTGCTGTGCCCCTGGTGCCGTGAGAAGCTCTGGATGTGCCGGGGCAGGTGGCAGCCTGGATGAACTGAAGTGAGGCTGTGGCAGCACTGGCTGCTGAACACTGGCTTGAATGTTAGTGACTCCTCTTGCCAGAGCTGCACCAGAGGGATCTCCCTTTGTGGTTGAGGGATGCCTGGGACCCCTTGTGGTGCCGCCCAGGCCCTGATATGGCCACCAAGATGGCAGCTGGGTCTCACATGGGCCACCTGCTGCAGCAGCAGAGATGTGCGCGAGCAGAGGTCAGGATTTCTTCTGTCACAGTGTCATGACTGCCACTGGCAGGAGCCTTGGCTACGACAAATCTCAGAATGGATCAAATCCAAAGCAACAGCAAGAAGAATGTGCTGTTTCCTCCTGCCTCTGCAACCATGGTGACATATGGAGGACAGCGAGCAGTTCCCTGCCAGGCATAGCACAGGCAGGTAAGAGGCAAGTGACTGTCCCTGCTCCAAGGATTGCCCCACCAGACCCTGTCACCAGTTCCAAGGAGCTGAGCCTTGGGCAGTTGCTGTCATCCACCAGCACCTCCCTGGGCTCTTGCCCTGTGAGCAGATGTTCTGGTTTGAGCTAAAGCAGAACCAGTTTTCTAACTTCAGCTCAGTCTCATCTAAGTAACTTTGCTTTCTGAAAGTTAACTGCATGTTCTTTCAGGCAATGTTTCTCTCTATAAGTGATAGTGTGGGGTACTAGGGTGCAGAAAGGCTGCTACCCATACTTATTCATGTATAAATCAAGGCCATCTTTGAGCTGGTGAAGTGCCGTAAATGAAAGGGGTGGAAAAGGGTTGTATCTGCAGAGAGGTGCAGACAGGACAGGTGACCCCAAACTGACCAACAGAGTATTCCATCTCGTATACATCATACTGTAAACTGATGGATCACAAGGGTCAAGTTCTCTTCCTCATGTTCAGTGAGGACCTCATCTGTCTTTTTGCCTCTGATCCCAGATCTATGCATTCCTGAATCCATTTCCTAAGTCCAGCTCCCTCCTGCCACTCACCCTTTTCCTGTGCCCATTCTGCCGCATCTGTGGTGACACAGTCATCGAGGAGGGGGCAATTTAGTATATTTACATATATATTATTTTCTTATTAATAGTATTTTCTTCTTCATCATAATAATTAATATTGTTGTTTTGTTAAAGCTGTTTCAGTTTCCAACCCACAAGTCTTTTTCCTTCCATTTTCTTTTCCCCTTTCCCTGTGGGTGGGGGAGAAGGGAACGGGGATCACAACTGCTCAGCTCTAGCTGCTGAATTCGGCCGGGACAGGGCTAAACTGTGATAGCAGAACAGCAAGGACACATCTGAGTCCCAGAATACCTGGCTACATCCCACATTTACTTCCCAACGCATGAAAATTACCCCTGGCCAGCAGCTTCCCCCATGATTTTCCCTTCACAGCATGAGCTGAGAGCTGAGGAGCCCATGAGACCCTCCCAGGAGAGTTGTCTGCTCTCTGCGGTGTCTCCCCTTGCAGCAGCTGTGGTGGTGACGTGCCTGCCCTCGCAGTGCTGCAGCCAGCGTGAGGCAAAGAGCCAGGCCATCTGCACGTGGGCTGGGCAAAAAACCTAAATGATTGCAGGCATCCAGTGCCAGCACAGCGCGGCCCAAATAAAAGGTTTGCAGATGCAGCTCAGGCAGGATTAGGCCTCCAATGTGCTAAGTCTCGGCTCTTGGCGAGCCTAATTGCTGCTGCAATAAGCCCTGGCTAGTCCTTCCCTGAACTGTGCTCCCCACAGCCTCCCCCCTCCATCAAACTCTTTTTTTTGCCTCAAAGCTTGTGTTTGGCGTGCATATGTTCCCCACTACCCGTTATCCTGGTCCAGCAGAGGAGGGGAAAGGCAGGAAATCTGCAGGTGCCTCTTCTATTGCTTTGCTCTTCCCAGGCAGAATCCCACAACTTCCCTGCTGCAGCATCCCACCGCTCACCCCCTGCCCAGACCACTGTGCGAAGACCCGTGTCCAGCAACAGATTCAGAGACAGGTAAGAGCATCCCTCCATGGCCACGCACCCTCTGAGCTGTATTAGGAAACCTTCCAAATTGGAATTACTCAGATTTTAATAAAACCTTTTGATCATTTTCTGTTATGTTTTGGCCAGCATATGAAACTGGAAGTCTTCCAGGAGAGCTGTCACGGTGTGTGCACGGGCCAGTTCAGCCCAGCTGTGAAATGAGGATCCGTCACAGCCCAGGAGTTGGGCAGAGGGGTGGCCACAGCACCCTTGTGCCTTGCTGGGAGTACTTGAGCTGCTGGGACCACGTGGAGGCAGAGGTGCCCCCAGCAGCAACTCCCGCCATGCGTTCACTGAGACCAAGAGAGCAGCTGCTCCTTGTGTTGAACCACAAGGGCCACGGGGCCACGCTCTGCACTGTCTGAAATAGCAGGATCAAACTGGAGGAGGAGAGTAAGGCTCAAGAGGCAAAGTCTCAGATTTTAATAATATCTCTCCTCCAGGGCAGGAGAGATTTCAGTTTGGAACCTCGCACCTGATCTGTATCAAGGAGAATTTGCAACAAATTTGGGGAGAATGGAGCAACTTTCTCTCTGTGACTTCCCTCAGGAGTGGTGCCCCATTTCAGACCATCTCCTAACTCATCAACCATGATCTGGCTCTTTGACTGGCACAGATTACTCACCTTCTGGCATGTGGAGGTCACTAGACTAAACCTCCATTCTGAGGAGACACATGAGGGCCTTGCTTTGCCCCCTTGGAATCTGGAACTCTCCAGGTCTGCAGATCTGCTCAGAGCCAGCAGCTGCCACAAGATGTGCCAAAGGAAGGTACAAATTGCAACACGGAGCATGAAAACCAAAGATATGCCACAATTTTATTTATGGATGTGTAATAAATAAACAGTGGACAAAACAGAAGAGCCACATTCAAAAAATCCAGATCACTAAAGTGCTTTTAGACATAAATAGAGGACGATCAAGAAACAGCTCTGACATTAACACTTCTTTTTACAGACAATTACAAAATATCTTCTTATGTCAATTCACAAAATGGTTCAATTGCTCCGGGCTACTATGGCTTGGCTTTCAAAAAGGTCTGTTCTATTCTGCATAGTATGGCAGGTAACATTCAAGAGTGTAGAAAATCATTGCATAAACAAAAATGTCTTTACCCCCTTCTCCCAAATGTGAGTTAAGGAAGCTACACAGTGTAAATCCAGTGATAAGGCTGCATTGGCAGGCCAGATCCTCAGGAGGTATAAACCGGCATGCCTGTTACACCAGCTTGAGGATGAACCCTACCGTGGTTAAAAACCCTGCTGCTTTCTCCTCGAGGTGGAAGAAATGTTTGTTCAAAGCGGAGAGACTTGCTGAGCGGGTGCTGTGCAGGGAGTGGAAGAGCTTGGAGAAGGCATCTGTAAACTCCTGCACTGTCTTTGCGCCCGCGTGTTCCCGTTATGTTGCTGCTCTTTGTGCTCTTGGCCGGCCGGAAAAGCATTCGCAGCCCAGAGGGGAAGGATGGCTCTTCCCCAGCAACAGTCCATGCTGACCACAACGTGGTCTCGTATTCACACAGCTCTTGGGATGCCTCTCCCAGTCTCCACCCTGGCTCTGCTGAGAAGCGAGCAGCTCAAAAATGAGGGGAAAAGGGGGTGTGTGTGCCCAGTTTTAAAATGCCCTGAATTCAGATAAAAGTTCAATTATTTAAGAAAAAATATATATATCAATAAATCAATAAATATTCTGCTCTTGCCAGGCAGCTGTGAGGTCTGGCCTCCTCCGGGGCAGCCCAAGCTCAGTGGTCCCTGTCCTTCTGCTCCGCAGAGGGGTCCCCGTTGATGCACTGCCTCAGGATGCCCCTCTTGTCGTGCTTGGCCGTCCTGGAGAGGTCAATGGCTGTGTCCTCTGAATCTTTCACAGGGCCAAGCTTGTCGGAGCCCCTCTGGGAACTGGCCTGCTTCCCTTTGAGTTCCTCCTCCTCCTGCTCCACTCGCCAGCCATCTGCCAGCTTCTCTTGGCTCTCTGCCTTCCTGCTCACCTCCATGGACTTTTTGTGCATGCCTTGCAGAGGGGAGAGAGCAAAGCCAAGGGCGCTGATTGCTTATATCTGCCTGGGACCACTCAGTATCACCTCCTGCTGCTTCCTTCAGCTCTTGCTTGCATCCCAAGGAAAACTCACGCTAGCTACCAGTCTTTCCCGCCCTGGAGCCCCTCCACCTGCTCTCTGCAGTCTGCGAAGGGGGCTTGTGGTAGAATTGGTCTGTACCTCCCCTGCAGCAGGGAAGACCTACGGGGAGAGGGGTGATGTGATGGCCCATCCCAGCCTGGGTTTCAAGTGCTACCTCAGTGTAGGACCATGTATGAGCAGAGGGAAGCTCTGAGGCGCAATTAACATTATCTTCAGGGTTTTTAGGGAGAGTGATGACTTCCTAGATGCCCCACAACACCCGTGCTGTCTCCTAGCACCAGAATGCTACATTTAACCACGTGCAGGCACCTGTCTGACACAGCAGTAAGGATTTTCCCTCTCCCAGCTGTTCTCTGCTAGGAGGGAACATGAAAGTCTGTGTACAGCTCATGGCCAAGGCCCCCATCTTCTCTGAGAAAAAGCAAGGATGGCCATATGAAAGAGGGACGGGTGGACAAGGCGCTGAGGGGCATGATTTAGTGTTTGAATAGGAAAGGTTGGACTCAATGATCCGGTGGGTCTTTTCCAACATGGTGATTCTATGAAAAACTGTTTGCTCCATAGCTGCCTCTCTCCCAGCCCCAAGCTCCCACTTACCCAGCAGCCATGGGGCGCAGGATCCCACCAGCCCGCTCTTGGCAGAGTTGATGATGGACTCAGGCAGAGGGATGGAGTGCCTCACCATGGCCCCATAGAGGCCGTACTCGGCCATCACGCTGCTCCGGCCCCAGCACTTCTCCCGTTTCCGCCACTTGGCTCTTCGGTTCTGAAACCAAACCTTCAGGGGTAACAGCCAGGAGAGCATGGAGGGGTGGGATTGGGGAGGAGATGGGCTCCGCGGCCAGGCATCCAGGGGCCGTCGGGGACAGGGGAGCACACGTCCAGGGCAAAGGGACAGCCACAGGGGCGTGTGGAGGGGTTTGGACGTGCAGGTGGCAGCAGGAGAGCAGCCGGAGTGGTGTGTGGGGAGGGGTTGAGGAAGGGCACACACGTGGGTGTCAGTGAGAGAGGGGAGGAAGGAGGGAGAGGGAGCACACGTTACATGAGGCTGATCATCACGCAGGAGGGTGATCCCAGCCAAAATCACCAGACACTTTGCCTGCCTGCAGGGCCCCCCTGCTGCCTCTCCTGAATAAGGGGTCCCTAACATAGAGACCAATGAGGACAGAGGGTGCTCAGGTCCCTCTCCTCACCCTCTTCCTTCATTCGAAGGCTCAAGGAGTGTGGATACAACATTCTGCTGCCCAGTCTAACACCCCATTCTTAAACCACTGAGCTGCTCCACAGTGGAGCGGGATTAAGATCGTAAAGTGCCATGTGTCCCACAAAGGGACAAGCTAGTGAGCAAGCTAGTGTGACATGTCTTGGCCCACCAGCTCCTAAATTGCTCTCAGCTCCTGCCTGAGCTGGGTCTCCGGAGGACAGAGCGGAGCTGCTGGCAGTGAGCTGCTGTCAGGGCCAGCTCTCTCCCTCATTCTGCATTTCCATTTGGAGCCAGTGCAGGGAGGCAGAAGCTGAGCCGCCCCCACAAGCAGCCTGCAGCATTTCCGTGCCACCACATTCCCACCACCTGCAGCATCTCCCTGTTGCCACATTCCCACCACCAGCACCCACTGGCCATGGAGCAGGAAAACCACCTGGGCACTGGCAGCCCGCAAGCTCCATAGGGAAAGAGAACCATGGCAGCCACCAACCTGTATCCTATCCTCTGGCAGCTCTGTCTTCACAGCCAGCATCTCCCGGGCGTAAACGTCAGGGTAATGGGCTTCATTGAAAGCCTTCTCCAGCTCCTCCAGCTGGTGAGCTGTGAACACCGTCCTGCCAAGAGGAGAGAGTATCCCATGACAGCCTGGACCTACAGCTTCAGGTTCTCCCCCTAGAAATCCTCCCTTCACCCCACTGCAGCCCTTCTCTTTGCTCTCCTGGGGACATCCATAAACACAGTCTGGGGACCAGAAGGATAATGGAAGGCCAGTGTCAGCGGTGAGAAGGGGGGAATAGGGACAACCTCACCCCTGGGCTCTACCTGTGCCGACGTTTCTTCCTCTTGATCTGGGAGGTGGACATCTTCAGGTCACTGGCATCCCCAGACAGGCTGTCTTCATCTGGCAGCAGGGGAAGGGGAAGAGTCACATTCCCGTTGGGAGCAGTGAAAAACCCAGCTACCAAAACACGGCTCCAGCTGCTCCCGGGACAGGGATTCCCTCACACGGCAAGGGCTGAGCCCGGAGCACCGCACCAGGGCCGTTATGCCGGGGCAGGGAGGGGAGAGTCCACCCTTCCCAGGGGCTCAGAGAGGTGAGATGGGGAGCACGGAGCCGATTCTGCGCTGTCGGAATGTGGAAGGGATGCGGGAGGGATACTCCACGCGCCGGTGGGAGGGATCCGGGAGGGATGACCCGGGGCCATTGGGAGGGATATGGGATGAACGCTCCGGGACAGGAGGGAGGGATGCGGGAGAGGAAGGAGGGAGGGATGCGGGAGAGGAAGGAGGGAGGGATGCGGGAGGGGAAGGGGGGAGGGCTGCGGNAAGGAGGGAGGGATGCGGGAGAGGAGGGAGGGAGGGATGCTCGCCGCTCCGCGTGTTCCCCGGGGATGCGGGTGGGACGCGGTGCCGGCGGCGGCTCCCGCCGAGGATCCCTGGCCCCGCTTCCCCCGTGCTCACCGGAGCCGCTCTCCTTGTGCCGGCGGGCGGCGGGGGGCGGCGCTGGGGGCTGCCGGGGGCCGCGGGCGGGCAGCAGCGGCAGCGGGGCGGGCAGCAGGCACGGGGCCCCGGCCCCGCCGAGCCCGCAGAGCAGCCCCAGCCCCAGCCCGAGCGCCCCTCCGCTCTCGTAGGCGGCGTTGGGGGGCGGCCCGGGGGGCGGCTGCAGCTCAGCCTCCAGCCCCAGCAGGTCGGTGATGGCGAAGCCCTTGGACCGTGGCCCCGCTCCGCCCGGCCGCCCCGCTGCCGGGGGCGCCGGTACCGGCGCCGTGCGAACCCCCGACGGCTCCGCCCGGCCCGGCATCGCCGCAGCCCGGCCCGGCCCCCGCCCGCAGCCCCTTTTATCCTCCCGCCACCCGACCTCGCTCCAATCACACCCCGGGACGCCGGGGAGGGGAGCGGGGGGGCGCGAACGCGCTCCCAATCCCGGGATTAACGGACCCATTCTCCCCCCTCCCCGGCCCCGNGTCCCTGTGGGTCCCCCCCCCCCCTTTCTTCATCACCTCCCTGGACACCAATCCTGGACACCATCCCTCCTCCCAAGCTCCTCTCTCATCCCCCTGGATTTGCCCCCTGCATCTCCTCCCATGCTCTGTCCCTGTGTCCCCTCTCTCAGGTCCCCGCAGCTCTTTCCCCATCCCACCCCATGGATCCCAGGCTGAGCATTCCGCTGGATTGCTCTCCCTCCACTCATCACCTCAGGGAGTGGGAATGGCTGGAGGGATCTCCCTGACCCCAGGTGTCCTGCCACTGGGGCCACCTCGAGGTGCCTGGCCTCCGTGCTCCTTTTTGCTCCCAGATTCTTGCACCTGGGCTGCAATTTTTCCCCCCCTTTCCCTTCATCTGTTGATGGAAACGATTTACAACCAGCTTACACGGGAACGCCTGATCCAGGCCTTCGCTGGCCGCTCAGATTAACCGAGGGTCCTTCTGATAAAGATAATTACAAGGGGACTCCGCATTAACTTTGCATTATTAAAGAAAGACCCAAATCTCCCCTCGCAAGCTGTTCCCAGGATTAGCAGAACAATAACTTTCATTTAGGATAATTGCCGGGGCTGGCGCTGGGGGCTGGCGGGGGTGACCCTCTGCTCTTCGCACCCAGAAAGGCAAACGGGTGTGAGGGGGGCAGGAATTTTGTGTGGGGGTCACATTCCCAAGTCCACAAATCAATTGGGGGTCCCCAAGTGCTTGGGATGGAGGGATGCTCGGGGCATCCCCGCTCATTGCTGTCCCTCTTCGCCCAGGTCTTGGGCTCCTCGAGGTCCCCTTGGGTACCTTTGCTTCTCCAAGAGTAGTTTTGCTGGAATAGGAGACTTTCACTGCTAGGCAGGGAGGATCTGCCACAGTAATTAGAAGCCATAATCCGGCCACCACCCACAACAAATTTCCTGTCCGAGTAGATATTAGTGGATAAAACCCTAATTTTTGACGTTGTCCCAGAATCAGCTTGATTTCAGCAGTTTACGTTCAGGCTGAGCTGTTGGGGAGAGATGATGAAGCCTTAAATATGCATATGGCCTAGGCATTTGGAAAGTTTGGGGATCAAGCGCCTATAATTGCTCCTAATCAGTTTATGAAACATAAAAGCTCCAACCCAAGAGAAAGCCGATAGATGCAGAAATGGAAATAGCGATTAAATCTCCCCATGCTGGCGAGGTGGCCTGGATACAGCGCTGCTGCCTGGAGTGGAGGGTGGATGTGGGGGGACGGGGAATGCACCTGCTCCTGGGACAGGGTGGGGAGAAGCTCCTGCTGCCACCACCAGATCCCCTGGCCGTGACGGAGAGGGGCAACTCCACCGGTCCTTTGGACAATAAATCAGTTAAAGGATATCTTGATATATGCTCATCAGATAGGATTAGCTGGGATTAGACTAATCAGTAAATGTTTCTCTGCTCATTATTTTCCAGGGAAGATTTTCAGCTGATTCTCCGACGCCGAAAGATTATTAATCGCTTAAAGAGCAGAACATCAAACATCGCCCCTTGCTCTAATTTCCCTGGAGATCCACCCCCCACCAGCCACAGACAGGCAGTCCCAGGGTGCTCCAGCACCCAACCCAACTCCAACATGGAACCGTGCCCCAGGGGTGGGTGCCGCCTGCAGCCAATGCTAGAGCACCCCAACCCTCCAGGCTCTGCTCCCCGCTGTGCTTTGCAGAACTGGGGGCACAGGGAGATGGGATGGGCCCCCAAGGTGTCCTCTCCTCCCTGTGGCTGCTCCAGAGCCACACCAGGCACCCACTGAGCCCTGCAGCACCCTGCAGGACTGTATCGTGTGGACACGTAAGATGGGTGCCCCCCTTGCCTCAGCAAGGCAAGCTTGGCAGACTGGCTGGTGGCCAAGGTGGAACTTGCAAGGGTGGTAAAATGCCCCAGGAGTGGAAAGAGCAGCCAGTTGACAGCAACACAGACAGGGGAAGATCCCTGCCTCAATAAGCATGGACAGAAAGAAAATGTCTTTTCTTCCCTGGAGCTGTCCCCTTTCATCTCTGGGGACAAGCCTTGCAAGACTTTGGGGGATTACAGATCCATGCAACATCTTGGCTGAGCCTCCTCAGCCAATGACAGCTCCCGGGCTGGTGTCTGGTAGGGTTTTGGGGTCCTTGTCTATGCAGGAACATGAAACTCCAGGAAACCCTAAAAGAATGTGCGCTCACCTTGCTGCAGCGATGAGGAGGGGCAAGCAAGGAGAAGGTATTGAAGAGACTGGTTTAGGGGATTAGTAATGGGATAAGACAGCTTTCACCTCCCTGGTTTAGATATGAATCAGGTCAATAATAAAAGGCCATCTGACAGTTTCATGCAGCTCAGGGTGGGAGAGGCTTCCATGTTCCTGCCTGGATGGAGAACTCATCTTTGAAAGCCCAGCTTCTGCTGCACAATCACCTTTTGGGTCCATACAGGCAGTCACCACCCAGTGCTCTGTGCCAGCTCCATGCCACGCACCCACATCAGCTCCTGGTAGCCCAGTTTGGGAGCAAGCTTGGAGCCTGGTCCCCAGGGACAATCTCAAAGCCACAGCCCTCAGCCATCTGCTCTGCAGGGCAAGGTTAGCCAACTGGCTGGTGGCCACGGTGGGCCTTGCATCCATGCGAGGTGGT
The DNA here is from genome assembly GCA_013389865.1 of Piaya cayana. Classification (NCBI taxonomy): domain Eukaryota; kingdom Metazoa; phylum Chordata; class Aves; order Cuculiformes; family Coccyzidae; genus Piaya; species Piaya cayana. The sequence goes on along the minus strand of WAAB01023435.1, from coordinate 281,566 downwards.
CGAGGAGTGGAGCGCAGCGGTGTGAGCAGCCAACCAACAACGTGGCAAGAGTGGAAGCCTGGGGAGGGAAGGCCCCTGCCTCAATAAGCATTTAGAGAATAAGGAGGGCGGTGTTTTCCACCTCCTTCATGTCCTGCTGGGAGCACAGGGAAGTGATGGGTACAAAGTGGGCTTTCTCCCCACAGGGTGGGCAATGGGACATTTCTCAGGCTGCAGCCACAGCTGAGTGGTGGGTTCCATGTGCACTCCGGGCAGTTAGGAGCAGGTATATTTAAACTGAAAGAGGAGAGAATTAGATTAGACATTAGGATGAAATGTTTTCCTGTGATGATGATGAGGCACTGGCACAGGTTGCCCAGAGAAGCCCCAACCCCTGTAGGTGTTGAAGGCCAGGTCAAAGGCCAGTCTTTCAGCAACCTGATCTGGTGGAAGATGTCTCTGCCCATGGCAGGGGCATGGAACTGGATTATCTTTAAGGACCCTTCCAACCCAAACCATTCTGTGGTTCTATTATTTGTCATAGCCAGATATTCTCCATTTTGGGGTGATGGTTTTGCCAGAGCCAGCAGCATGGCCAGATTAAACAAATGGTGAGGTCTCTGCTCCCAGCACTGCTATGCTGTAGAAAATGCTTGGTTTCTAGCTTGAGTTTACCTAGGTAAAACAAAGGGTTTGTGGGGTGAGTGCAAGCACAGCTGCTCATGCTCAGCACAGTAGCATTTCCTGCTGAGCTTACTAGAAGTGCATCAACAGCCCTAATTTGGCATTGGAGGGGGGGAGGTCCCTTTCCATGTCCCACTCTGTGTGCCCTAGAGACATCCCTACTAATTCCTCTGCACAGATTTCTGTCTTAAGGCATTTGTCTTTGATTAAAACCAGAAGAGCAGTCACGGTTTAAGTGGAGTTTAAGAGGAAACCATGTGCCAATGCGCAGGGCTCTCACATCTGGAGTGTCGCAGATTTAATCAAACTGCTGGGAAGTGCCGCACACAGACAGCTGTCACAGCAGCCTGGAGCCCATCTCCTAATTAATTCCTAGCCAAACACGGGGCAAACAAATGACCATCTACAATGGGCACAACAATGACCATGTTGCACCTACGACCGCAACTGGAGACAACCCGTGAGCAAGCACACCTTGTGTGTCTCGGGGAGTTATAAGTGGTGTAGCATATGGAAAGCCCAGTCCCTGCACCTATGGAGGAGGATAGGGCTTGTCCTAAAGGTGTAAACCATTAGGTGATATATGGGAACATGAGGGAAGTATTCCCTCCTTCACTGGAGAAGTTAAAAAAGCATGTAGATGTGGTACTTTGGGACACGGTTTAGTAGGCATGGTGGTGTTGGGCTGATGGTTGGACTGGATGAGCTTAGAGGTCTTTTCCAACCTTAATGATTCTGTGATTCTATGATTCTAAGGGTGTACAGGAAAAAAAACGCAGGCAGAGCCAGCACAAGAGCAGTAGCTCTGATTTCTGGCAGTTCCTTCAGCCGGTGCTTTTTGTTTCCACTCCACTTCATTGTTCATGGTTTCTAGTCCCGTTTACCTGCACATCTCACATCCCCGTGGGCAACCCTCTCCTGTCCTGTGCAAGGTGTGAGCTGTGACACAGTCCTCGCTGTGGATGCTCTGCCTTGTGGTACCGGGGGCCCTGCATCTGCCATAGGTCCTCAGAAACTCCGCTCGCTTCTGCAGCCTTCTGCAAACTCCAGGCAACAGTAAAACAGGGCAGGTCCAGACCTGGTTCTCCTTGGTGCTCATTCACAGCTCATCAAAGCTACTTGAAATGACTACCAGAACTGGATCTATGTGGGTGCTTGGATGTCCTGGGCACACGGCACAGCTAGGCTGGGAATACCCAACTGTGAGAAGCCCCAAACTAGCCGATGGACTGTCCACTCCAATTAGCCCCACAAAGGAGCTATTATTCCTCCGCACTATGCTTGTCCGATTACTTTATCTTATTATTTTTTGATCATACCTCCAAAATGTGCTAATTAAACAGAAATCATCAAGTCAATTAGAGAAACACTCATTAAAGCAGAAAGAAAAGAATATATCAGCAGAAGAAAAACGGCTGTGGGGCTCCCAAGCACACACAATAGCTGCCACATTCATTAAATCAGCATCTCCCTAAAGAGGGGGAGACATTGTCCTGCTCTGGTTTGCGCCCTGGAAATGAAACTTCCTGAGTGATGGAGTCAAATTTCTTTCTTTCTCTTTCTCTCTCTTTCTTTTTTTTTTTTTTTTTTTAATGGAAAAACAGTGTTTCATCACCACCACAGGTCTCTTTTACATCTGAGGGAGCAGGAAATTTTTTGGTTCCATGAAGCTACCCTGGCAAGCTGATCCAGTGGAAGGTGTCCTTGCCCATGGCAGTGAGGTTGGAACTGGATGACCTTTAAGGTCCCTTCCAACCCAAACCATTCTATGATTCTATGTGGGTCTCAATCCAAAGACAGTGAGCACCTCCTGAAGATTTTTACTGGGTTTTTAACTGAACCTAGATTCTTAACTTCTAGAATGGGTGATTATCAGGTAGTCTTTCCATTCAGATGTTTGGCCAGTATGAAGTGAAAATAAGTTAAAAATAGTGAAAGTTCAGTAAACGCTTTGCCTACAGGAAAACTCTATCAGGAAGTGCAGAGACAGGACAAGGGAGAATGGGTTTAAGCTGAAAGAGGGGAGATTTAGATTAGATATTAGGAAGAAATGTTTTCCTTTGAGGATGTTGAGGCACTGGCACAGGTTGCCCAGAAAAGTTGTGGATTCCCCTTCCCTGGAGGTGTTCAGGATTGGGTTGGCTGAGGCTTTGAGCAACCTGATCCAGTGGAAGTTGTCCCTGCACATGACACAGGGGTTGGAAGTCGCTGATCTTTAAAGTCCCTTTCAACCCAAACCATTCCATGATTCTATGATTCGATGATGCTACGGTTATAAGATCCACAGTTTTAGCATTTCCCATCTGGACAGGGAATCTTGTAGGAGCTCGCTATGCCTTAGCCTGGAGGATGTTGGGACTGATGATCAGCCGCTCCATGAGCTACATAGAGCAGGCTGGGGGATTGGACCTGCCCATGACCAGCAGCAGGATAGCGGCAGAGCTGGGAGCCAAATCCTGCTGAATTCTCATAAAGGGATCTTATCCAGGTGCCATGGACATTGCTGCTGCTCTGCATTTGATCTGGGTGTAACATCATAAAATAACCCAGCCTGCGGCAGACACACCAGTCACTTGATTTTTTCTCTTCCTCACCTCTTCTCCACCTCCCAGCCTTCTTTCCCTCCCAGACAGCTCTACCCACCCTGCCTCCATCCCTCTGTCTCTAAGTGCCTGTTCAGTGCTCATTGTCAAAACATCTCTGCACTTTCTCTTTTCTGTGGCCTCCTGCGGCTTTCGCAGCTCTCAGCCCAGGAGCATGTTGAGTCCCCAGGCTGAACTTTCTCCGTGTTCACATCCAGTGACTCATGAAGTGGAAGCCTCCCAGAACAAATGCATCCCTTCCCACCTCCCTGTCCTGACTAGTAGGAAGTTGGAAGCAAGGAGTTGGCCCCACAGGCACAGAGAAATCCAGAAAAACAAATGAAACAGTGATTCCCATATTTCTAATATGTATCCAGTCAGGGTAGAGAAAGGAGGATCTCATTTTAGGCTGACTCTGAGGTGATGAAGAGTCCAGCTCAGTTCTGGGTGAAGGTGTTGCCCAGCCGCTGTGTTTCCAAACCAGTTCAGCCATGCCCAATTGTAGGCGCTACACTATGAGACCTGACAGAATCACTTCTCCTTTAATTAATCTCCAAGTTTGCTATCTGAGTGCTGTGCCATATGGTATTGATTTTTCAGCTCGGTATGACAGCACTTGCCATGAAAGAAGCTAACCTAATTACACCACGCACACAGGAGGCTACTCTCACTCTTCCCTTTAATACTGCTTTCCAGATCCGCTCTCCTGAATTCAAACAGGTGCCCAAACATGATGCCTCTGCTTAAGGTGAGTTCAAAGGTTTTGGCTGTGCAAAGAGGCCCAGATCCCATTCTCAGCACTGGCCTTGTCTTGCAAGGCAGATCTGGGTTTGCTTTCCCAGCTCTCTCCTCTCTGCAGCTGAGGAAGGAGATGGCTTTGGTGGAAGGGCCAGGAGATTTTGGAGGATGGCTTCCCAACACCAAGAAATGTCTCCATTTCCTTTCAGACGGAGGGGGTAATTCATTAATGGATTTCACAGCCTACCCCTCCACAATTAAGGACTGGACTCCCAAGAGGCATCAACCAGGGTCTTTTAGCTAAAGAGACTGAAATGTGGCTGTCCCACAGAGCCCACCTGGTATTGCACAAGAAAATGACCCTTTACTGAACCAATCCTGTCCCAAACAGACCTATAGAAACAACAGAAAAGTTACACCGAATATAGCCTTGGACGTGGAGGATCTTTCTCACAGGAGCGGAGTCTTGGCCATCTCCCCTTTGCAAGCAATCACATTATTTGGTGTTGGATATACAGATATAGGAGGCAGGGTTCCTGTAGTTCATTTCACCCCTTTAACTTGCTCCTGCAGAAGTGCTCTTCATGCCCAGCTTCCCTCCATGCTCTCAGGGACGTATTTTCTGTGCTCTGACACCACATTCTGCAGTTTTCTTTTCAGATGCAGAAAGAACAGCTTTCAATGCCCACTGACCTCCCCTTGCCCGCTTCTTCTGCTGTGGCTCAGCCCTGCTCTCACCAATGTCACTCCTGAGTCACCTTCTCTTTTTTTCTCTTCAGCTCCTTTATTGCAACTAGTGGTAAACTGAGTGAAATTCTCTTGTGGGATTAATTTTTCCTATAATAAAGGACAAACTTTAGCACAAAGGACTTTCCAGTTTTCCTACCAGCTTCTGATCTTTGCTTTTGACATGATTCCTCCCACATTGTCAAGGTGGACCTTGATGCCAAAAGGGAACATATTGTCCAAAATTAACACCCTGAATGTTGCCAACAATGAACAATTACTTGATCACCTCAAATAAGGACTTATGTTATTGATATTGCATGCCCTGGTAACAAAGGAGGGAAGAAAAGGATTAAGAGGAAGAAGTGAACCTCTCCCTTGTGGGATCATTGACTACAGTCTTCCCTTTTGGCTTGAGGTTCAGCTGGATTTTGAGGGTGGATAAGTATATTTTCTTGCTATTGGGAAATGGCAACAATGGCTCTTGTTTCCTTTTGCTCAGTGTCCAGAAAGTTTCCAGTTTCCCTGGGGAAGAGATGCCTGGGTATCGGTTCCCTTCTGCAACCCCTTGTTCATCCCCCTCTGTGGTTCTGGCAGGGCTCAACCAGGCAAACCACTCTCCAGCCTCCTGGGAGAAGAAAGTGCAGTGGCAGTGGCAAAAGCCCAGAGGTATACCCTTCCCTCTTCCCTCCAGGGCAGGAAAACTCTGTGCCAGCACCGGTTTTGAGTGCTCACTGTCCCAGCCCAGCAGAGCATCTCTGGGGGCAGATGCAACCCACCTGGGAGGGGACCCACGGCCGAGAGTGTCCTGTCCCACCTCCCCTTCCTTTTGTTGGCCATCCTAGTGGCAGAACAGCCTGGAACACAGGCGAACGGGTTACCTGAGTCACCCTTTTAGCTAAGAGCCCACAGCCCATCCTTCCCTCTCTTTTTAAGTGACCCTGCGTTGTTTCTTTAGCTGACAAGGGGAGATGTAACAAAGAGCCCCGTGGCCCCGCATGGCAGCTGAGTGTTCATTTGTTTGGCAAGGGAGATGCTCAGGCTGGTTGAAGCCCTGAGAGTGCCGATAAAACCGTGGCTGGCATGAGCTGTGCGGCAGGTCGTGGGGCAGCCATCCCCAGGGGCAACCTGAGAAAAGACGCAATTAGCCGGCCCCTCACCAGCACAGCGGGAGCTGTTCAAGGGGAAAGAAAAGCCGAGCCCTGGTGGTAATGACATTTTTCCACATGGGTAAATGCATTGATCTGTGACAAACAACACCAGGCTGTGCTCTGCCTGTGGTGCAGAGGAGAAAGGATGGGAGTGCTTCCCCATGCAAGATGTTAGAGGTGGAAGTTTCCCAGCTTCCCTGCAAGAAGCTTGATGTACGTGGAGAACAGGGCCTGAAGGACGTGCCTCAAGCCTCTGTTAAAACCACAGCTCAGGTCTTGCCCGGGGACAGGCTTACAAGAGGATGCCAGGAATACCTCCTTAAAGGCAAGTGCAGAGCAGGAAAGCTTCATCAGAAAGTCATGCAGAGCAGAAAAGGAGGGTACAGAGCACTCCAACGGAGCTTGATAGAGAAGCTACCCTGGGGTAAAACACCTATTTACTGAGGCTAAAACAGTGACAATTAAATCTGCTTCTGTCCCTAATATCCTAACTCATCACCGTATCCTTACCTGCTTGTTGCCCATCAAGCAAGGCTGTGGGATGACACTACAGTTGGAAAGCACCTGATGTAAGAGAGCATTTGGGGAGTCCCAACCAATGCTTGGCCAGAGGCATCTCTCCAGGGCAATTCCTCCAGGAAAAACCCAAGCTGAACCCTGGCAGACCTGGGCATCTGCTTTGCTTGGACCAGTTCCTCCTGCTTCTTTGCTTCTGAAAATAGCCCTGTGACCACATGTAGATACTGTTATTGGGATAGAAGTGATGGGATGTCCCAGGGACATCTTACTTATATGGCATCCCACATCTGAGAAGAAACACGCAGGAGAGTATTATTAGTGTCTTGCCACTGAGTGGACAAAGTGGTTTAGGAGAGCACAGGGCAAGGCATGCATCATGCCCAAAGAGCTTAACTTCTAAGCTTTAATCAGAAGAATTAGGGCTTTACTTTAGCTCTAATTTAATCAGAACAAATAGCGGAGGTGGTCGTGCCATTTTGTGGGCAGGATGCTATCTGCTCGGGGCATTGTCTCCTGCTTCATGTCCCCGAGGCAGCATCCCTGACTGTCAGTGACAATCTCGGTCCCAACAGCCACTACTCAACCCTGAGCGCCTTGGGCAGGACGACAGCCCGCTCGGCTCTTTGGGAGCTGCCAAGGAAGGCTTTGCCCTCCTGTTGGAGGCTCGGCTCTGGGTGGGCTACCATCAGGCTGCCCGAGGTCTCACAAACCTGGAAACACGTGCATTTATCCGATGGCAGCTCCAATGGGTCTCTTGTGTCTCTGCTCACTCAGCACTCTCCTTTGGGCTGGAGCCATCAGGAAATGGCTCCTGATGGTGGTTTTATTGCCAGCTGGATTGTAGCCTGGGACCTGGTTTAGCCCAGCTTCCAGCACTCATGCCGTCATGCGGTTGTGCTGTGGGCATGGCAGAGCTGGACCAGGTCTCCCAGCAGCAACAGTGAGCAGGAAGGAAGGAGATTTATTCCCTTTGTGGCAGGTCCCTCCATCTGTGACACAGAGGTTGCAGATGCCTTGGCAGGCCAGGACCTGTTCACAAGGAACAGTGTGGGCTAAATCCAAGGCAGGCATCACTTTTCCCTTGACTCAGCACCTGCATCACCCACCACACCACCATGAGATCCCTTTTCCTTCCTTTTTAACTGCCAGGTAGCACACTGGAGAGTGATGTTTCACCTGGCAAGCTCCAGTTCAAGGCAAAGAGCCCCAAACCATGACTGGTTAAAGAAAAACACCCCATCCTTCTGATGTGAGCTGCAATGGTCAGAGGGCTTTTGTCACTCACCTCTTTCCAAATTCCTTTTTTTAGCACTATAGAATCATAGAATGGTTTGGTTTGGAAAAGACCTTAAAGATCATCCAGTTTTCCCACCTCTGCAATGGGCAGGGATGCCCACCACTGGATCAAGTTGCTCAAAGCTTCATCCAGCCTGGCCTTCAGCACCTCCAGGTATGGGGCAGTCACATTTTCTCTGGGCAACCTGGGCCAGTGCCTCACCACCCTCACAGGAAAACATTTCTTCCTAATATTCCTATCTTCTGTTTGCTCTTGCACAGGAGCAAGTGGATCCTGCCACAAGGCTGGATCTCCAGTGCCCTGGGCACAGTGACACCCCACCACTCTCCTTCCTGGTCAGAGCAAATTCCTGATCATGGCAGCAGGCAAATACCAGGCACACACACTGGATGTGACCCTCATCCCAACGCTTCCCACCCCTCCTTGCTGTGTTTCTAGCCCTCAGAAGTGGCTGGGAACTTCCTGAGCAAAATCTAATCAGGTCCATGTAAAATAACGGAGAGGGAAAGAAAAGCCCTGAACATATTTTTAAATAATACCAAAAATCTGTAAGTATTTGGACTGCCTGCTTGTTCTTACTGCCTGGGATCAGCCCGATTATTCAGGGATTCATTTTTATTTCTGAGTTTTATTTTTTCTCATTTAACAGCTGCACATTAATAAAAACTCCATTTATTGGAGGATTTGGCTGGGATTGCTATAATAAAATAGAAGGATTTGTGCTGGGCACTAAAAGAACTCTTTGCAAAAAGTAGTGTTTTTGCAGTGATTAGGAGCACCAGAACATATTGTTTTGCTGTGTGGCCCCGTCACTGCTGAGGACGGTGACAGATGTCTTGTGTTAATGTTGAATGATTAAATGCCATTTCTGAAGCCACTCCCTAGCTGTGGAGCACGGTGCTGCTTCACCCACACAATCTGCCTTCAATCTGTTCCCTTTGCTGAGAGCATCCCGCCTTGCTGACTGTCAAGAAGCCCCCATCATGATACAGGTTGCACGCTGTGCCCCCAGTGCCACCGCACATCAAGCCAGTGTCGAGTCATCGACCTCTTGGTTGGCCTGCAAGGACCAGACCAATTGTCATCGCAGCTTAAGTTGATGGTGGAAGGTGAGAGAATGTGGCTGGTGGTGGAAGCAGAGACGCAAGTTCAGCTCCTGGGCTTCTCATCTTGTTGTGGTGCCCCTCACCCACACCTCTAGCGATGGCAGGTTTAGTGGGAAACACAAGGCCTGCGCAAGACATCAGTATTTCCAGCTCTATCCACCACTCTGCTAAAAGAGGTGATGTGTTCTTGCATGCTCCTCTATCCATAGGCCACTACTCATGTCAGCAGTGTCTTCTTTGATCCCATTTTTTACCATTGCCTTTGAGCAGGGCAAAGAGCATCCCACCCATAGGTGTCTGCACAGCTTTGTCAATCTGCACTGGGGGATCTGCGAGAGCTCTAGCAGTGGCTAACTTGCTTTCCAATGTCCCCAACCCATCTCCTTTCACTTCCTCTTTCTGCCAAACCACTACGCCCCACAAAGCATGTTCTGCTGTGCTCAAAAACCAGGTAGGGGACTCTGCTCCAGGGAGAAGAAATGCATAGAATCATAGAGTCACTAGGTTGGAAAAGACCCACCAGATCACTGAGTCCAGCCATTCCTATCAAACACTAAACCACGTCCCTCAGTGCCTTGTCCACCCATCCCTTAAACACCTCCAAGGAAGGTGACTCAANCTTCATTGCTCTTCTCTGGACCCTCTCCAGAGCCTCAGCATCCTTCTTGTGGTGAGGGGCCCAGAACTGAACACAGGATTCAAGGAGTATTCAAGGTATCTGCCCGTGAGGAGAAGGTGGGCAGGCCAGCAGTGAGGGGAAAATGCTGGCTCACTCCTGCCCACCTGAAATTTAGCAAAAAGTGATGCTCCTCTTCTAAAAGCCTCCTCCAGCCTCAGCAAACACAGAGATACCCAGAGAGACACATGTGGGCACAGAGACACGCTGATCCTTGATCGCAACATCTTTATCCTCTGGTAGTACGCTGTTTTCACAAAACCATTAACTGTAAGGCATCCGTTGTAACGACCTACTCCAGCAACCAGTTGCTCACACACCATTTCTGACTGCACATGCACAACATCTGAGTCCCAACACAGTACAGAGGACAAATGAGGTTGTTTCCCCAAACAGAGCTCGTGTGGTGAAGCAAAAGGGGGAGCTGCCTGGGGGGAATCCAGCCATTCATACATATTCACTCATGTTGCTACAGGTCCTGTTGGTCAAGTAGAAAACATAGCAGGTGATAGACACTTCCACAAGCCAAGAGGTGCAGAAAGAAGTTCCCTTGGGAAGCCAAGCCTTGACTGCACCCATTCACACCATCTGTAAACAGCATCCTTCTGCCCACCTCTGTTCCTTCTGTTCACCCCATGGATCCAAGAGTGATGTCCTCACCTTGGTGCAGGACCAAGTGCCACTAAAGACGTTGACCTCTGGGCTGCAGCGACCTGGCTGTGCGAGGTGGCTCTTGTGCAAATCGCAATGAAGAGGGAGGGCAAGGAGGTGTCCAACAGTAAGGGGTCCAAATTGACTCATTTCTGCCACCTCTCCTTTAAGAAAACAGGAAACCTACTGTCACCCACTAATCCATCAGTCTGACAGGTCAAGTAAAAGCAGGTTGCCCACTCGCTTTCACTTCTCCCCCAACTTAATCTCTGTGCTAAATTACAAGTTGATAATGGGTTCCCATTAATTATTGATTTTCCAGATAATACTTGTTAAAGTAGAATTAACGCTATTGTTTCTGAACAAATACTGCCCAAATACTGTGTTTAGCGGGCTTGTAATCAGCTTTACCCACTTCTTCTCTAATCTGATTGAAACAGATTTCCTACCAAATCTTTTTTATCATTTTGTTGATATTAAAAGGTCACATATTTATGCCTGCTCAAAAGTTTAATTTAAGTTACTGCAACTGATTATCATTATATGCATGTGTGCGCCAACAGCAGAGTGCTGATGGGCACAACTCTAATTTAGAGTGGGAATGAAGAAGCAGAGAGAAACCCGAAGAAGCACACTTTCCATGGCATTCCGTGAGTGATGTTAGGCATTGCACATTTTAGCTTATTTTCCCAAGCCCTATATTATGATTCTGTTCATCATAATGCCTTTTGACCTGCTGCATTTACTCCATCATAATTATCCTTTAATACTCTTATAAATGAACTTTTAGCTTATCTTCCGTTAATTCTCAGAACAAGCAAAGTGCACACGTAACAAACAAAGCCATCGAAATAAAGTGGTTAACCCTTTTGGTGGCTTTTTCTGATTATTCAAGGATGGGTTGGGCATTTAATAGGTAGATGGCTTAACTACACTTCCTCTCACAAGGTTTACAATGGCATTTCAGCCCCTCCTCAAACCACGTGCCCTCGAATGGCTCTCTGAAAAGCAAAACCAATGAATTAAAACCAAAGTAAATCTATCTGGTAAGACTATGACAAATCAGTTTGGGATTTCACCACTGTTGAGTGGCCATCCAAGCTAAATGGCACACAGGACTTGAGATGAGATAGCTAGAAAGAGAAGGTGAAGGCACTTAATCTCAAGCACTTCAGAGGCTTCACTTCGACTTCCAGCTTGGCCATAAGCCCCCAGTGAATCCTCAGACAATTTAGCTCTGGGACATGGAGGTAATGCCCCTGCCAAGTCTGTCCTGTGTACCTGTACCTTGGAGCAGAGACCATCCTCCACAACACAGACATCAAAAAAGCTCACAGTACTGAAAACTGTATCCTCTTCCTCCTTGTTTCTCCTCCACAGCCTTGCTCATGCCATGGTAGGAAATGGGGACACACCACCTTGTTCCATTTACTTGCTTTGGCACACAATCACATGTCAGCTGTGGTCTCAACAAACTTTTCTGTAAATACAAATATTTCACCAGTACGATATCTGGGGAGCACAATGATGGGTTTTCAGCTGTAGGCAAAACCCTGAAGACTGGACTGGAGACACCACCTGCCAACAGAGTCCTCCTTGTCCTTCATAACCCATGAGGTACAAGAGTATCCGATACTTCCAGTGCCTTGGACATGTGCCACTGACCCAGCATTTCAGACTCTCTCTAACTCTTCTGCAGATGGTGAAGCTGCAACCCATCTCTGCTGTGACCTGATTTCCCTGATCCACCTTGCAATAAGCACAAGGAAGCTGGCATGGGTCAGTGTCTGTCTCTGGAGGCAGGGGACAGGTGCCAGGACAACCACTGCCCAGTCAACTCTGCTGCCCATGCATTTCTGAATGTCCCAGAGGGGCACAATGTCCAGAAGGGATTTGTGGCACAGAAAGGGTGACCTCAGTAGGAGATGTCTGCTGCTGCTGCTAGTGATGTGATCACCACTCCTGCTGCGGTCACTCCAGTCTCCTTGCTTCTCATTAGCATGACAAGCAAAGCAAGAGAAGGTCCCTTTCCCAAAGAGTTTGCTAAACCTGAAATTATAGGGGCAGGGAAATGGAACATTATTTTCCCAGAAGGAGCTGAGACACAGAAGTTAAAGACCAGATCCAATACAGGCTTTAGCTGCCTGGGGCTCAGACTTAAGATGTGTGTATGCAACCCTGCAAACCTTAAACATCTAAACAGTTGGACAATGGTCAGCCACAGCAGTCGTTCATTTTCCCAGGACCTATGGTAAAGAGGTCCCACAGAAACAGAACAAGGAATGGAGATGGGTGAGTGCTTCAACCACCAGGTCATTGTCCTGAAATGGCTCCAGAGTCTCATCTGCTTCAGCATTTCCTTCCCCTCACTCACCCTGCATCTGCCTGCTCGAAGGCAAACTGCTCTCATTTTCATTGGAGAGTATCTCATCTGCATAATTCCGAGGTATCTAGGGGACAACTCATTACAGACTGTTCTTAAGATCCTCTAGGTAAACTTGCCAGTGAAAACCAAACAGATTTTCATGGAAATCTGGTCATATTCAGTGAAAAGTTCTTAGCATGCATAATGAGAAAATACCTAATTCTCCCAAAGTAGGTTTTATGCCCGTAAGTGCATCTACAATAACCTGGAAGGGTTAGATTATAGCTAGTAATGCCATGCAGACTTCCAAAGGAGATTAACTCAGGAGTTTTGTTATTAAAGGTGTACTGTTATGAGTCTAACTCTGCTACAGCGATAGATACTAAGCAGCACTAACAACGGTTAACAGCCCTGAGTTACAAGACAACTACAAGACAACTCGCCCACAGTGGTGCACGTCCCAATAATAACTGAACTCAATAAATTATAAATGAAACAGTCATCCTATTTGGTCCCCATCCCATCTTATTTGCTCTTTAATATTATTTACCCTCATGAAATCTTGTTACGATCTTTCCCCTGGTTTTGCAAGCAAGATGATGATTCTTTTAAAGTCACGGGGCTGGATCCTCATCTGCTGCGCGCTGACCCAGCTTTGTCAGCTAATGGGACTACGTTGACTTACATCAGCTGGGAATCTGGTCTCTCACTGCTTCACGTGGAATGGACTCACAAAGATTATCAGTTAGCTTTAAGACTATCATGTTTTTATTGTAAAGAAATCACTCTAAAAGCATTTTTCCCTATTCAGGTTTTAAGAATCCAATCCTCTGCTGTAGCTTAAGGACAAATAATTTCACGATTACCACCAGGAGAGCCAAGGCCAACTCGATAAATGATAGCATAATCCATATTCCACAGAATTTGACATGTGAAATATACTCCTGTGTAATACCAAAGTGTTAATGGCACAGAGTAAAATCACAAGCTGGTTTGAAATGCGGAGATTTTGAAGGAAAAGATAGGAAATCACATAATGCAGCTCCATAATCGTTTGACAATAAATGATCCTTTTATCCGATTATTATCTCAGTTGCGTGTCTTTAATAAAATGCAGCAGTTACCCATTCCCCAAAGCACTTGGACCACAGTTATGTCCAAAGAGTGGTGGCCTGTACCAGGAAAGCGGGGTCCTGGGTTTCATCACCCCATGCACAGCCTGAGCTCTTCAAATCTTGTGACCAGTGGTGGGATGAGATATATGATCACGTCATTAAATGCTTTAAACTGCAGTTGCACCAATGGTTGCTGCCTGGGAGGCAGGAAACAGTGAGGACCAATGTAGGAGTATAAAGACGGCATTGAAAAACACTGTGACTAATCTGGAGTCTTCAGCACAGGAACGACAGAGATATGCTAGAGTAAGTCCAGAGGCCACAAAGATGATCTGAGGGCTGGAGCAGCTCCCATATGAGGACAGGAAGGAGAGTGGGGCTTGTTCAACTTGGAGGAGTGAAGGCTGCAGGGAGACCTTAGAGTAGCCTCCAGTACTGAAAGAGGCTACAGGAAAGCTGGGGAGAGGTTCTTGACCAAGGAATGCAGTGATAGGATGGGGTGGAACAGTTTAAAGCTGAAAGAGAGGAGATTTAGATGACAGCTTAGGAAAAAACCTGTTGTGTGAGGGTGGTGAGGCACTGGCATAGAGAAGTGGCCAAGTTCAAGGCCAAGTTGGATGGGGCTTTGTACAACCTGATGCAGTGGTAGGTGTCCCTGCCCATGTCAGGATGGTTAGAACTGGAAAATCTCTCAGGTCACATCCAACCCAACCATTTCTATGACTCTAAGATTCTAATAGAGTTAAAGAAAGTAAGAAGGAAATCTACATTTCCCATGAGCAAACAGATCTCCTGCTTGTCAGTGAGCTTTCCTACCACACACTGTTCAGCTGCTGTTCACCATTCAGAATAATTTTCCTTTAGTCAATAAACTTCTGCAGCTGTAAACAAGGAAAGAAGCAGTGCTCACCTCTCTTGGCAATAGCTACAGGAAACTACCAGTTCCTTTACCTTCCAGGGGGAAATTCTTCAACACTAACAGACAACTTAATTCGTAAAGAATTTAGGACAGGTAACACAGCACTGGCGAAGTCTTGCTCTTTACGGATTCAGAAAAGACAAATGATCCTTTTCTACTTGATCGGAAGTTGGCTTGAAGAATGAAAGCATGTCAATAAAATAATACTACGGCTTCTCAAAGGAATTTGATTTCATTCTGATTTGAAAAAAATGAGTATTATACAATATTGGCTGTGCCCATATTGACTAGGTTTCAATCTATTTAACTGCTAAATCCCCAAATTAACACCAGCATTTTCTCAGCCCAGCAGAGTTTGATTAACTACCGGGCTGAAAAAGGAACATTAAATGTTACTGGGTTGCCATCACATTTGCAGAGGATTCAGAATTGAGCACTAAATAGCACAGGGTCAGGCCAGATATGCAGAGAAATTTAACCATCTGCAGAAATACGTTATTGTTTTAAAAAAAAAATTACAGCCTAGTCTACATCTCCATGGAAAAAGATGGTGACTGGAGACAGCTCTTAGGGATGGTGACTAAAATAGCTGACAAAAAGGTTGGATAAAAAGCAATAGTTGGGACACATTCTCTATCTGAAATTAGATGAATTCAGGTAAGAAATGAGGGATGTATTTTTCACCATGGATTCCGTAATATTATTTACAGCAGTAAAAAAAATGGACTATTCTTAACTGTGCCAGCTACAAACCTGGTTGTTCATACATGCTGTCATGTGTACATGGGGTACACTAAATTTATGCACCCCCAAAACTAACATGATTGGGTCTGGAGCACAAGTCTTATGAGAAGCAGCTGGAGGAACTGGGATTGTTTAGCCAGGAGAAGAGGAGGCTGAGGGGAGAACTCATTGTCCTTAACAGCTCCCTGAAAGGAGGCTGTAGTGAGGTGAGTGCTGGTCTCTTCTCCCAAGTGAAAAGTGATAGGAAGAGAGGAAATGGCCTCAAGTTGCATCAGGGGAGGTTTAGATTGGATATTAGGAAAAATTTATTTACTGAAAGAGTGGTGAAGCATTGGAAGAGACTGCCCAGGGAAGTGGTGGAGTCTCAATGCCTGGTGGGATTCAAAAACCGTTTAGATGTGGCAGTTCAGGGCATGGCAGAGGTATTGGGCTGACAGTTGGACTGGCTGATCTCAGAAGTCTTTTCTAACCTTGATGATTCTATGATTCTAAGATCTGGAAATAAAAATCAGGTCAGTGCCATGACTTCAGGGTTGAAATAGATGTTCACTCTCTGTGAGCTCTGAGCAGGATTATCCATTCAGTCGGACTCCTTTCCTTCCAACATAATTCTCCACCAGCTCCAGCCAATTCAGACCAGAATAAAACTGATGTCATTAAATCAAGCTGAATACATTGGTGGCTTTGGCACTTCTTTGGCTATCGAAATCCCAACATGGTATTTCTCCAGAAACAAAGGAGCAGTTCAGTTATGAGATTGGGATCACATCCCCAAGCACAAAGCATGTACACCAGCAAGAGCAGTACAAGCTGAGAACTGTGATGTATTTTCTCTCACCAGAATTAAAAAATGCTACTAAATGAGCAAAAAAACTTTGCATAACACACACCAGCGTTACACCAGCATCAGCTCAGAGGCTTAGAAACACACTGTGACATTTACAAACACACTGTTCTCTGAGAACCACTCCATGATGAGAGGAAATGGGCTAAAGCTGTCCCAAGGGAGGTTTAGATAGGATATTAGGAAAAAAATCTTTACTGAAAAAGTGGGGAAGCATTGGAATGGGCTGTCCAGGGAAGTGGTGGAGCCTCTGTTCCTAGAGGTGTTCAAAAAGCATGTAGACGTGCCACTTTGGGATATGATTTAGTGGGCACAATGGTGTTGGGCTGACAGTTGGACTTGATGATCTTAAAGGTCTTTTCCAACCTTAAGGATTCTATGATTCATTCTTTTCCTCCCAGGGATGCCATCCCACTGCCTGTCCTCTCTGAGGAAGAGGCGAGAACTGCACTGCGTGTGGGGAGAAAGGTGTTTGTTCAAATTACCTTATTTATTCATGGGCCTTCCTTAATAGTAACGATAAGAATAATAAATCCTGTGGGAGCAATGTAACTAATTCACGCGCGGATGTGCAAATGGGCAATTTGCAAACTAATTGCCCCTCGCACAATACACTGTGCAGACAGGTTGTCCAAACACTGGATCAGTGGACTTTTTGTATGCGGCGGCTGCCTGGTAAGAGGCGGTTGAAATGCTTTCTGGGCAGACAATGGGCTTGCTCAAGTGTGCAACTATTTTGGAGGGAAGCTATCCCGCCCACCCCGGGTGGTGAAGGTTTGTTCTGCCTGCCTCCAGCTGCCGTGTCCTGCCAGGAAAATACAGGGGCCATGTGCAGGACAAAACAGTTTTGCCTTATTGCCTCTGCCAGCTCGGAAGGACGCAGGGTATATCAGCAGCATATGGGCCTCTGGGGATTTCAGCCATTTAACAAACATTATATGCTCCATAACAAAACAACAATATTTCGGTACTTAGATCGACCAAATAGCTAAATTAAATTCCCTAGACGGTGAGGGCTGGTATGCTAATTGGCTTGCCTTGTGGATTTTCTATGCGGCTCCCCAAGAAACAGATTGGCCCATTTTTCAGGCAACTGATTGTTAATTGGAGTAATGAATAGCAGGCTGGCGGGGTTGATCACTTCACTTGGTAAATTCAACCCCCGTTATTCATGAGGATGAGCTAGAGGTGAAGTGGTTGTCATGGGAGGTAGGCAGACAGGCTGGTGCCAGATCAATCTAAACATGTTTTTCTTTCCCTTTACACTGGGAACACAAGGGAAGGCTTATCACCTGACTCTCCCATCCTTCTGGGGTGCTGCACTCTTTAAACTGCTGAATCACCCATAAGAAGGTCTTACCCCATTGACTGCAGGAGGCCAGCCAATACTGTTATTGAGCAGGACTCTGCAGACCTCCTGCTCTGTCTCTGTGGTCCCAATAAGATCTTCTGCCTCTGAGAAAGTCCTTGGGTTTGCAATGCTTTGCTTCCCTGGTAGCTCTGATGTGGTGGACAGAAGGGCTGGGGAGCCAGGAGCAGGCTGGTGCAGCCAGGTCAGCAGGACACAGCTCTAAGGCTTCTCTTTGCATCCTCAATGGGCCACACAGCCACTGCCCCTTCCCATTCCCACTCATTCACTAGCAGTGGTTTTTGTTCCCTACCATTCCAGCTCTCAAAGTTGGTTAGAGGAACACAGCTTGGGTGTGAGGAAGGTGAAGCATGCAGTCTTGTCAGCTCTTTGATCCTGAAGACCCAGCCCTCAAGCCTGCACTGGAAAGTAAGTATGAAGGCTGTTTCCTTGTTTCCTGCTCCTCTGTCTCCTATGCATGGCTTTGATGTCAACCAGAGTGTGAAAAAGAGGAGCTTTCTCTATTCCTACAAACTTTGCTGTGAACCAAGCTCTGGCTATCTCCCGAGGGATCTTTGGCTCCATGGCAGCACCCAGGACACCCATATGCTCTTCTGAGCAAGACTCATTGCAACTCATTTCTGCATCAAGCCCAGAGGTTAAGAAGTGCCTGAAAATCACTACCAAACTGTTCACTGAAGACTACACAGAACATGTTAGAAATGGGTCAGTTTGGGATATTTCAAGCACTAGTCTGCAATTGATGAGCTTTTCAGTTGGTTAGCTGAACCAAAAATAGCTTTTTGAAATTCACAATTACCCAGCCAAAATATTTTAACTTAAGACATCACCTTTCCAGGCAACCACAGTTACAGAGTCCATTGAAATTTAGCAATTGTAACAAGTGGTAGGAGGAGAGGAAATGGCCTCAACTAGTGCCAGGAGATGTTTAGATTGGATACTAGGAAAAATTACTAATTTAGGAGTCATGAAGCATTGGAAGAGGCTGCCCAGGGAAGTGGTGGTGTCTGTCCCTAGAGGTGTTCAAAAAGCATGTAGCCGTAGTGCTTAAGGACACGGTTTAGTAGGCATGGTGGTGTTGGGCTAATGGTTGGATGGTTGGATGGTTAGAGGTGTTTTCCAACATTAATGATTCTGTGATTCTATGAATTCTGTCAGCTGCTTATTCCCCAACAAAGTTTTGGTTTCCTGTTGAGCATGAACATAGCTCAAACTAGCACACAAGTGCCTGATGTCAAATGTCACTTCTGAAAATCTCACAGCATCATTATTCTGCATCACGACACCAAAGAAACTGAGCTCATCAGAGTTAGGTGACCCCATTTACTGAGAAAAAACATGGCACAACAGAAGACACTCCACATTCAAAAATATTTAATGTCTTCTCTGGGCAGCCTGTTTCCATGTTTCACCACACTTTCAGTAAATAATTTTCCTTCTAATATCCAGTCTAAACTTCCCCTGGTGCAACTTGCAACTTGAGGCCATTTCCTCTCATCCTTCCACTTGTTACTTGGAAGAAGAGACCAGCGCCCACCTCGCTACAACCTCATGAACCTGTGCTGGCTGGGCCTGATCCCCTGGTTGTCCTACACGTGCATGGTGAGTACACTCAAGATGAACCACTCCATAACCACCTCTGGTAACAAGGTCAGACTTACAGGCTTGTAGTTCCCCAGATTCTCCTTTTGGCTCTTCTTGTAGATGAGTGTTGCACTGGCAAGCCTCCAGTCACCTGGGATCTCCCCTGTTAACCAGGACTGCTGATAATGATGGAGAGGTTTGGCTGACTCCACAGAAAAGCCCCTGGGAGCCGAGCTTACTAGCAGCAGCAGCCTGCTCTTACAGGAAAGAAGGCAAATCATGCCCTGAGCTGCATGAGCAAAAGGGGAGCCAGCAGAAGAGGAAAGAGACCCTGTTAGTTCAGCCTGGAGAAGGGAAGGCAAAGGCGAGAGCTTATTGCTATCTGCACCTACCTAAAGAAGAGAAGATGGAGATGGGCTTTTCCCAGTAAACTTCTGTGACAGCACAAAAAGTGATGGGTGCAAGCTGGAACACAGATTGTTCCTATTAGGTATGAGGAAACAAATTTCAGTTTATGAATGGTTCAGTTCTAGGACAGAGCCCAGAGCATTGTTATCACTTGAGATACTAAAAACTCAACTAGACAAGGCTATGAGCAACCCAAACTTCAACTTTAGCCCTAGTTTAAGCACAGGAATCTCAAGAGGATAGTTTGAAGTTATAATTATTTTAGGTTTCAAATATAATGCACAAAAGTTTTTTTTAAAAAAACAGACTTTGGAGTGGGCTTCCAGTACTGAACAGGAGACTACAAGAAATCAGGGAAGAGGCTCTTGCTCAGAGAGTGCAGGGACAGGACAAGGGGGGAAATACTTTTAAGCTGAAAGATGGAAGCTTTAGATTAGATCTTGGGTAGAAAAGTTTTACTGTGACGGTGATGGGACACTGGCACAGGTTGCCCAGAGAAGCCATGGCTGACCCATCCCTGGGAGGTGTTCAAGGTGAGGTAGGATGAGACTGTGAGCAACCTGATGTAGTGGAAGGTGTCCCTGTCCAGAGCAGGGTGGCTGGAACTGGATGGGCTTTAAGGTCCTCTCCAACCCAAACCATTCCTTGGTTCTGTGATTTTTACCAAAAGCTGCTTTTTTGAACCTCAGCGTCATGCATCATAGAGCTCATATGCATATCATGCATCTCAAAAGCTCTATAGAAGAAGTTGGGATCAATTTTCTGCAGAGGAAGAATGATAAGTTGAGGAAGGACTTTCTTCTTCCTCAGGATAGTCACAATTGCCTCCAAGATTATGACAAGATCATAAAAATCTCTATTATCAAAACCCTGGTCAAGCCACAGGCTGCCTGCTCAACTAGACAGACATTTGCCCCTTGACAACCAGCTTAGATAATATACGTATTTGAATAAATGCTTTGCCTCCATACTCGTTGGCAGACCATACAGTTTTGACTGCCTGGAAACTTATCCCTAACATGAGACAAGAGGAACAATTTCTAAAATTGTGAACAGTTGAAAATGGTAGCTTTTTTTTTTCTCGCTTTACTCATCCTCCTCACCCATTTTTCCTTTAAAACAAGGTTCCAAATGGAATTACAGATATTCTAGACAGTGCTATGTGACAGAACAGGAACAGGCTGCCCAGAAAGGAATGTAGAGTCTTCCCTTCTGTGGATGTATTAAAAACCCACCTGGACACATTCCTGTGCAAAACTGCTTGAGGTGACTCTGCTTTAGCAGGGGCTTGGACTGGATGAGCTCCAGAGGTCCCTTCTAACCCCAGCCATTCTGTGATCCTGCGATTCTCTGACAGCCCACAGATGGATGCCTTTCTAACAAATTTCGAGAAGTTAAAAATGCACTGATAACAGACATGAAAAAAATCTGGGGAGTTCTCCTTAATTAGATCACACTGTGCACCCTGTCTGTGTGAATGAGGACACGGCAGTGGAAACTGCCTGACAGTGTTGTTAATGCAACAGCTCTGGTCTGTAGTAGCAGACATCTGTTCTGTAGCCATGATCCAAATCTGCCCCTAGAGGCCAATCAGCCAGGCTTTGGACCTCAGTCTAAAGCATTAAAAGCAAAATCCATCCTTGCTGGAAAAGGTGCAATTCCATTCATCTCATACCATTTCAATATCACCCTAGATTTCAAACAGTTCCTATAGCCTGCAAATGAAGCATTAGCACAAGGAGAAATAATTTCATTCATTATTATTCAATTCTGGAGTCCTCAACACAGGAAAGACATAGATCTGCAAGAATGAATCCGGAGGAGGGCCATGAAGATGATGCAAGGGCTGGAGCACCCCCTGTATGAGGACAGGCTGAGGGAGTTGGGCGTGTTCAGCCTCGAGAAGTGAAGGCTCCGGGCAAACCTCAGAGCAGCCTTCCAGTACTGAAAGGGGGGTACAGAAAAGCTAGGGAGGGGCTCTTTATGAGGGAGTGCAGGTATAGGATGAGGGGGAAGGGTTTTAAGTTGAAAGGGGGCAGGTTTAGATGAGATCTTATGAAGAAACCTTTTCCTGTGAGGGTGGTGATTAGGCACTGGCATAGGTTGCCCAGAAAAGTTGTGAATGCCCCATCCCTGTAGGTATTCAAGGCCAGGTTGGATGAGGCTGTGAGCAACCTGATGAAGTGGAAGGTGTCCCTGCCCATGGCAGGGAGTTTGGAACTGGACAGTCTTTAAGGTTCCTTCCAACCCAAACCATTCTATGATTCCACGAATCTGAGTGATTCTATGATTATAAAAGGTTCAAATATAAGCATGGTGCAGTAATGCTATTTCCCAGTCTAGAAATGTGTCTCAATAGAGTGACTGAGGTGCAAAGTGGTCCTTCTTGCTGCCAAACAAGTCAAGGAGTTGAAAATTCTGCTATATTTTCTCACTCATGCTTAGTTTTCTTGCATGCAGACATTCATGAGGATGCATCTTGCCTAGAAGTGCAAGAAATCAATTTTGCTTCTTTTTTTCTCTGAAAGCAGAGTGAATTGATGATTTCTTGCAACAACCTAAACCAGGTAAAACATGGAGGGGGCAAAGGGGAAAAATCTGGAAATGATCCTCCCATACATCACCACAGACAACACGCACACACAAATAAATAAGCACTAAGCCATCCCCATTCATGTTTCTAATTAGCGCAACCTATTTAACAAATAGACACATAATATAGGTCAATAAAGTAGGTCATGATAAATTTGTGGAGAACTTCAGCCTGTAGGGCACCAAAAAGACCACATTGTGGCAGCATTTTCAAAGTTACAGCTAAATTCTGCACATGGCTTGTGAATAGCAGCGAGGAACAGCAGAGACCTGCTGAGTTTTCCTGTTTTGTGGTACTTCATCCACAACCAGTACTGAAAATACCTGTGGCTTTCCCTGGGAGACACCCTCTGTGTTTCCCAGAGATCGTAGAGCGTGGTTGAGACCATCCAGCATTTATTTTAGGTAAATCCAATGCAAAGTCACTAAGATGATCTATTACACACTACTATTTGAAGAGCAAGTGTAAAATACACTTCCTTGGTCTGATCCTGGAGTACATCAGAGTTCAAACTTACCACCACACAATACCTTCAGCTCAGAAAAAAACATCCTGGA
Source organism: Piaya cayana (assembly GCA_013389865.1). Lineage (NCBI taxonomy): Eukaryota > Metazoa > Chordata > Aves > Cuculiformes > Coccyzidae > Piaya > Piaya cayana. The sequence goes on along the minus strand of WAAB01023435.1, from coordinate 258,959 downwards.
AGACAAAAAGACATATTACTTCAGATTACAGAAACCCTTGGAGCATCATTAGAAAAGCAAAGACAGAGCTAGAAAAGAAAAGCAGTCGATGGAAGCCTGTGAAACATGTGAATACAGCAAAGACACGTTTTGATCCTGATCTCCTCAGAATAGGAGGTTTATGTGATCGTTTTGCCTACCCACTGCCCCTCTAAAACTATTGAACCAGTTATTAGTTTCATCCACAATTGCCAGAAATATAAACACCACAAAGCTGTGTAATTTCTGTGAGTTTGTCAAAAAAATGGTGGATATCCAGAAGAGATGGAGAAATATCTTATTTATGTTTTCTCCAAGGGTAAGGAAACGGCATCTCGGCATTTATCTAGTATGTTTGACACTATGGCCCTCTTCCAGGGACTGATGCAGCTCCAGAGAAGCCACAGTAAGCACCAAGTCCTGCCTTGCTAGGCTAGGAAATGTGGGGAGGAACTATGAGAAACCACATTGGAGGTCACTGGAGAACAGCAGGAGTCACGTGGGGCTTCAGGTAAGCAACGGGACCACAGAGCTCCCTATCCTGTTCAGGGATAGGTGGAGGATGTGGGGATAGAACATCATAGCAAATGCTACAAGGGTGTGATTTGCAGCAGGGAGATAAAGAGGTTGTGGGACTCCAGTCCATAGGGAAACAAGCTTAATATTCACTGTTCAATGAACATCCCATTTTTCTACTAAAGGTCAGCACTAGTATAATTTGGGTTTTGAGCAGATGGCAGAAATCAGAACTTGAATAGGAATTTGAGCTATAGGTTTAGATGCTGTTACCATTCCTTAATTCCAAAATACTTTTCCTCTTCAGGGAGTCCCGACTCAGCTCACCATGGGACAGGACTGGCTTACTGTACTACTGTTAGTGGAGGAACTCCAAAACCATCAAATTAAATACCTCAGGGAGTTACCCGAGGCACTCTTCTGTACCTTAAACATGCAATTGTATTAATAGCATTATTGCTAAGTGACTGGGGAGCATTTGGGAGCCAGGACACAGCTGGGAGCTGAGGCGTGGAGCAACAGCCGTTAAGATGCTTTTGCCTGAGCACTTGTGTACTGATACACCAGCTTCAGGGGCACCAGCCACAAGCTGGGAACAGACTCTTCATCCCTCTGGATTTCCCAAACCTGTGCTGCTGCCTGGAACAGCCAGTCCCCAGGCAGGGCAGGGGCAGCAGCACTGAGAGAAAAGTGTTGTGCAGAGGGAGCCTTAATTAACTGTGCAGGTCTCAAAGGCCAGATGTTCAAAACTGCATGTGTGCATCCAGGTCTACATCAGGCAGCCCAAACTCCATCGCTGACACGTCAGTTGGTTGAACCCCAGTGTGGATGTGAGGAGATGGAACATTTTGTGTCATTTGGCATATGGTACTGCCTGGCTTGCACAAAGCAACCTACCAGTGGCATGCAGTTCATGGGTGCCAAAAATACTGACCTTGTGTTTATAAAATAATCCCATTTCTATTTACAGTAGTCAGGGTTGAACTGGTGAAATAACCTTTTAATTATTCAGTTTCTCATAATTATCATTGATCATTGCTTATTAATGCTCATTCAGACTTCCAACACAACTGTTCTGATAACACTGGAGTGACAGAGATCATTTCCCAAATGACTGGTTCCCAATAACTTGCATCCTAGCTCAGAGATGATATATGTAACACACCAAGGTTTGACCCTAAACATGCTCATATAAGTAATAAATATTTAAAAAGTAAACATCATACTTGAAAATTTGTTATAAATCTCAGCTTGTATGGTTTGAGTTGTTCCTAGGAACAACCATAGTGTGTGTGTAAGAAAGTCTCAGGAACAAATGCAAAACCTCTTAAACCCTCTGCACTCCCTCCCAGGGCCCCACTTGAGGCAAGGCGGTTCCAAGAACAGACTGAGAACTGTTCACCATGCACATAAACGATACTTTCACAGGAGAGAAGAAACCCACCAGCATTACATTCCCATTCTTTGGAATCTCTAAGCCTAATTGCAGCCCTGTTTATGAACATGCATGCAAGATATTTAAACTATGAGATATAAATACTATGCTAATTTGTCCCATCCCTGGGGAAATGGTGTTCTGATAAAATACTGCTCTCTGCTGGTCTGGCCTGCTTTTCCAAGAGGGCCTCACTTCCCGCAGCTTTCTGACTTGCCTACTAAAAAGATCATCTTGTTTTCCTGGCTCTTTAATTGCATCTTGCATCAATCAGTGACAGAAGCAGCTCTCACTTAGGACTGAAAAACATTGTATTGCTAAAGAAAACAATACTGATATCACCTAAATCTTTTGTCTTGAAGAATAACTGCAAGTAGCCATCGAACCTGAGTGGCTCTCCAGAACTATTCCTATTTTCTTGCAACCTGAAAGAAGAAACAGGCTGTTCACATAGCAGCTTTCCCACTGTAACAAGCCCATATGATTGCATTTTTAAATGTAAGGGTCTCAAGTCCAGTACTGGGTTTTGGGAAACTTGTTCCTACAAAGGAATTTTCACAGCAGTCCCAAATCCCAGCAACAACCACAGGATTTGAGATGGGGCTCCCTAGTCTTTTACTTTAAAATTCCACACCTGGGTAGCTCCCTGGCCCAAAACTTGTAGCATCTTTACTCCCTATCCCCATTTTCTGTTGTTTCACCAAAAGGGGATCACTCAGACCAAAGCCAAGTGAAAACAACTTATCTGCATTGAATTTACCTTCATACTGCCTCTAGATATCACTGTGCTGCAGCTGATATAGCAACAACCATATAACCTGTCAACATACCATATTTCAGGTCAGAATAAGGTGTAGTCATGCTGCAGACTCACCAAGACCAGCTGCAAGTGCCATCCTCCCCTCCATCCCAGGGAGAAGGGATATTTACCCAGGTTGCACCTTTGCTGAGGTTCTCCTGTCTGTCCTCCCCTCAATGGGTTTAGAGCCCCCGAGATGCTGTGACTGGCAGGAATGCTACAACAGCAAGTTGGGGATTAACACCAACAGGAATTACCAGACCACTCTCAGCTATTTTTTAAAGCTCCCTGCACACTCAGACAGGTTCCAGTAGAGAAACCACATTACACGTCAGGGTCTTGCTTATGAACTAGGAGAACTAGAAACTAAACAGAGATTCTGTTGCAATCACATCATGGAGGAGCCACAAAGTCTTCGTGCCTTGATCTTCCTTTGTGGAATCTCCCATTAATAGTATATATATACTCTTAAATATAATTAAAGAATATTAAAACAAGTCAGAAAAATCATAGAATCACAGCATGGTTGGGCTTTAAAGAGGCCTCTGGAGCTCATCCATTCCAACCTTCCTGCTAAAACAGGTTCACTTTGAGGAGGTTGCACAGGAATGTGTCCAGACAGGTTTGAATATCTCTGGAGAAGACTCCACACCCTCCCTGGGGAGCCTACTCCAGTGCTCCATCACGCTCACAACAGAGAATCATAGAATCATTAAGGTTGGAAAAGACATCTAAGCTCATCCAGTCCTACTATCAGCCAAACACCACAGTCCCTACTAAATCACATTCTGAAGCGCCATATCTGCACGTTTTTTTAACCTCTCCAGGGATAGTGCTCCACCCCTTCCCTGGGCAGCCTCTTCAATGCTTCCCCACTCTTTCAGAAACAAAATTTTTTCCTAGTATCCAAACTAAATCTCCCCTGGCACAACTTGAGGCCATTTCTTCTCATCCTGTCCCTTTTTGCTTGGGAGAAGAGATCAGTACCCACCTCACTACAACCTCCTTCCAGGGTGCTGGAGAGAATGATGAAGTCTCCCCCCAGCCTCCTCTTCTCCAGGCTGAACAACCCCAGCTCCCTGCCAAGACTTGTGCTCCAGGCCCTTCCCCAGCTCCGTTCCCCTTCTCTGGGTGCACTCCAGCCCCTCAGGGTCCTTCTTGTAGTGAGGGACACAAAACTGAACCCAGGATTCGAGGAGCAGCTTCACCAACGCCAAACACAGGGGAGAACAATCCCTTCCCTGCTCCTGCTGGCCTCCAGCATGGGGTGTGACTTGGGTGAAACAGTCTAATAAAGGACATAAAGCTACTGGAGAGTGTCCACAGGAGGCCACAGAATAGGTGAAGGGTTTGGAGGTGAAGCTGTATGGGGAGCAGCTGAAGTCACTTGGTCTGGTCAGGCTGAGGGAGACTGAAGGGAGACCTCGTCCTGGTCTGCAGCTTCCTCTCAAGGGGAGGAGGAGTGAAACAAGAGATCATTTGTTATAAGTTACTAACCTATTACAAATTTGAATATTATGTATAGTTTCTGTGATTTTAGAACTAAAATACAGAATCACCTTGAACAATAACTTCTAGCTAGCCTGGGCCTGGATACTTATGCTCACATAAGGAATTTTAACAAAGCTGCAGTTAGAAAGAATGGGAAAGAATGTGACCGTAGCTAATTAAGCCAGATAACAAGGACTGGTGCAATGATAAGAGAAAGAAGAACTAGCTAGGATGAGATGCAACCTTGGAGAGATGCCGCAAAAGTCTTAAGAGCATGCGCAAGAAGGAAAGTTGAAAAGTTCAGTGTCATGAAGTCCTGCCTTCATCCCCAAAAACCCTCGTTGACCACTACCACCAGGAGGAACACGTGTGCAAGAAGGAGGAGATACATGGTAATAAATTATATGTTAATATAATATATGGCAATGCTTGTATCAGAAACGGTGTGACCAGCAGGTCCAGGGAGGTTATTCTCCCTCTGTACTCGGCACTGGTGAGACCGCTCCTTGAATCTTGTGTTCAGTTCTGNGGGTGGATGAGGTGCTGAGGGGCATGGTTTAGTGTTTGATAGGAATGGTTAGACTTGATGATTCTGGGGGTCTTTTCCAACCTACCGATTCTGTGAATTCTTGGAACTAATATTACTAACCCAAACCCACTTCTCGGAAAGGCCACGACTACACATACCAACTCGATAAGTATGAATAATGCAGCTCAGTAAAAATGTGCCGGTTTGGACGCCTGGTGTGCAAGCTGGGAGGAGAAACCCCCGTTGCACCTTCAGGTACCCGGTACGAACGTCCGGGTGCGGTGACAGGGACAGAGGCGGCCCCTGTGTCCCGCCCCGCGCCTGCGCGGAGCCCCGTCGGCCATGGCGGCAACGTGAGTGCGGGCGCGGGGCGCGGGGCCGGCACCGGGGAGGGAGGGGCTGGTCGCGGGGGGTAACCAGGAAAATGGGAGGAGGGGTGGGGGGTGTTATGCTGGCAGAACGCTGCGCCTGCAACCCCGCGGCCTTCATCCCACCGCGGATTCAACACTACATCCTTTATGCCTCACTTCATCCCTGCATCCTTTATTCCCGCATCCTTCATGCCTCACACCTTCATCTCCACATCCTTCATACCCCAACCCTTCATCACCCGTACTTTGATTCCCGCATCCTTCATCTCCACATCCTTCACCCCCGCATCCTCCGTCCCTGCATCCTTCATCCCCTACATCTTCATCCCCACATCCTTCATCCTCCACCCCTTCATCCCTGCATCCTTTGTCCCCCACTTCCTTCATCCTCTGTGCCCATCTTCATCCTTCACACCTTCATCCCTGCATCCTTTATCCCCATATCCTTCGTCCCTCGTATCCCTCATCCACTGCATCCTTCACCCCCTGTGCCTTTATCCCTGCAGCCTCCATCCTTCACATCCTTCACCCCTGTACATTCATCCCTGCACCCTCATCTCACACATCTTTCCAGACTCTCTCTTTCCACAGTGTCTCCTTGAAGGATCAGGTGGTTCCCACTGCTCTCCTCCCAGGACATGTTTTCTTCTCTCATATAGGTGCAGCTTTGGCTTTCCTGGCGCTGGGAAGGCTGGAGCGATCATCCCACAAATGTGCCAGAGTTGCCACGTGCCTCTCTATGCCTGCTGATAGAAACTGGAAAGATGTTCCATGTTTTTCCAATGCCATCTCCATGACTTCTGTTTCCTGATGCCCTACAGTTCCCTTTTCCCTATGCTGATCTGTTCTTTGTGTCTCTTTGTGCCTGTGATTCTGCTTTTCTCCATTTTTATATCATTTTATCTTGCCTGTTTTTCACAATACACTGTGATCACCTTGAATTTAAATTCCTCCCCTCACACCCTCTCTACACCTCCTGAATTCGTATTATCGGCAGATCACATATGTGTCAAAACCTTAAGTCAACTTCATCAGTTGGTTTGCTTCCTCTTCTTCATTACACTATCAGAAAAGGAAAGATATAATGTAATCTGCTGCCTATAAATCGCCACTAGCTTAACTATCTGGATGATGTCATGGGAGTGCTTGCGGATGTCTCGTGTTAAGCTTTGTTTGCTGTGGTTTCTTTCCTGGTATTGGTGCCAGGATGGGCAACTCTAATTCCCTGCATCTTCTATCTTGCCTCTTAAATTAAATTGTCCTTGTCCACTCTTCTGAGACCTTCACAATCCAGGAACTAACAAAGTAAATGGCAAATGTTTTGGGTTGCCCGGAGGGGTTGCTGAGTCTCCATCCCTGGAAGTTTTCAAGAGATTTTTCAAGAAGTCATGGATGCCCCATCCCAGGATGTGTTCAAGACCAGGCTGGATGAGGCTTTGAGCATCCTGACCTAGTGGAAGGTGTCCCTGCCCATGACAGTGGGGCTGGAACTGGATGGGAACTGGAAGTCCCTTTCAAGCCCAACCATTCCGTGATCCTGTGCATCTGGATCTAGCCCTGGCAACATGGTCCCCTTAGCTACCCATGTTTTGAGCCAGAGCTTGGATGTAGGGACCTCTTCAGTCCCCTTCTCACTTCAGTTGCTGTGTTTAGCTTCTCTGACCTCTCCATACTTTGTTCCTTCTTTGGCCTCAGTAGTGATGGGGTAAATAAGATTTATGCATCTTCATGTCTTAAATTTAGCTGTGTATATCAATGATGTGCTGAGGGAGGATGGGCACGTTCCTTTGGGACCACTGGGAAAGCAGCATGTAACCTCTTAGGCATTCAGCAGCCATGGCATTTGTTGATTAGGACAAGCAACATGGGAGAGGGATTTTGCTGCTAGTCCAGTTTTACAAGCAATTCACAGGTTCAGACATTCCAGATTTTTGAATGAAGGATTCAAGGTCGTCCTACAGGAATAAATGTAAGCATTTAACTGCAAGTTTCCTTGGGTTTGTTGGCATAGATTTGAGCACTCAAAACATTAGCTGATATCTCAAGACTCAACTCCAGATATTGAAGGAGCTGCAGTCATAAATCCAGGCAATCCAAGTTCTCTCAAGTAGCAAGTGATAGGACAAGAAGAAATGGCCTCAAGTTGTACCAGGGGAGGTTTAGATTGGATATTAGGGAAAATTACTAATTTAGGAGTCATGAAGCATTGGATGAGGCTGCCCAGGGAAGTGGTGGAGTCTCCATCTCTGGAGGTGTTCAAAAAACATGTAGATGTGGTGCGTAAGGACATGGTTTAACAGCCATGGTTCTGTTGGGCTGATGGTTGGACTGGCTGATCTTAGAGATCTTTTCCAACCTTAACGATTCTACGATCCTTTTAGTTGCCAGCAGTAGACTGTCACTCTCTGTGGAATTTTTTTACCTGGGTTTTTTTTGCGGTGACTTACTGCTTACCTTGACTATCATGCTCAACTTTCTTATCTTAGTCAACTGACAGTTAAGTATTTAACTAGTGACCAAGTTTACTCCTGTAAGTCCCTTATCAAATAACTGTCGTATCTTAGATCCTTTAGCAGGTTAGATCATGGAATCACAGAATCCAGTTCCACCCACTCTGATATGGGTAGGGACACCTAAGAAAACATCTATTTTCTCTTCAATATAGGAGTGATTTGGGCACCACCCATTCTGCATAAAGGACAAGAAATAAAGCATTTGATAAAGGGAAGAAACAAAACATCTAATAAATGGAAGCCATGAAGATATCAAAGCGGTTCTTTGCTTTTGGGATTTTGGCATGCATAGCTATTTACGTTGCATACATAAAATGGCACCTGGATTCCAAACCAGTCGTGGGAGCAACAGAAGGAGCTGCTGAAAGCAGGGTAGACAAACTGAACCACCAGGCACTGACCACAGATCTCTCCATCTTTTATGGAATTATGTTTGATGCCGGAAGCACAGGAACTCGCATCCATATTTTTAAATTTACACAGCAGCCAAAAGGTATGGCCTGGTCTTTGCATGAGGGGTTAATTCTTCCATAATGTATGAAGCAGATTATTGATGGTTCTTTTTTGGGGGTTTACTTGAACAAATATGCTTCAGCTCTTTCTAGGGAGTCTTGAAGAAGTGTATTACAATTTAAGCATGTGGATTTGGATGAAGTCAAAACATTCAACAAAAAGAATATGCTGTAATATCAGAATATCAACTAAATAGCAGATGTATCTTTAGAGCAGTACCTTGAAGAGCTCAGTGGGATAAGATAATTATAAATCCAAACTGCCGTATTCACCCAAATTTTCACTAGGAAGTTGTTGGCTTTCTACAGTTCCTGGCAGTGAGCTCCTTCTCTCTGTATTGTCTGGTTTAGTGCATCCTTGGCTTCAGTGTTGGATTTAAATTGCAAAGCTTCACTGTTTGATTAAAACTGCAGTGTCTTGCATCTGGACAGGAAATGTTGCTGAGAAACAAGACAGAATTCTACAAAAAAGCTCCAATTTAGCACCAGTGTTTGTGAGCTTCATTTGTTTAGGTGTTGTCAGCTCCTATGTGTGAAACTCTTTAAGAGGAGAGAACCTGCGTGGATACTGTTAGCAGGTGATCTGAGACTGCTTTTGAGTCTTAGGAAGAGCAGCTGAGGGAACTGGGGTTGTTTAGCATGGAGGAGGCTGAGGGGAGACCTCATCACTCTCTATAGCTCCCTGAAAGGAGGTTGTAGCAGCGTGGGTGCTGGTCTCTTCTCACAAGTGTAATGTGATAGGATGAGAGGAAATAGCTTCTGGTTGTGCCAGGGGAGGTTTATATTGGATATTAAGAAAAAAATTCTGTATGGAAAGAGTTATAAAGCATTGGCACAGGCTGCCCAGGGAAGTGGTAGAGTCTCCGTCCCTGGAGATGTTCAAAACCTGTTGCTGTGACACTTCAGGACATGGTTTAGCAGGCACAGTGGTGTTGGGCTGATAGTTGGACAGACTGGTGTTACAGGTCTTTTCCAGCCTTAATGATTCTCTGATTAACAGTGTGGTGTACAGAGAGATTTGCCTGTGGGAAGCACTTCACATCTGCAGAAAGGGCTGGTATAAGGCTTGGCTACCAAAGGTGTTTAACAACAGCCTATGACAGGGGACAGGACAAGAGGGAATGGCCTCCACTTCACCAGGGGAGGTTCAGGCTCGACATAAGGAAAAAATTCTTCACAGAAAGGGTCGTTAGGCACTGGAACGGGCTTCCCAGGGAGGTGGTTGACTCGCCTTCCCTGGGGGTGTTTAAGGTGTGGGTGGATGAGGTGCTGAGGGGCATGGTTTAGAGGTTGGTGGGAATGGTTGGACTCGATGATCCGGTGGGTCTCTTCCAACCTGGTGATTCGATTCGATTCGATTTGATTCTATTCTATTCTACTCTGCTCTATTCTAATTTCCTTCTTTCATTGTGTTTCCTTCTTCCTTTAATGCTTTTCTTTAAACACAATTTCAGAATATAGACCAGGTTGGATGAGGCTTTGAGCAACCTGTTTCAGTGGGAGGTGTCCCTGCCCATGGCAGGGGGCTTGTAACTGGATGGGCTTTAAGAACTCTTCCAACCCAAACTATTCCATAATTCAATGATTCTATGATATTGCAGGAAACACTATGGAGTGTAGTTGAGCACAGGAGGAGGATGTTGTCAAGCTCATGTTTGCTTTCCTGCAGGTTCATATAATTGTCCATACTGCAGGTTTCCAAAATACTTGTGTCTGGCTCCCTCTGCTGCCTCTGGACGTGGTGGTANCCTGGGTTTTTTTTGCGGTGACTTACTGCTTACCTTGACTATCATGCTCAACTTTCTTATCTTAGTCAACTGACAGTTAAGTATTTAACTAGTGACCAAGTTTACTCCTGTAAGTCCCTTATCAAATAACTGTCGTATCTTAGATCCTTTAGCAGGTTAGATCATGGAATCACAGAATCCAGTTCCACCCACTCTGATATGGGTAGGGACACCTAAGAAAACATCTATTTTCTCTTCAATATAGGAGTGATTTGGGCACCACCCATTCTGCATAAAGGACAAGAAATAAAGCATTTGATAAAGGGAAGAAACAAAACATCTAATAAATGGAAGCCATGAAGATATCAAAGCGGTTCTTTGCTTTTGGGATTTTGGCATGCATAGCTATTTACGTTGCATACATAAAATGGCACCTGGATTCCAAACCAGTCGTGGGAGCAACAGAAGGAGCTGCTGAAAGCAGGGTAGACAAACTGAACCACCAGGCACTGACCACAGATCTCTCCATCTTTTATGGAATTATGTTTGATGCCGGAAGCACAGGAACTCGCATCCATATTTTTAAATTTACACAGCAGCCAAAAGGTATGGCCTGGTCTTTGCACGAGGGGTTAATTCTTTCATAATGTATGAAGCAGATTATTGATGGTTCTTTTTTGGGGGTTTACTTGAACAAATATGCTTCAGCTCTTTCTAGGGAGTCTTGAAGAAGTGTATTAAAATTTAAGCATGTGGATTTGGATGAAGTCAAAACATTCAACAAAGAGAATATGCTGTAATATCAGAATGTCAACTAAATAGCAGATGTACCTTTAGAGCAGTACCTTGAAGAGCTCAGTGGGATAGAGAATTATAAATCCAAACTGCCGTATTCACCCAAATTTTCACTAGGAAGTTGTTGGCTTTCTACAGTTCCTGGCAGTGAGCTCCTTCTCTCTGTATTGTCTGGTTTAGTGCATCCTTGGCTTCAGTGTTGGATTTAAATTGCAAAGCTTCACTGTTTGATTAAAACTGCAGTGTCTTGCATCTGGACAGGAAATGTTGCTGAGAAACAAGACAGAATTCTACAAAAAAGCTCCAATTTAGCACCAGTGTTTGTGAGCTTCATTTGTTTAGGTGTTGTCAGCTCCTATGTGTGAAACTCTTTAAGAGGAGAGAACCTGCGTGGATACTGTTAGCAGGTGATCTGAGACTGCTTTTGAGTCTTAGGAAGAGCAGCTGAGGGAACTGGGGTTGTTTAGCATGGAGGAGGCTGAGGGGAGACCTCATCACTCTCTATAGCTCCCTGAAAGGAGGTTGTAGCAGCGTGGGTGCTGGTCTCTTCTCACAAGTGTAATGTGATAGGATGAGAGGAAATAGCTTCTGGTTGTGCCAGGGGAGGTTTATATTGGATATTAAGAAAAAAATTCTGTATGGAAAGAGTTATAAAGCATTGGCACAGGCTGCCCAGGGAAGTGGTAGAGTCTCCGTCCCTGGAGATGTTCAAAACCTGTTGCTGTGACACTTCAGGACATGGTTTAGCAGGCACAGTGGTGTTGGGCTGATAGTTGGACAGACTGGTGTTACAGGTCTTTTCCAGCCTTAATGATTCTCTGATTAACAGTGTGGTGTACAGAGAGATTTGCCTGTGGGAAGCACTTCACATCTGCAGAAAGGGCTGGTATAAGGCTTAGCTACCAAAGGTGTTAAACAACAGCCTATGACAGGGGACAGGACAAGAGGGAATGGCCTCAAGCTCTGCCAGGGGAGGTTCAGGCTCGACATAAGGAAAAAATTCTTCACAGAAAGGGTCGTTAGGCACTGGAACAGGCTGCCCAGGGAGGTGGTTGACTCGCCTTCCCTGGGGGTGTTTAAGGTGCAGGTGGATGAGGTACTGAGGGGCATGGTTTAGAGATTGGTGGGAATGGTTGGACTCAATGATCCGGTGGGTCTCTTCCAACCTGGTGATTCTATTCTATTCTATTCTATTCTATTCTATTCTATTCTATTCTATTCTATTCTGTTCTGTTCTGTTCTGTTCTGTTCTGTTCTGTTCTGTTCTACTCTACTCTACTCTACTCTACTCTACTCTACTCTACTCTACTCTATTCTAATTTCCTTCTTTCATTGTGTTCCCTTCTTCTTTTAATGCTTTTCTTTAAACACAATTTCAGAATATAGACCAGGTTGGATGAGGCCTTGAGCAACCTGTTTCAGTGGGAGGTGTCCCTGCCCATGGCAGGGGGCTTGTAACTGGATGGCTTTAAGATCTCTTCCAACCCAAACTATTCCATAATTCAATGATTCTATGATATTGCAGGAAACACTATGGAGTGTAGTTGAGCACAGGAGGGGGATGTTGTCAAGCTCATGTTTGCTTTCCTGCAGGTTCATATAATTGTCCATACTGCAGGTTTCCAAAATACTTGTGTCTGGCTCCCTCTGCTGCCTCTGGACGTGGTGGTAAACTGGGTTTTGCTGAAGTCAAGTTTAGCCAGAACAGAGCACACAGAAATGTGGGGTCCTTGTTACCAGTGCAGTTTGGAAAGCTACTCGTGGCAGGTATCAGGGCTCAAAGAGAGCTCACATTCAGCTGGTGATCACCTGATGTGCATGGAAAACATATACATAATGGGCACCAGCACCTGAAAAACACTGTGGGCCTTAGAAGTGGTTCTTTTGGGGGGCAATTCCATAGCAAAGGCTGTATTTAATGGTTAGGTGGTTGTTAATAGCTCATTAGATGGAAGCTTCAGGTGACTTCCATGAGCACATAAAGATGTAATTTGTAAAATGGGTTTTGTTTAGATGAAATCATTTGTACTGTTACTAATTTTGTAATACTACTTTTGAACAGGAACTCCCAAACTGACCCATGAGACATTTAAAGCACTGAAGCCGGGTCTATCTGCATATGCCGATGATGTCGAAAAGGTAATATTGTTTCTGTAACTGAAACTACATACCCCAGACCTGTTCTTGATACTCCCTGCAGATCACATCTTGCTGTGGTACAGTATGCAGCAAACCATCTCCAAATGATACAAACCCACAGTAAAAGCTGAACAACATGCAGAGGAGCAAGGGAAGAATGCATCTAGTTCTGCTAGGTGATGTTGTTAAGTAAGTACAGCAGGTGTTTTTCCTACCTCTACCTTCAGATTTTCACTGCACTTAAGAAAATGACAAAAGAGCTGTGTTGGATTGGAGCACAACCTTCTCCAGGATGACTGGAATTGGATTCTCAGGAAGACAGTCTAAACTATAGGCTAAATACTGAGTGATTTCTCTGCCATCTCCCTTACTTTCTGGGTTGCAGGGATTTAGGGACTTCCTGAGACAGACTTTCACCCAGGTCATTGAGTTTTACTGGTTGCAAAGGCCTTTTCCCCAAGGGTTTGAACCTTTTGTAGCCAGAATATTTACTGGCAGAGAGTTCTATGTCACTGTTTGAAGAAGTGACTCTTTCTGTTAGTTCTTGACCTGCTGCTGGATAATCCCCTTTATATCCACCAGGGGTTCCTGTCAGAGATGGTGAGTTCTCCACCTTCTCCTGACTCATATGATATTCACTTGCCTCTGTTCCACAGTTACAGTAAATCACACCTTTTGCCCTTCCAAGAAAGAGTTTCTAAAATGCCAATTTTTTTCTTTCTTGGCTCACAGAGTGGCCAGGGAATAAAAGAGCTCCTGGAGGTGGCGAAGACAGAAGTACCTGTGGACCTGTGGAAGTTCACTCCCCTGGTTCTGAAAGCCACAGCTGGCTTGCGGTTGCTGCCAGGCGAGAAAGCTCAAAAGTTGCTGGATAAGGTACTATTTCTTGTCTTTGAGTTTGCTTTCCAGAAATTTTATAGGATAATTTGGGCCCTTCTGTGGAAGGAACTTACTCCTTTATCTTCTTATCTGGAGAGCAAGTATTATGAGGAGCAGCTGAGGGAACTGAAGTTGTTTAGTATGGAGAAAAGGAGGCTGCAGGGAGACCTCATTGTCCTCTACAGCTCCGTGAAAGGAGTTTGTAGTAAGGCGGGTGCTGGTCTCTTCTCCCAAAGGAAATGTGATAGGATGAGAGGGAATGGCCTCAAGTTGTGCCAAGGGAGGTTTATATTGGATATTAAAAAAAAATATCCTACTCAAAGAGTGGTGAAGCATTGGAAGAGGCTGCCCAGGGAAGTGATGGAGTCTCCTTCCCTGGAAGTGTTCAAAAGCGTGTAGATGTGGCGCTTTGCGACATGGTTTAGTAGGCACGGTGGTGCTGGGCTGATGGTTGGACTGGATGATCTTAGAGGTATTTTCCAGCCTTAATGATTTTATGATTCTAAAAGCCATTCCTATCATTTAATTCCAAAAGCAGTGCAGAGCTGCTTGATCTTCACTGGGTCTGAGGGGAGAAATTGCACAAGTGCAAGCACAGAAGAATGCTGACAGTTCTAAATAAGCCTAGAGGTGACATAGAACATAATGAGTGTAACAAGATACTCCTAACAGTCGCTACAGGCTGCTGTTACTGGACATGTTCATTGGTGGTTTTGACTAGGATGCTATTTTGAGAAAAGCTCTCTGCTATTTGATCAGTCATGTTATCAGCCTGCTGCTGTCAGGTTGCTCTTTTATATTTTATATTTTACTTTATTCATAAGCATGTAAAATGTGTTTAATATTTTAAAATATTATAGAAATAAACAAAATATGTTCTAGACTTCACAGTTGCAGGAGAAGTTTATTAAATGTGCACTAAGTGTATTCTTTTTCTAAGCAGTTGTTGGAAAGAAGAAATATGGTGATGTTGAAACCAATGTCTGTATCGTTCTCTGCTGCCTGCAAGCTGTGCCCATTCTTTTCTGCACTGAATTTCAGGTGTACCTGATGCAGTTGGACTTTAGAGGACTCTGGAAACCTAGGGCTTCGTTACCTCACATAGGATGTAGTGTAGAGGACCGCTAAGAGCCAATATGCTGCTGTTAAAAATGCCATTCCCTGGGGCATTCCTGAAAGCTAGGGTGTCCCATCTGCTGCCTCTCCCTGTGGCTCACCACTCGCAGCAAATTAAACTGAGTTCCTTTCCCTACCCCTATCTATCCCTTGTTAATGGCACTTCTGAGCGGTCTTCATGCTTGAAAACCCATGCTTCCCTCCCTGTCTCTTCACCAAACCAGAGAGCCAGTCTGTAAACTGCTGACTTTTTATAACAGAGCATAGGCTGGCTGATGCTTTTTGGGCTCTTGAACTTCAAACAGAATGGTGAGCAGCAGTCAGGATCTGGCCCAAGAGAGAAGCAGTTGTATAAAAGTGGAGGTTTTTTTAAAATGTGCTTTCCAGCTGACAAAAAGATTCCTCTGAGTGTAACTTTTATTTGAACTACAGGTAAAGGAGATTTTTCAGGCCTCCCCCTTCTTTGTGAGGGACAACTGCGTGTCGATAATGAATGGAACTGATGAAGGTAAGCTAACTTGTGGAACCCTTTCTGCCATCCCAGAGGTTCCTGCTGTGCTGTGGCAGGTCCCCACTCACTGTATTGGAGGCCCGTAAGTGCTAGGTTTGACACAGCCTCAGGTGGTGCTTGCCAAATGGATCTTGTGCTTCCTTTTTCCAATTTGAATTCCTGAACTCTGCCCTGATTTCCAAAGCTCTGAGTACACAGCAGTTCCTGTGGGATCACCAGGAAGCCACTGCGCAGTCAGCCCTTCTGGAAAGGTTTCTGAATATCTGCTTGTTTAGATGGTCTTCAACAGCTGTTTTGCATGCCCTGCTCTCAGTGGTGCTCATTAGAGCCTTCTGAAAGTATTTGGTCATTATGTTAATTATAACTGATCTAACGAATGTGAATTCAATCTAAGAAAATGTTATATAGAGGAGAAAATGCATTCTGAGGTAAGTTGGGGCTCATTAAAAAATTCTGAGGACAGAACCCAGAATCAGTCTTGATTTAAAATAGTTTGATGAATCGTCTGAATTCTAAGTAACTGAGTGTTGAAATGTGTTTTAAATCTGCTTAGTAACCAACGTTTAAAATAGCTGGAGCTGTTTGGAGCTGTTTATGAGTTTCTTTCTTACTGCTCAATGGAAGAAAGACGTTGTAATTCTTCTTTTATTTTAAAATCATTAACAGCAGTGATGACCTTGGTTTAGCCAAGGGTTGAACTGGACTGTGTTCCCTAGCATGCCTGGAGTTTTAACCATGGGGATAAATATTTGTATTTGTTAACATAAGGCCCACTAATTAATTTGATTTATGGAGAAAAGTTTATAAAACAAGAAGAGGACAGAAACAGTGCAGCTCACAAGAATGCTTAGAGGAAAACAGAAAATTAAAATGCTGGAAAGGTGAAAATTCTTAGTAGTCAAAAAGAAAGTTTAGTGCCTGATGTTAGACAAAAGCCTGCCAGTGAGATATAGAGTTCTTCAGGCATTACGTATATGGGGCTTCTCTTCCTAATATCACATAAGCTCTGGTGTAGAAGGTCATTCTCTTTGTTCAAAGAATCTAATCTCGGGTTTTGACAGCTGCTGGCAGTTGTGGAAGCACTGGCTTTCAGGCAGGGTAGCTCAGCAGAGCCAGTCCTTTTCACCCTTCTTGAAGGTCCTTCTTCCTTAGCTCTCAAGCAGACATCCTTCAGAGGCTGTGCAAGTCCTCTCTTTGCGGAAGGGGATGAGGGAGCTCATAGTGGATGGTCTGCAGTGTCTCTGCTGGTTGGATGACAGGCCCTGGTGTATTATGCTGAATTATACTGATTATTTTGGTTAGATGGTGTTAAACTATATGAGAAAACTTGAAAGTGCCTCCAGCTAAACAGACCCTAAAGCAGAACAGCCTTGTAATGCCACTCACCTTATTTGTTCCTGTTGTTAGAAAAAATGAAATGGCCTAATCTAACAGTGCATCTTCTGGATCTTTTTCTTGTTAGGTATTTCAGCCTGGATCACAATAAACTTTTTAACAGGTACGTGTACATGAGCATGTGCATAAAGGTACAACTGATGCTGTGAAATTCATGCTATCTTCTGCCCGTATGTGGGATTTGCTTATTCATTGGGGTGAGGTGAAAGAAAAAAAGAAGGATCTGGGAATAAGTCATCAGTTGCTTTTAGCTTGGCCTATTTAAGTCATCGGGATTTTGGCCATTTACCTGACAGGGTGAAGAGCTTAATCCCTTTTTCTAGATGTTTAATGTAAGCCTTTCTTTTGATTCCATGTAGAGGATGAGAGCCTTTCATTCCTTTTTGGAGTCTGCCACTAGCTCTGGCTAAATTTTTAATGGGGATATTCTAGATGTGCTTGGCAGCTGCGCAGAATGAGTGGAAGTGCTATGCTGCTTCCTTACAGATTTATAGCATAGAAATATCACAAGTCTTTACACTGCTGAGTTAGAAAAGATGCTCTAAAGCTTTTTATACTCACAGGAAATATCAGAAAGGTCAGAGATCTTCCAACATGAGCTATCATCAGGTTCACTGTGGTACTTGGCACAAACTAGTCTTGTTAGGAGTATTTGGAGGATCTTACTGAGGAGAGCTGGATTTAAATGAGAAGACAGGTCTGAACTGGCAGCACGAAGAATTCCAAGAGAGCCAAGTCTCTTAGGCCAGCTCTCAGTCTGTCATCCACTTGGCCATAGGAATCTGTGAGGCATCACTGAGGGATCAGGGAGAAGTGGCCAAGAAAACCACATTCCTCTCTGTTACAAAGTGGTTACCAGAGTAGAGTTTGCAAAAGGGTCCTTACATCCACTGAAAAAATGTTTAGGAATCCAAAAACTAAAGCTGCTGTAATTAGGCCAGAGAAATAAGAGTAAATCTGTCACTTGAAGAATTTCAGGTCACCTTGATAAAGCCAAAATAAGTGCCCGGTAGATGATGCCGTACTTTAGTGCTGTCTGGAAGCTGACAGATGGGAGTTTGATTGCCCTCTTTCTTTACTGCTCTACTTCTGCTTTTGTTCCTAGCCAGTTTCTCACAGCACCCGCCATGGCTTCTTCTGTCATACATTTCAGGTAGCCTAGATGATCCGCAGAAGAGAAGTGTAGGGATGCTGGATTTGGGTGGTGGATCAACACAGATCACCTTCCTTCCACGCACCGAGGTAATGTGAACATGCATGCTGTTGGGAAATGCTGGTGAAGAATCAGTAGCTGCTCAGATTTGTTTCCCTTGGAAGCAGACCAAGAGTTTGTCAGTGTAACATGAAGCCATGCTTCTGACAGCAAAACCCAGGTCACTTGGTCACATCTGCTTTGTTATAGTCTGTCTCGGAGGCACTCATAGCTCTTTGCCAGTCCTCTTAATTCAACTCTGTGAGCCAGTGGTACAGGTGGGGAATCTGCCAGGGCTGCTTTATCCTGGAGTAAATTTAGTGTCCACTTGAGCATCTTAATCTTTGACTCTTGGTTGGCGCTGCCTGTAACGAAGAGAGCCAGCACAGGAAGGATGTAGATCTGTTAGATTGAGTCCAGAGGAAACCACTAAGATGAGAACCTCCCATACAAGGTCAGGCTGAGAGAGCTGGGCTTGTTCAGCTGGGTGATGAAAAAGCTTGGGCAGACCTTATAGCAGCCTTCCAGTCCTTTAATGGGTCCTACAGGAAAGCTGGGAAAAGGCTCTTTACCAGGGATAGGACAAGGGGGAATGGTTTTAAGCTGAAAAGAAGGGAGACTTAGATTAGGAAGAAGTATTTTCCTGTGAATATTTCCTGTGGTGAGGCACTGGCACAGGTTGCCCAGAGAAGTCATGGATACCCCATCCCTGGAGGTGTTCAAAGCCAGGTTGGATGAGGCTTTGAGCAACCTGATGCAGTGGAAAGTGTCCGTGCCCATGGCAGAGGGGTTAGAACTGGATGGACATTGAGATCCTTCCAACCCAAACCATTCTACTTCTATGAAGAACTCAAAGGCAATGCTCTTACTGAATTCAAATCCAACATTTGGCCTGTGTTGGCTTTTAAGAACACAATAAGATGCCTTCCCAATTCTTATTTCTAGTTTTCCTGAGTTCTCTCAGTTAAAAATGAATGCTAAGGAGTAACTATTACTATGCAGTAAAAAAATACACACTGATATATGTTATTACAGCTACCTGTGGGAAGCTTTCTGTTGGTGTTCTGTGAGCTGGAAGCCGTGTGGATGTGGAACCATAAGGCTCTGTCCTGAGCAGAGATACTCTTCATAGCAAAGTTGCAGAAATGCATAGGATAGGGATGTTGTCTCCCAGCCTGATCTAATCAAGACATTGTGCTCTCACAGCAGAGTGACAGACAATATGAAGAGTCTGGGATGTGTGAATTCTGGACTTAGAAATGGTGTGGAGATTTGAGCAGTGTGAATAACATCGTCGCCTGAGTTTTGCTCCCCACAAAGGCACTAGCAGTGCTGGTGCGCTGGGGGAAAAGGCTGCCCAGTGTTGTAGATAATCACCCTTTCATTTCTTGAGGCCACAAGCAGCTTCTTACTCTGTTCCTTGGCAAGCATAGTGATGTGCTTTTCCTCTGGCTGGTGGAAGTTCACAGCTGAATTCACTTGAGTAGGAAGTTAATGCGTGCCTGGATTTCCTATTATTTTGGACACAGTTTTCCCTAGCAGAGATCTGTGAAGAGGCAGTTGCTGTCGCCTCTTGACAAAAGCAGTTAAGAGCTGGAATAAGGTTTCCTTTTTAATTAAAATAATTCTATACACCAATCTGGTGTGACTACAAATAGAAATGTAACCAGTTAAAACTCTGTCATGTGAAGAATCTATTTTAGCTCCGAGTTTTGTGGTTGTTTGTCTATCAGTGGTCAAATCAAAATACTTGCAAGTTCAAAATTTCTCTCTGAACTGTGCGAGGGTTGTTTCATGTTCCTTCTAATGTTTTGGAAGACTGTATTGTTGACATCTGCTGCTTCTGGCAGAAATTGTGACACATGTTTTTCTCCCTACAGACAACTCTCCAGACATCACCAGCTGGGCATACAACTTCATTTCAGATGTTTAACAACACCTACAAGCTGTATTCGTACAGGTGAGTTGCGGGAAGGAGAGCATGCTGTGCAGACAGGAGCCTTCTATGAAGCCAGTGGTGTTTTGCTGAAGTGGGGTCCTTGCAAGTGAGTGCTGGGAAGAAATGGTGAAACTTGAGCCACATCATTGTGGTGGTTTGATCTCGGCTGCCTACCAGGTGCCCACCAAACCGCTCAGTCACTCCCTTTCCATCAGCAGGACAGGGGTATGAAAATAGGACAAAATCTTGTGGGTCAAGGTAAGGATGGGACAGTCACTTACCAGTTACCACGATGGGCAAAACAAGTTTGGCTTAGAGAAGTTAAGTTAATTTATTGACAGTTAAACAGTAGGATAATGAGAAACAAGAAAAAAAATCAAAAAACACCTTCCCTCGACCTTTCCCTCCTTCCCAGGCTCAACTTCACTCCCAACTGTTCTACCTCCTCACCCCTGAGTAGCACAGAGAGGATGGAGTGATAGTTATGGTCACTTCGTAACATTTTCTCTCTGCCAGTCCTTCCTCCTCACTGTCTTCCCTGGTATTTTGGGCAGAGGGAAGCAGGTTCTTCCCACCTATGTTTGCTGTGGGGTGTGTTTGGGCTCAGAAAGAGTCAGTTCTTTGCTACCTTTGAGGAGGATAGGAGAAAAATTAGGGCAATGCCTTCAGCATTCCCAATTCTTCAAGAGCCAGATTACAGTTGACAGCTGTTTTCTGCCCCTTTTCAGAGAGCGATTATCCTCTTCATAAGGGTAATGTCCCTTCTGTGCATCAGCTCCTGACTGGAGCCCTTTTGCTGGGACCATGCAGGGTAGACCAGCATGTCCCAGTCAAATTGACAGTGGAGGATCAGAGAAAGGATGTTTGTTGTTGACAGAGGCTTTTATCCCTTTGCAGTTACCTGGGACTCGGGTTGATGTCAGCAAGGCTCGCCATTTTAGGAGGAGTTGAGGGAAAACCCTGTAAGTTATGGGCATTTCTCAAGTCTTGGTTCTGAGCAGAGGGTATGTAGCTTGGTCGTGGGGGAGGAGTTGTCTGTCCCTTTCTCATTGCACTCCTGAGTAGTATGTGGACTCCTGTCACCGTGACTGGGTGCATTTGAGAGGAATGCAGGGGGTGACACTGCTAGATCCCAGGAGACCTGGATACCTGCCAGCCCTCTGGGGTCATGGGACGTCAGGGCTGTGACAGGGACTTGGAGGTACCTTGCTGAGGCTGTGGGACAATAGGGAGCAGGGCTGGGGAGGAGGTATCTGAAATTAACTCCTTCTGTTTTTTCCCTAATGTGGCTTTGTTGTACTCCTGCAGTAGGAGAAGGGGAGGAATTGATCAGCCCTTGTTTATCACCTGGCTTTGAATCGGAATGGCAACATGCTGAGATAGTGTACAAAATTAAAGGACAGAAGGCAGGTATAGTGATTATCACTTTTCCTATCTAGACCAGCATGCCATTAGCAGAATAAATGTACTCTTAACCACTTGAAAAGACACTGGATTCTCTATTTACTGTTCTGCCTGGCTCCTCTCTACGTGCTGCAAAAGAGACTGTGCACCTCTCTACCCTTCTGCCATGTTCTGTCCAGTCAGTAAAGCTGCTACGAGTAATGTAGGTGGAACTGAGTGGTCCTTGAACAGCTCTTTCCAAATCCTCCTGCCTCAGATGATGTCCATTTCTGATCCATTGCATACTTAGTCCCAACCTGAGGATGGTTAAGCGTTCCCGCTGGAAAACAATGGAATTTGCAGTTCTCTGTGAAGAGCCTGTAATAACTTACGAAATGCTATATGCAAAGAGGGAGCCTGTTTCCTGGCTAATCCTAAATAAATTGTGGATATATTTAACTCTGTGCTGGGTTCCTTCGCTGTCTTTCAGGTGAGCCTCTATACGAGTCTTGTTCAAACAAAGTGGCAAAGATGCTCTACAAAAAAGTGCACAAAGCTGAGGAAGTGAAGGATTTGGATTTTTATGCCTTCTCCTACTACTATGACCGTGCTGCAGAGGTTGGTCTCATTGGTACGTTTGCTCCTGTTTTCATTTCCCTTTAAATGATGACTTGTGGGAGAAATACACACATCACTGTGCTTTGCCAAGCTGTTGTTGAACTTGGTCTTGTGTTCCGCTGCTGTACAGCATTGTTCTCAACTGGATTTGGGTTTTGATTGAATTTCGATAGAGGAGGGACTGGGATTGCAAAATAGGACCCGCAGCTTCTGGTAATGGTTTTTAAACAAAATGCCCACATTTCAGGAATCCTTGCTTCCTGATTAACTACACAATGAAGTAGAAAAAAAAGCCCTTGTAACGCTAAACAGATTTCTTGCCTGGTAAAGCAAATCGCACTTGCGATCTTGGGCTGTGTGTTTTCCTTCACTGGCCTCCGTAGGTAGAATGAGGATTTTCAGGTAGTTCCATGTGTACTCAGGATGCATCCTGTCTCTTTTCTGGTGGCATCCTGGTTTGCAGAAGGCTATTGTGTTCAGGAGAAGGTAGATGATGAGATCTCAGGCTAGTGTGGGCAGACCTACCCTACTCCTCAGCCACTGTGTTATACAAATGATTTCAGATTTAACATGTTGCAGAGCACCCGTTTACAGACAGAGATGGTCAAAGGTGTTTAACTGTGTTCAGGCATCGCAGGGCAGGGCTATGCTGACAAGTGGACAACATGAGAGTCTGTGAACTGCGTTTCTTCAGGAAATGAAGCTAAAAGTTCTTCATAAAATGAGGCTTTCCCATCTATATTGAGAATCTTTTAAAGTGTTTTGTTGGTTTTTTAACTTTTAAAGCAAGTGAGAGTTTTGTCATTGATTTCAGGGGCTCACAGTTTGTTTTCCAAACAATATGACTTGGGTAACATTTTTAAGCTAAAGGAAGGGACATTTACATAAGATATTAGGAAGAAATGTTTTTCTGTGAGGGTGGCAAGGCACTGGCAAAGGTTGCCCAGAGGAGTCATGGTTGCCCCATCCTTGGAGGTGTTCAAGGCCAGGCTGGATGGGGCTTTGAGCAGCCTGTTTCAGAGGTGTCCCTGCCACAGGCAGCGGGGTTAGAACTGAATGGGCTTTAAGGTCCCTTCTGACTCAAACCATTCTATGATTCTATGACTCGAATATGCGATTTTCTGTATACAAAAGAACGATAAAAGACCATGTTGTTTTTTTCTTTTCTTGTAGATAAAGAAAAAGGAGGTAGCTTAACTGTTGAGGACTTTGAAATTGCAGCTAAGTATGGTGAGTAAAATAAAATCAAACAGGACTAGTAGCTGTGTGTAAATCGACACTTAGGTGGTAAATGTGTGGAATGTTAATAAGCCTGCTTATTTGTTTAAGTAAGTGCTGAGCATCTCTCTTAAGCACCTCTCCCCATAGCATCTCACCATTTCCACTGATTTCTGAAAATCTTTACTATTTTTTTAAATTAATTCTTGCTTTTGCAGCTCACATAATACTTACATTTAAAAACTCTCTTAAGAATTACTAATAAACTTGTCAGCTGAAAGTTGTCCTGAAGTCCTGCTTTCAAAATGGATGTGGGGGTTCTCATCCTCTGAGCATAACCTGTTCTAATCCAGTTTAATTTTTCTTTTTGTCTCTTTTGTCTCTATATTTGTTCCTATCCTTGGTCGTTAATTGTAAAAGGGGAAAACTGGCTCATAGCTTTTCACTTCATTGGCGGCAGAGAGAGCTGCTGGTGCAGATTTACAGATGCAAACATTCTTAATACCACAAATGCAGACTTTGATCAGGCTGAGGTGGGGCTTTTTTGGTAAACATTATGAGTGACTGGCCAATCCTTGCAGTGCTGATTTATAGGCTACCATTTGTGTAATTCATCCTGGGAAAGGAAGTGGGGTTTGCTTTGGTTTTGTCTTTTTGTTTGTCTTTTTCTTTGGTTTTGCCAACATCTGTTGAATGTTTATGCTTGACAAACACAACACACCTCAGGTTGCTGAGACTTTAAAAAGGACTGAAAAAGTTTAAGGCCCTTTTCTTCCTTTCCTGGAGGATACAAGAAATTCAGCTGTCTTAGGGGAGAGACAGAACACTTTGATCTTCCTTCCAGCATGCCAAAGCTTCTGTGCTTCTGCTAACATGTGCGTGTCATTCCAACCCTGCTGTAATTGGTTCCATCACTGCACAACTCCACTGACAAGTGGCGTTTTGTGGATTCCCTTGAGGTTCTTCAGAGCTGGACTGATGTTATGCCTGAGCCCACAGCGTGCGTTCAGACACTGTTTTCTTTCTCCTTAGTTTGTAAGACCATGGAAATCAGCCCTGGAAGCAGCCCTTTTCTCTGCATGGACCTCACATATATCACCTTCCTCCTGCAAGAACTGGGCTTCCCGAAGAGCCAAGTCTTTAAGGTGAGTCCCACAAAAGGGTTCACTGGGAGAGTGGGCAGGAGGGCTCCGAGGCAGTAGCCATCATGCCAGTAGCTTGGTCCTTGATTTGCCCTCTTGAGGGTGGAGGCACACTGTCCCCACAATAATAACCTTCAGCACTCTATTCACCTTGTGTGCTCCTTCTCCCAAAGAATTGTGTTGTAACTTCCTTGTTTGTTTGTTTTTCCAGCTTGCCAGGAAAATTGACAATGTTGAAACAAGCTGGGCATTGGGAGCCACTTTTCATTACATCGATTCACTCAATAGACTGCAGTACTAAAGCTCTTTGAAGGTGACTTTTGGGGATCTCAGTTTTTGGAAGCCTGACACAGGAGAATCTGTTGAAGGGCCTGCTTTTGGCTTCCAGAATCCTTTTGGAAGGACTCTGCCCCTTCTCTCCCACCTCATCCCAAGTCTCCTCCATCACTCAGTGTCACAGAGTGCAGTGTCTAAAGAATGAGCCTTGACCTGACAGCATTTGCAGTCAGCTTCTTGTAAAACTTGATCACCGTTGAAGAAAACCGAGGACTCTGCAGGACATCTACAATCTCTATGAGAAAAACAAACCTTTTTGGAATATGCCTGGACTATTTGCTTGTACCGTGCTGAAGAAAACTGTCACTCCAGAAGGAACTCTTCACTGTCCTGATTTCAGGGTGTTTTTTCCCTCTTGATCAGCAGTTTTCAGTGATGATTTTTGTTTCACTACTTCTGTGTTTGAAGGTGAACTTGTGTGTGCATGGACAAAGTGCATTTACCTGGATGTGCTGCTGACAGGCAGCAGCTTTGAAATGGCAAGTGTGAGTCTCAGCTTTGCTTTCTACTTGTAAAGCTCAGGAGCACTCTAGAACTTGGATATGGACTTAGAAGCAGGAATCTGAACCTGTATGCCCTGTAGGGTTAAAGCCTACAGACTGAAGTTTCTTCTTTGGCTGTTGAGAGATGGATAGTGGAAGACAGCATGGGATTTGCTGGATGTAGACAGGCAAGGCCTAGGAATTAGGTACTAAGCAAACAATGGGTTTGACAGTTCTAGAGTCAGTCTGGGTAAGGTCAATGAAGAAGAGGTAGCCACAGAAATATACCTGAGCAGAGCTTGTTGGACCTCACAGGCATTTGTGCCTTGGCCAGGTGGAGGCCAAACCCAGGATGAATGCATTTACAAGATATTCTGGGTGCTGCTTCCTGCAAACACATCTCACGATGATAAATGAATGTATTGTGGTTGCACTGAGCCGTGGCAAGGTAGCTGCAATGCGCCACTCCGACAATGTCTGTGTGCAGACTGGAAGTGATCTCCAGGGCAGCGGGAGCTGGAGAGGGCATGCTGTGCAGTTTGTAATCTAACTGTGGAATTGTATTGTGTTTGTGTGGGTGTTTAGAGCAGATCGGAACAGTCTTCTGGGGGTGCAAAAGAGCCCAGCCTGCAGGAGAGCCAGCCGCAGCCTCATGGCCACAGCCTCGTCCTTTTGCTGGGCCAGCGAGACATAGTGCAGTGGCCTGTGGTGCTGTGTTATTGCTGTCTCTGCGGTGGGTGTGGAGGGGACACAGGAGCCACACTGTACTGACAATAAACCCCAATTCCAAATGAACACACTGTGGTGCTGTGGCTTTAGCATCAAAGGCTGCAGGGTGGGTGGGTTGTGAAAGGGGTGCCCTGATGTCATCGCTGGCCCACCTGCACAATCCCTGTGCCCACATGCCATCCCTGTCTCCACAGGCCATCTCAGCCCCCCACACTATCCATGTCCCCTCATGCCATCCCTGTCCATTCATTCCACTCCCGTCTCCTCACACCATTGCAGCTCCACACACTGTCCCCACCTGCTTATGCCATTCCATCCCCTCTCACTGTCCCTGTCCCCTCATGCCATTCCATCCCCTCATATGCCATCCCTGTCCCCAAATGCCACTCCTGTCCCCTGATGTCATTCCATTCCCTCACACCATCACAGCCCAGATGCCATCCTTGTCCACACACGCCATCCCTGTCCCTGCATGCCACCCCAGCTCCACACAGCATCCCTGTGCCCCTATACCACTCCAGGCCCCGCATCCCATTTCAGTCCCCTCAAGCTATTCCCACCCCCACATACCATCCCATCCCCTCATGCCATTCCATTCCTTCACACCATCAGTATCTTTGTCCCCACACACCATCACTGTCCCCCCAGGCCATCTCAGCTCCTCACAGCATCCCGTGCCCCTATGCCATCCTACTCTCCCAAACTGTCCCTGTCCCTTCATGCCCTTCCCATCCTCTCGTAGAATTCTAGAATCATAGAATCACCAGGTTGGAAGAGACTCACCGGATCATCGAGTCCAACCATTCCCACCGATCTCTAAACCATGCCCCTCAGTGCCTTGTCCACCCGCACCTTAAACACCTCCAGGGAAGGCGAGTCAACCACCTCCCTGGGTAGACGGTTCCATTGCCTAACGGCCCTTTCATGCCACCCATTCCCTCACAGCATCACTATTCTTGTCCCCACACACCATCGCTGTCCCCCCAGCCTATCCCAGCTCCCCACATCACCCCTGCTCCCCTCACCCCACCCCACTGTCCCTGTCCCCTCCCTCCATTCTCTCCCCTCCCCCATCCCCCGCCCCGCCCAGCGGGATCCGCCCCGGCGCAAGCGCAGCCGCCAGCCGACCCGCAGCCGGGCTCGGGGCCGCAGGGGTCCCAGAGTCTGATCCAGAGCCGGAGTCTTGCCTGAGCCCACAGCGTGCGCCAGGACCGATCCCCGACCCGGATCCGGAGTCAGCCCGGAGCGTTCGGGATGTCGGCGCCGCTGAGCGATGGGGAGCGGAGGAAGCAGATCAGCGTGCGGGGCATCGCGGGGCTGGGGGACGTGGCCGAGGTGCGCAAGAGCTTCAACCGGCACCTGCACTTCACCCTGGTCAAGGACCGCAACGTCGCCACCCCCCGCGACTACTACTTCGCGCTGGCCCACACGGTGCGGGACCACCTGGTGGGGCGATGGATCCGCACCCAGCAGCACTACTACGAGCGGGACCCCAAGGTGAGACCCGCGTGCCTCGCACACCGCACCTCGCCCTGTCCCCGCAGGCGTCATCACGGCCATGGCCCCTTGGGCATCGCCACAGTATGGCCTCTTGCTGAGGCCACGTCCCTCAAGCACCTCACTGTGACCCCTTGACCATCACCACCACCATGGTCCCTTGCTGTAGTCATGTCCCCTTGGGTGTCACTACAGCCGTGGCCCCTTGCCATGGTCTTGTCCCCTTAGGTGCCACTACAGCCATGGTCCTTGCACTAGTTGTGTTCCCTTGGGCATCACTAAGGCCATGGTCCTTTCTGTGGTTGTGTCCCCTTGGGCGTTACCACAGCCATGGCCCCTTACCATGGTCGTGTCTTCTTGGGCATCACCACAGCCGTAGCCCCTTGCCATGGTCGTGTCCCTTTGGGTGTCACTACAACCATGGCCTCTTGTACTAGTCATGTCCCCTTGGGCGTCACCACAGACATGGCCCCGTACCTTGTCCCTCGCAAATCTCATTGTGGCTGTGGCCCCTTGGGTGTTGCCACAGCCATGGCCCTTTGCCATGGCCATGTCCGTTGCACACTACACCATGGCCGTGTCCCCTTGGGCATCACCACAGCTGTAGCCTCTTGCAGTGGTTGTGGCCCTCCCATGCATCACTGTGACCATGTCCCTGCAGGCATGGCTGCTGTGTGCACCTCGCTGTGCTGGGTTCCTGTGGGCCTTGTTGCCCCAGCCATGTCATTCACCCAACTCTTGCCATGGTTGTGTCTCCCATGGGCGTCACCATGGCTGTGTCCCTCATGCAGTTTGCCATGGCTGTGTCCCAAGCCCCTTTGCAACCCTGTCCCAAAGAACTTCACTGCAGCTGTGTCCCCTGTCAGCTCCTGTGGCCACATCTTCACATGGACCTACATGGGCCTTGCTGCTGCCAGCTGCTCTGTATGCTTCACTACAGCCGTGTCCTGCACTCACACCACCACACTAGTGTCCCCTGTGGGCATCGTCACCTCCATGTCAGCTGCCTCCCTGAGCTGGCTCTTCTCTTGGGGTTAGGAATATTGCCTTGTCACAAGAAGCAGTCTGCGCTTTCACACCCTTATGGCTGTGCATGAGGCACTGGAAGTTATGACGGTGCGCAGAGCTCTCCCTTTTATCCGTACTCGCACAAATGCGCTCTGATCCATCTTGCTGCACTAACAGCAGGGATTGTAGAGATCCTCTCAAAGCTAAGAGGAGCTTGGAGTGGGTTTGCTTACTGTCCCCTGAGTGTAGATTTCCGCTAGAAAGACGTCCCTGTGGGAGGCTGAAAGGAGCAGAGTATTTGGGCAACTATGCTGTGCTTTCAGTCTTTCCAGTGAGCCTCAAGGAGCAGATGGATCCTTTTAGACTCCCAGCAGAGGTAGCAGAGCAGGTAATCCTGCTGCTTAGTGGGGAGAGATTCAACGGGAAGCACAATGTAAAGAGATTTAAGGGAAAGCGTGATTTAAAGTCAGTCTACTGCTCTGTTAAAAAATCTATTTTTTTTATAAAAACATCTATAGGGACAAATTTGAGCGAAGGCAGAAGTTGGCACAGCCAACAATCAAGCTTTCATTAGCATTCGTGGCACAGGTACAGCTCCTCTGAAACTTGGAAGGTCACTGCAGAGCAGCCCGTTGTGCCAGGATCCCTGCCACCCATGGGACAGTTTTATCTGTTCAACAGGGTGGAACATGTGCATGAAACTTGGTGTGAGGAGAACAGGAGGATCCGTGTAATTGGAGAGCTGGAGGATTTCTAGCAGGAGAGTGACTGATCCTGAGCCTGGCTGACATGCACAGGGCTCACTTCAGCTTTTGCAGGCTCTGGATCAGCTTCGACTCAGTATGGGAAAACTTTAGAAGCCCAGCACAAGCATCACCTCAGCTGAGCTTGGTGGTGTATAAATATACCATTCAGCATCCCAGATAATTCTTGCCCTCAGTTAATTAGGGAAACACTTAACAGGCAGCGAGATTTTTCTATAGAAGGCTGTTGGCAGGGAAACACAGAGCGCTGGCTGGCATCCCGCACGAAATCCTTCTGACAAACAAACTGTGGTGCGTGATGTTCAGGAGCAGCGCCAAGAGCCGGGTTGGGAAGACGTTCGTACTCTGGAAAGCACTTGGGTCTGTTCTTAAAATTAAGTGATTTCAATGAAAGTGCAGTGCTGTGCTGTCCGTAAATGTCTTGCTTTGCCTCCCCAGCGCATTTACTACCTGTCCCTGGAGTTCTACATGGGCCGCACTCTGCAGAACACCATGGTGAACCTGGGTCTACAGAATGCATGCGATGAAGCCATTTACCAGGTGAAGTCTTGCGGATACTGGAGTGCCCCTGAGGAACTGACCAGACTTTTCCATGCTTGTTATCTTTATTTCTCAGGGCTTCCTTCTAAGGATGTGTTATTTTGACTAAGCAAAGAGAGGCTTGGCTCTTTCCCTTGGAGAGTCCTTGCTGCTGGCAGGCTTAATTTTCATCCAGCAGCAGCCATAGGGCCAGAGAACAAATGGCCTGAGAGATGCAGCAGAGGAGACAACCACTTCCAGCCATGGACTCCGGCCAAGGAGCTTGGAGATGGGCTGGGCAGGATGTGGGAAGGCCTGGAGCATCACAGCAAATGCTGCAGTAACCAGCTGCCAGCGTGGTCGTGCCCTTCCTGAAGGACTGGGCAGGCATGAGCAGAGGGACAGCGAGCATACCTGGGCAGGACTCAGCGGTCCCTCCTGTGTGAACTTGGCTGCCTGCCATCCCATGTCCAGTGACAAGTTTGGTGGAAGGGCCTCTTGGCATGAGGGCCTGCCAGGAGACGAGTGTTTTGTTTGAGGTCTCTAAGGAAACCTAGTTCATGGGAAAGTCATGTTTGATGATGGGCTAAATTGTTTTCAAATTAATTGGGCTGCCTAGGGAGTGGAGGCTGGGAAGAGGCTTTGTGGGGAGGAAAGGGGTGGAGGATGCAGAGACCTCCGTGGGTTTAATTTCCTGTGATATGGGTTGTTTTGAGATCTGGTTTGCCCTCCTTGGAGAGCAGACCCGTGGTGCTGACATGTTTGCTGTGTCTCTTTCCCCAATAGCTGGGTTTGGACTTGGAGGAGTTGGAAGAAATTGAAGAAGATGCTGGGCTGGGAAATGGAGGCCTCGGCCGCTTGGCAGGTAATATGGAAGAGGGGAGTCCCCTCCTCATACAAAGCACAGGGGGGCTGAAGGTGGTGGCCTGGCTGCAGGCTGTCCCACTCTCACCACTGGCATTGCAGCAGAACAGCACACAGACCTCAGCCTGCATCCACCCTGCGGCCCTTCAGCAGCATGGTACCCTCCTGGCTGGCCAGAAATGAGACCCCCCCCCTCCCCAGTGAGAGCAGCCAGGAGGTGGAGTTGTGTAGTCTGCAGCTGAAAGAGGCTGTCTGGAGCTTTTCTCCTCACCTCCCTGTGAAATCTCTCACTTTTCAGAGGCGCCCAAGCATCTGTCAAGTAGGCAGATTGTTGGCTGCTATTTCAGTCTGCCTGTCCCAGGGGACTGCTGGAGGCGAGAGCTCCCCAGTGTGGCAGAAATGCCAGGGCTTATCTTTACCAGAGCTACCCCTGATTGAGGGCTGGAAGAGTTTGCTTTGAGAGCAAGTGGAGTAGCTGGCAGAGCAGTGAGTCAAGGTCAGAAGCTTTACTGGGCAGGCAGGCTTAGAGCAAGGTGTGGGCACCTTGACCTTTCACTGCAACAGGGCTGGATTTGGGTTTTTGGTGATGTGCCTTTGGCACCACCCACTCTGGGGTGTTCCTGCTGGCTTGGTAGGACATGTGTGCTATCCTGAAGCAGGCTTTCCCTTTCTGTCCCTTCCACACATGGATTTCCTCCGAGTAATACATGTTCCCAGCGGCACAGGTCATGGCATCTCCTCACCCCCGTGCACAGCACATTGTCACAGATGCAGTGAGTGAGGGGTGAGGTTCCTTGCAGCATGACCATGCTCTGCTCTTCCAGCTTGCTTCCTGGACTCCATGGCCACGCTGGGGCTGGCGGCGTACGGTTATGGCATCCGCTACGAGTTCGGTATCTTCAATCAGAAGATTGTTGATGGCTGGCAGGTACATTGGCAAACCCAAGTTACCCTTTCTCCTTCTCTTTCATGCTGTAGGGGACAAGCTTGGCCACACAATGGCACTGCTGTACCTTGAACTATTCATAAACCAGATGTTCAAGCCCATCAGCTGGTGCAGAATGGGCTGTTGTGTGTGCCGACCCCGTGGCTCTGATTTATGAACAAAGCGAAGTGATGAGGGCAGTGGCCACACGTGTGGCAGGCGCTCATCCAGGGACACGTTCAAGCTCATCCGTGCCAGTCACCAACCCAGCAAGGTGGTGTTGGAGCTGATACCCTAGGGCATGGCTGGGAGCAGAGGTCTCCGTGCCCGAGGCTCTGTGGCGCAGCCACAGCAACTCAAGTCCCATCCAGCCTGGCAAGTAGTTAGGCTAAGGGTGGAGATGTGGCTAAAAATCACATGGACGTACCTGGGTGAGGATGAATTTGAACATGATAGAACATGTGCAAGTGTCTGGGGTGCTGCTGCTCCTGCAGATTCTTTGGGAGACTCTACAGCAGAGGCTTAAAGAGGGACTTGCCTGTAGCATTAATGATCGTAATATTTTGCAACTGAAAACAGGCAAAAAAATGAGCCCTAGCTGTCAGTTTTCCCTAGTGGATGTCTGGAAATGGTTTCCATTAGGGGACTTGCCTTGCTTCTGAGCATAAAGGACCTTTTTTACCCTTAAAAGAGCTTTCTGAAAGTCAGGGGAGAGTGAGAGTGAGTTTTGAGGGTTGGTTTTTCGTCCTTCCACACAAAGAAGCTGTAATGCAAGGCCCTATAAATGGTGAAAACAGGGAAGAAAGCATCCACTGTGATTGGCTTGATGTTACTTTAAAAAGAACAGGGTTGGTGGCTGTGATGGGTTGCAGCTCAGACCTGAGAAGTGCCTGCAGGCATGGAGCTTGTCTGCTGTTAGGAGCAGGGAGGATAAATGCTCTCTGGCAGAAGGCAGAACAGTTAGCAAGACCTGGGATTATAGAGGGTGGTTTGTGGCCAGGATCAGCCTGCGTGGGTGCCTAGGGACCCACATATTCCATTGTCAAGGTCAAACTGGATGTAAAGACCTTGAGATAGTCTGAGTGCAGTGATTTGAATGGTTTAAACCTGTACAGCGCTGCAGAGCCCATAGAGGCTGATTTATGTATTCCAGCTAGGATGTAGTCATCCATGCTTCAAAATGCCCAGCTGTCCTCTTGAGGCCTTTACATATCCATTTTTAGAGCCAGTTTAGTAAAGCTTTGCTTTTACAGAGAAGAGGAACGGAGCTAGGGAAGGGTCTGGAGTACAGGGGATATGAGGAGCAGCTGAGAGAACTGGGGTTGTTTAGTCTGGAGAAGAGGAGGCTGAGAGGGAGGCCTCATCACTCTCTGCAGCTCCCAGAAAGGAAGTTGTAGTGAGGTGGATGCTGATCTCTTCTCCCAAGTAGCAAGTGACAGGATGAGAGGAAATGGCCTCAAGTTGTGACAGGGGAGCTTTAGATTGGATATTAGGAAAAATTTCTTTACCGAAAGTGTGGCGAAGCATTGGCACAGGCTGCCCAGGGAAGTGGTGGAGTCTCCATCCCTGGAGGTGTTCAAAAAACGTGTAGCTGTGGCTCTTCAGGACATGGCTTAGTAGGCACAGTGCTGTTGGGCTGAGAGTTGAAATGGGTGATCTCAGAGGCGTTTTCCAACCTTAATGATGATTCCATAAACTGGCCTTCCTTTGGAGACCAAAGTTTAGCCTTCACTCAGAGCCAGAAGACATCACTTGAACCCCATTTGCTCCTTGCAGGTGGAAGAGGCTGATGACTGGCTCCGCTATGGCAATCCGTGGGAAAAAGCTCGCCCCGAATATATGCTGCCCGTGCACTTCTACGGCCGCGTGGATCACACCCCTGAGGGAGTGAAGTGGGTCGACACCCAGGTACCAACATCTCCTGTGGTGCTGGGCTGGGGGCAGATGGGCCAGGAGAGCATGGAGGGGGCAGAGTCTGTCCCAGGCTGCCAGAGGTGGTTGAATGTCACCTCTCCCAGTCTGGCAAAACTCTCCCTTGCAATTATGAAGGTGGCTTTGTTTGCTACAACTGAAGGATGATTTGAGCAAAAAGGGGGATGATCTTCAGTCACAACTGTAACAGATCAGCTGGGGCCTCTTCCTGGCTGATCTCCAGGGTGAAGCTCCACAGTCGTACATGGATTTGTGTTGGAGAAGGCCTGTATCCCTGGCAGCTGTGCTAGACTCCTTCTGCACTGCTCCTGACTACTGCTCATTCAAACCCCTGTTTTTGCAGGTGGTTCTGTTGCTACTGCTCTGGATGGAGGTTCAGCTCATGGTTGTCCATGGAGCAGTCCTGTCTATGTTTAACTCCTGTGATGAGAGCAAGTTCCTCTTTCCCAGATGGGTAGAGTGCTCTCGAGGGAGGCTAGAAGCATGGTTTCAGGTCTCCAGTCTGTCTGGAAGCCTTGTTTTAAGGCATGGGGAGGTAATGCTGTGCATCAGGAGCACACTCCTGCTCGGGACATGGGCTGCTGTGTTGTAAATGCATTCCCATCTTGCAGCTGAGGAAGGCAAGCTTTAAAGGGGCAGAGATTTACTAAGAGGATTGAACTTATATAAAGTCTTCCCTGTCCAAGCACAGGGTGGAGGATGGAGGGAGGAAGGACTATGAATTTCTCTAGGATTCAAGGACATGCCCTAGCCTTCTTCCTGTGATGTTCAAGGGTCTCTCATCTCACCAAGTGACCTCTGTCCACCTGAATTGCACACAGTCATAAAGCCAAGCCATTCTCTTCAGTGCCATGAGCTGAAGTTCAGTTGCGAAGTTGCCCAGGTCTGGAGGAGAAATAAACCAGGTTCTTTACCAAGGAACCTGGTTGTTGAAGGCTGTGCAGTGACCTAGGCCATTTCCAGGACACACACAGTGCAGGGATTCAACACCACAGGCCTGTGAACAGTGTGGAGGCACCGTGCCGGAGCTCTCTGGGGAAGCAGACATCCCCTGGGGAACCAAGTGCTGTTGCCTTTCAGTGTGCTCCTCTTCTGATCTCGGTGACAGGCCGAGATTTCAGGGATCCCAAGCAGTGCAGTGGAAATGCTGCTTCCTACAAGGAGGTGAATTTTCAGATAGTGCCATTAAAGGAAGAAGTTGGCAAGGCTCGGAAAAACCTAAGATGCGGCCTCCAAAAATAGCTTCACTCAGTTCATGTGATGTATGCCCCAGTCTCATGGCTCAGGCAGGGCAGGTTTTCTGCCTGCTTCCATGTTCAGAGCTGGTAAGTGCAGCTTTGAGAGCCTGAGCTCTTGCCGATTCTCCCCAGAGGGGAAGTGTTGCTGATGCCTGCACAAAGAAGCTGTTTTTTCCTGCCCTGTGAGCACAGCTCCTGCACTTCCCTGCTTGCCTCTCCCATCTTTCCCTGGGAACAGCCTCTGGCTGCCGGGCTGTTGTGCCAGTACAATCTGGCTTGTTCAGGAGGATGCTGGCTCCTTTGGCCAGTGTTGGAGAGGCGGCCCAGGCTCCATGCTGCTGGATCAGGGCTGTGCTCTGCTAGCACTGTTCAGTTCTGCTGACACAAGCCTTCAGCCTCTTTGTTCCGGGCTGAAGTTGGGGTGCCTTGCCTTGCTGCTCAGCAGGGCTGGAGGCACACAGATGTTGGCACAGCAGTGAGCTGGAGCAGGGAAGCTTGGAAGAACATCCATGCCTTGCCTGGCTGGTGTAATCTGAGCCGGGAGCCCCAGTGTTACTCCCTGTAGCCATGTGTGCAGCTTCCTGATGCTTAAGCATCATCCGTAGATTGTGCTAACAGTTCCTCACGTTCAGTTAGGGTGCTGGAGATGTGGATTGACCGAAACCTTGGACATGGGGTGAATTGCTCTGAGACTGCAGTGGTACAGACTAGGAGAAGTTGGACTAGAAAGCTGCCTGGAGGAGAAAGACCTGGGGGTGTTGGTTGACAGCGACTGAACATGAGCCAGCAGTGGCC
Organism: Piaya cayana; assembly: GCA_013389865.1. Lineage (NCBI taxonomy): Eukaryota > Metazoa > Chordata > Aves > Cuculiformes > Coccyzidae > Piaya > Piaya cayana. Next base: position 223,632 of record WAAB01023435.1, on the reverse strand, counting down.
CAGGTGGCCAAGAAGGCCAATGGCATCCTGGCTTGTATCAGAAACAGCATGACCAGCAGGTCCANCTTCTCTTAAGTGGCAGGGGACAAGACAAGAGGGAATGGCCTCAAGCTGTGCCAGGGGAGGTTCAGGCTGGACATCAGAGAAAAATTCTTCATGGAAAGGGTCGATGGGCACTGGAACAGGCTGCCCAGGGAGGGGGTTGATTCACCTTCCCTGGAGGTGTTTAAGGGATGAGTGGATGAGGTGCTGAGAGGCATGGTTTGGCTGCAGAAGGCTAATGTTCAGGATTTGGGCTGCAGAATTTATCCCAGATGGAAAAACAAAGGTCCCAGCACCCTGGCCTTACCCCAGTGCATAGAGAATTGTGGTGGCCAGCTGAGGATGGTTGCAGTGCTCTGGTGAATAACTAACAGGTACAGCAGTTGGTATAGGAGAGTCAGCAGGTTGCTCACAATTCTCTCTTACATTTAATTAATGGGCTTGTAACTCCAGTTTGTCAGTAATTCTCCAAGCATCTCTGCTTCTTCTGTTAACACTTTGCCAGTGGGTGCTGGAAGTGCCCGTGATAGCAGGGAGATCTGTGAAGCTCATTGTAGTGAGGTGAGATTCTTACCACAGCCAGGAGTTGTCCGTGTCCTCTGTATTCTTCCCGCAGGAGGTTTCAGCTGCTTTCCCACCTTCTCTGAGGCTACCATGCTGCTAATCAGAGGGGAATACTGTCCTTTTGCAGGTTGTCCTCGCTATGCCTTATGATACACCAGTGCCAGGATACAAGAACAACACTGTAAACACCATGAGGCTGTGGTCTGCCAAAGCACCCAATGACTTCAACCTCCAAGAGTGTGAGTTCTGTCCCTCTACATCCTCTCTTCTGGTCAGGGGTGCGGTTGTTGCAGTGTGCGTAGCGCCTGGCACAGCTCTCCCCATCTTCTTTATCCATATCTCCTGTCTACCTTCAAAACACAGCACTGTGTGCTCATCCATGGGTCATACTACTTCCAACCACTTCCAAGGCCCTCATGCACTGGGATGCCCATCCATCCTCCTTCTGTCTCCATCACACTTATCATGCTTTCAAAAACGTACCCCGTGCCTTCCCCACGTGATGGATCACTGCATTCCCCACACCACCAAATGAGCTGCAAACCCACACTTACCATGGAGGGGTCATTTCTGTGCAGCATCATCCCTTAGAAGAAACCCCATTAGGAGTTGGGAGTGATTGCAGTCTCTGTGCTTCTTTGCCCTGCTTCATTTTTCCTTTCTCCTTAACCAAGGTAGCTAGTCACTTGCTTCCTTTTTTTTGCTTTCTCTGGCTGCTATTTACCTTCAGTTTCTGTCTGTCCTTCCTGATGTGTGTGTTTTGAGGAACTGCATGGAGATGTGCCTTTCTCTCATCACATTGCCTCCCGTCTCTGTTGCCTTTCACACACACGCACGTTCCCATTCATATTTCATCAATACCAGGCTGAATGTTCCTGTTACAGATCCCTCTATGAGAAAAGAGGGAAAAGCACCATGTCAGGATCAGCAACACTCTGTGTGTTTCTCTCTTGCTGCAGTCAACGTGGGTGACTACATCGAGGCGGTGTTGGACAGAAACCTGGCAGAAAACATATCCAGAGTCCTGTACCCGAATGACAATGTGAGTGACTCTCTTACCTCTCTTCCCTGCTGCTCGGGTTCATCCTCACTGTCATTGTATTATCTTGTTTGTAAGCCCTGGGAGGTCACAGCCACCTGATATTTATTGTTCTAGTCTGAGGATTTTTAATACAACAGGTTGGCCCTGGAATTCTCAGTGAGCCAACACAGGTCTGCTGGCCGTATTGTATAGCTGCTCCATTCCCCTTCCCTGGAGGGGAAGACACATTATTCCCTCAACTTTAAGGCAGTTGCCAGTTTACATGGCCTACCCTGTGCCAGAGTTAAGCTGCGTTTCAGAGGCAGCCAGGAGGGGGCACTCATTTCCATCCCCAGTTCAAGGGTTTTCCCTCTGCAGAGCCTGTGCCAGGCCACGCGCTCTCTGGGCACCGGATCCAAAAAGGAAGAGCCCTAGCTATCTAGTCATGGATTAACATCTGTACTGGAAAAGCTCACGTCCTGCGTTTACCCCCACCTTGTCCTTACTGCTGGTGGTTTAAAATAGGCCAGTGTGAAGCTGGTCTGTTGAGGGGCTGAGAGGAGGGGTTGTTCAGCCCAGAGAAGAGAAAGCTCCAGGGAGACCTTTGAGAAGCTCCCGGTACTGAAAGGGGCTACAGGAAAGCTGAGGAGAGGCTTTTGATCAGGGAGTGCAGAGACAGGATAAGGGGGAATGTTTTTATGATGAAAGAGGGGAGATTGAGATTAGATATTATGAAGAAATTTTTGCTGTGAGGGTGGTGAAACTCTGGCACCAGTTGTGCAGGGAGGTGGTGGAGGCCCCATCCCCAGAAACATTCAAGGTCAGGTTGGATGGGGATCTGAGAAACCTGATTTGGTTAAAAATGTCCCTGTTCTTGCAGGTGTCCAGACTAGGCGACGTGTAAAGGTCCCTTCCAACCCAAAGCATTCTATGATTCTATGAAGCACAGGGTGCACAGGAGGCAGCTGGTGTATCCAGGGATACTGGATCCTGGTTGTTGCAGGGAGTCTGAAACCCATGGTCCAAAAGCCCTGCAAAGGGCTTTGCAGTGAGGGAGGGAGCTGTGCTTGCTCTGTAGGAGCAGCGTGGATGTGGCAGGTTCTATTTTCCTCTGGAGGCAGTGGTTTGAGTTGCTGAGCCCCTAGTCGGTCCCTGCAGTCAGAGACAGTTTGAGAAACATCCACATTTGCCCTGATGAGGTGCTGAGATGTATTGGGAAGCCTGTCAGTGTGGATAGGAGCATCTTCAGGATGGTTAACTATCATGTGAGGATGGCAGCTGCAGCACTGATGGCTGTGGTCCCCCAACTTGCAGTTCTTTGAAGGCAAGGAGCTGAGGCTGAAACAGGAGTACTTTGTGGTGGCTGCAACCCTCCAAGACATCATCCGACGCTTCAAGTCCTCCAAATTTGGCTGTCGAGACCCTGTGAGAACATGCTTTGAAACCTTCCCAGACAAGGTGAGTTTGTGGGCACAGAGGGTCCAGGGGCGTTTCAGCCAGACCTGCCTCTTGTGAGGGAAAGCAGGATGCTCAGGACCAAGTGTCAAACATTGGAAGAGGCTGCCCAGGGAAGTGGTGGAGTCTCGGTCCCTGGAGGTGTTCAAAAAGCATGTGCACGTGCCACTTTGGGACATGGTTTCGTAGGCACAGTGGTGTTAAGCTGGTGGTTGACTGGAAGATCTTGAGGATCTTTCCCATCCTTAATGATTTTGTGATTCTAAGTGGGGGCATATCAAGGACTTTGGCAATTTGGGTTGGAAGATAGGAGATTCCAGAAAAAAAAAAATGTGCAGTTTGAGGCAAAACTTGCAAATGTTGAATAGTTCTGTTCCTTGGAGCTCTGTCTGCTTCTGGGGTGTGTGCTGTGCTTGGGGCTGACCCTCACCCCAGCCCCACGCGTGCAGGACACTTTCACAGTCCTGTTGCTGCCAGATCTGACTCAAGCAAGTTTGTGTTGCAGGTGGCTATTCAGCTAAATGACACCCACCCCGCCCTGTCCATCCCAGAGCTCATGCGGATCCTGGTGGATGTGGAGAAGGTGGATTGGGACAAGGTGAGCAGGGCTTGGAGCTCCATGCCAAACCCTGCAGAGGAAGGAGCTGCTCTCCTGTCCTCACATGGGGTTTCCTTTCCCCTCCTGGCCCAGACTCACTCGTGTTAACCTCCTGTGTGTAATGCAGGCCTGGGAGATCACGAAGCGGACCTGCGCCTACACCAACCACACTGTGCTGCCCGAAGCCCTGGAGCGCTGGCCAGTCTCCATGTTTGAAAAGCTACTGCCACGTCACCTAGAGATCATTTATGCCCTCAACCAAATGCATCTGGATGTAAGGATTGGGCTGGTCACGGGCTGTGGGAGCTCTGGGGGTCTTAATCTGGCTGCCTGTATGATGAGAACATTCCTAGGCTCTAATCTCCCTCTCTCTGCCTGCCGGCAGCGGGTGGCAGCGCTCTACCCAGGGGACATTGACCGTCTCCGGAGGATGTCGGTGATCGAGGAAGGAGACTGCAAACGTATTAACATGGCGCATCTCTGTGTGATTGGTTCCCATGCAGTCAACGGTGTGGCCCGCATCCACTCGGACATAGTGAAGAACTCTGTGTGAGTTGGGGGATTGCCCAAGGAACCCACCCTTTCCACTTGCTGGGCCTTGTTTGGAAGCCTAGGGACTGTCTGGAGCAATAAGGTGCCAAGGGCTGCTGTGGTTGCCCTGCAGGGGAGACTGATTCAAGGTCTAATTTGTCTCCTTTGGAGCTGGTGCAGTCTTTGGCATTACAGCTGAGGAAGAGGGTGAGAGGCAGCATAGAGAGCTCACGGTTGGTACAAGGAGGGTCAGAGTGGCACGTGGTGGGGCCCCAGCTGAAGCTCTGGGTGGTGGTGGGTGGCTCAGAGTTCCCTGGTGTTCCAGGTTCAAGGACTTCTATGAGTTGGATCCGGAGAAGTTTCAGAACAAGACAAACGGGATCACACCGAGGCGCTGGCTCCTGCTGTGCAACCCGGGCCTGGCCGACATTATTGCCGAGGTGAGTTGCAGTCAGCTGAAATGAGGGACTGAGTGGGATCCATTTGCTTCTGATCGCCTCTTCATGTGGTCTGGTCAGACCAGAGGCTGACATCTGGCCAGGTGTGAATGCGGACAACCGGGGAGGAGCACACCTGATGCACATGTGGGTGTGAGACTGGCTGGGCTTTGGAGTCAGTGGTGAGGAGTTGGCCAAAATAGTTGCAGAGATTTGGACCTGGTTCTCTGCTCTCGTGGTGGGGGTTCTCCTTGAGGGCAAGTGGAACATGAACCAGCAGCAAGCCCTGGCAGCCAAGAGGGGAACCATGTCCTGGGGGGCATCCAGCATGGCACTGACAGGCGGGCAAGGGAGGGGATTGTCCCACTCTGCTCCGCACTGGTGCGGCCCCACCTTGAGCACTGGGTACAGTTTGGCCACCTCAGGATAAAAACAATCTAAAGCCACTGGCAAGTGTCCAGAGGAGGCCACAAAGTTGGTGAAGAGCTTAGAGGGGAAGCCGTATGAATTGTGGCTGAAGTCACGTGGTCTGTTCAGCCTGGAGGAGACTGAGAGGAGACCTTATCACGATCTGTAGCTTCCTCACAAGGGGAGGAGGAGCAGGAGCAGGTGCTCATCTCTTCTCTCTGGTGCCCAGCAGTGGGACCCAAGGAAATGGCAGGAAGATGTGCCAGGGAGGGTTAGGTTGGATATTAGGTAAAGGTTCTTCACCCAGAGGGTGGTGGAGCACTGGAACAGGCTCCGCAAGGAAGCAGTCATGGCACCAAATCTGACACTATTCCAGAGGCATTTGAACAATGCCCTCAGACGCATGGTGTGAGTGTTGGGATTGTCCTGTGCTCAGACGGGAGTTCAACTTGATGATCCTTGTTGAGTCCCTTCCAACTTAGGACATTCTGCATTTCTGTGATTTTATGGTTGAATACAACCTGTTAGGCAGTTCCATGGTGTGAAATAAGGTGTCTGCAGTAGCCTTAATCTTCACAGGCTCCCCTATGAGCTCCAGCCCCGGTTCTCTCTTTGATTTACCAGACTTCGCATCATAACATGCCATAGCTGGACAACATTCTGCAATTAAATTTATCTTCATGTCCTGCCCATCAGTTTCTCCAGCTGCCAGGAGGCCCTGGTACCTGTGCGTACATCCTCCCTCTAAAGCTCCTTGAGAAAGAGGGACTTTGTGTGGGTGTTTGCAAGTGCCCCATTTACCCTGTACCTTCGAGCTTCCTGATAACATGAAGTAACCTGGACATAAGAAACTGCCCCCCTTTTCCAGGCCAGGGTGCCTCTTTCAGTTCCCAAAGAACTGTGGCATCTCTGCTGGGGAACTGCAGTTGTGGGTGGGTGAGATGTCTCACAGATGGGACATACCTCTCTTGGTTTTTTCTTTTAGAAAATCGGGGAAGACTTTATCACAGACCTGAGCCAGCTGAAGAAGCTACTGGATTTCATTGATAATGAGGCTTTTATCAGGGATGTGGCAAAAGTCAAACAGGTAACGTGCCCTGGAGGGGGTCGGGGAAGAAGAAGACCAAAGATACTGTGTTCCCAGGAATGTTTCAGCAGTGGATGTTCACTTCTGGCTCAAGGCCTGGGAACCCATGCCCATTCCTAATCAGATTTTCTTGCCAGGAGAACAAACTGAAGTTTGCAGCCTACTTGGAGGAGCATTACAAGGTCAAGATCAACCCTTCATCCATGTTCGATGTTCAAGTCAAGCGAATCCATGAGTACAAACGGCAGCTGCTGAACTGCCTGCATGCTATCACCCTCTACAACCGTAAGTCCTGCCTGGGCTGATAGGCAAGGGATGTCAGAGAATGGCTGCTGGTGGCCCAGAACTCCTGAGCCTGGCTCTTCTCTCCTGTCGCAAGGGGCTTCTCTCCAGGAGGGAAGACATATCTGAAGGGTTGTACAGACCTCTGAGGAAAAGCTCGCAACCGTGTCTTATAGAATAATAGAATCATTAAGGTTGGAAAAGGCCTCTAAGATTATAGAATCATATAGTGGTTTGGGTTGGGAGGGATCTTAAAGCCCATCTAGTTCCAACCCCCATGCCGTGGACAGGGACACCTTCCACTTCCAGGCTGAACAAAGCCTCATCCAGCCTGGCCTTGAACACCTCCAGGGATGGGGCAGCCACCATTTCTCTGGGCAGTGTCATCGAAGTCATCAATTTCAACCTGTCTCCAGCCCAGCTGTGTCCCAGGGCCCAGGTAACTCCCACACCTGTACTGCAGGTGTTAGGACTGACCTGGTGTCAGTTAAAACCCCACTCCCCAGCATGCGCTTCAGGTCCCTGCCTGCTCTTGCAGGGAGTCAAGTAGTCACAGCTCTGCTTCACTGTGACCTGAGTAGTTCTCAGAGGACTTTGCAGCCCATTTTTGCCCAGCACAGCTCTGGCAGATGCCTGGTTGGGCTTCAGGGTCTGGCACATTTGCTGGGTCCACACAACATGGACCGGGATCCTTGCCCACCTCTGATGCACACCATGAACTGTCCAATTTATCTTGGAATCATAGAATGGTTTGGGTTGGAAGGGACCTTTAAGCTCATTCAGTTCCATAAGGACACCTTCCACTCTGTCAGGTTGAATTGAAAAATTGCTGGGATCATAGGATTCGGTTCAGTTGCATTATGTTCTGCTCTTCCAGGCATCAGAAGTGATCCATCCAAATCCTTTGTGCCCAGGACTATTATGATCGGAGGAAAGGTAACATGCGTTTCAGACTCATTGCATGTGTGGCTCAGCGGGGGGGTGGGGCAAGGCACTGTCCCCTTTCTGTGGCTCTACCAGGCCCACTGTAGGTTAGCCAGCATGTGTCTGCTGGTGGGCTTTTCAGGGAACGCTTTCATGGACTAATCCCCACCAACAAGGCCCCGTCACCCTTTCCCTGTGGTCAGGACTCCTCCTCCCAGTAGGGTGTTTTTGCTGATCCATGTGAACAGCAGATGTGAGACCCAGATTCTCCACTTGAGGACCCACACTGGCACCTCTCGTGCTCTTCCTTCCTTGAAAGCGTTTACCATCTCTGGACGGCTCTTCTTTAGGCAGCCCCTGGCTACCACATGGCCAAGATGATCATCAAACTCATCACATCTGTCGGTGAGGTCATCAACAACGATCCCTATGTGGGGGACAAGCTCAAAGTCATCTTCCTGGAGAACTACCGGGTGTCCTTGGCCGAGAAGGGTACGTCTGGTCTTGTGTGAGCACACAGCAGGAGGTGGGCATGTCCTAGCTGAGCCCAGAAACTGGCTGCTGTTGCCAATCTTCTCACTTTCCCTTAGGAAGAGCCTGAGGGATACACATGGGGCAGGAAGCCAGGCTGCAGCGGGCCTTGAGCCTGGCTTGGCCCTAGAGCCATGCTTTAGAGCCAAGGTTGAGGTCAGCAGGGCCACCAGCAGATGCTCAGGGTTGTTTTGCTGTCCTGGGCCCAGGTTGGGTGGAGCTGCAGCGTGCCAAGGATTAACTCCTATCTCTCCTGCACCCGGCAGTGATCCCGGCGGCAGATCTCTCCCAGCAGATCTCCACAGCAGGCACTGAGGCCTCCGGCACCGGCAACATGAAATTTATGGTGAACGGGGCCCTCACCATCGGTACCATGGATGGGGCCAACGTGGAGATGGCGGAGGAGGCAGGCGAAGAAAACCTCTTCATCTTTGGCATGCGGGTGGAGGACGTGGAGGCCCTGGATCGCCACGGGTTGGTGCTGGGGAGAGCCCAATGCATGGAAGGGCTTATTGGATAGGGATACAGGTCCCACCTCTGGCAGGGTGAGCCATGATCTAGGGAAGGGACTCTGTTATGTCCCAGCCGTGTCCCGACACTCCCCCGGGCAGTTCTGGAGCAGGAAGGAGGGCAGGAGGGAACTTGGAGCAGCCTCCGCCCTGCGCTGGTGGGTGGATGGTCCAGCAAGGATAGAGCCCAGGCACAGGGCTGGAAATGGGATGTGAGCCTGGGCACAAACCACCCCAGGCACTGTGATTGGTCTGGTGTGGTGTGATGGATGCAGCTCCAAGAACAGGGCCCCTCACTCAGGAACCATACGACACCCTTGCCTGCCCTCCGTGCCCCATATATGTCAAGTCCTGCTGGCCAGGGCCTGTATCGTGTCTCTGCTGGGTGCAGGTACAATGCACGGGACTACTACGAGCGCCTGCCGGAGCTGCGACAAGCCATTGACCAGATCAGCAGTGGCTTTTTCTCCCCTCGAGACCCAGGTTGCTTCAGGGACATTGTTAACATGCTCATGTACCACGACAGGTGAGTCCTGCCAAGAATCCCTTTTGGTTAGCCACTCTCAACCTGCCCAGAGCTGCTTCCCAAGGCCTGGGTGCCTCTGCGCTGGGGCTGATCCCTCCCTGCCCACAAGGAGATGCCAGTGCTGCCCCACTCTCACCTCACTCTGTTTTGGGTTTCAGGTTTAAGGTGTTTGCTGACTACGAGGCGTACATTACATGCCAAGGACAAGTGGACCAGCTGTTCATGGTAAGGGTTGCCCACTGTCCAGGGGAAGGGATGCAGTCCTTGCCCGTGGCAGTGCAGCAGGGAGAGGGGGGGATGTGCTGGGATGAGTGTGCCCTTGCGGAGCCCCTTTCATGGACACCACATCCCTGTGGAGCCCTTCTTAGAGACACATGTGTGTCCACATGCATGTGTGGGCATGAGGTAGGTTTTGTCACTGCAGCAGCTCCACGCCACAGCCCAGTGTCCAAAACCACCACCCAGTGAGCCGGGATAGAGCCAGGTGAGGGACTGACTGCTGCCATTGCCTCTCCTCTTCCCAGGACCCCCGAGAATGGACTAGGAAAGTCATCAGGAACATTGCATGCTCGGGCAAGTTCTCCAGTGACAGGACCATCATGGAATATGCCCGGGAGATCTGGGGCGTGGAGCCATCTGCCACGAAAATTCCCCCACCTAACCTCCCCCGGGATTGATAGGACTGCAGAGGGAAGGAAGGAGGGATGGGTTCCCAGCCCAGGAGGCCTCACCTGCATTTCACCGCCAGTCAGATGGGCTCGGCTCTGCAGAAACACGGCCTTTCCCTCAGGAGGGCAGAAGGATGCTCTGAGGAGGAGCCCTGTCTGAGGAGCAGGCGCTGGGGGAGAGGTGCAAGGACCCTGTTTGTTCCCACATACCCAGCCTGCATGTGTTGCCTAGTGCTTTTAGCGAGATGACCATGGATCTGTCTTCCACAGCATTCTCCATGCTTAACAAGGGCTTTCCAACTAAATCCTCCTCTCTCCCTGCTGCATGCAGCCTGGTCTGCTTGCTCCTGCTCCACGAGCAGGTTTAGCTAACACACAGCATCCTGCATCCTCATCCAGTGGGTCTGGATGGAGGGAGAGGCTGCTGCCTGCTCCTCCAGTCACGTAGGGAAGAGCGGGGCTGGCTGTTGAATGTCAAAGGCTGTGTGCCAGAAGGAGAAACGGCTTGGGATCAGCACCTTTCTTGCCACATAGCTTGTCATAGCCTCCACTGACACCTCTTTGTTGACTAAAAGCCCAGTAACCAAGCCACTCCAGGGATTTTTAGCTTCCGTGGCTGCATAGAGCGTGTGGTGCCTACCACTGCCAGCTGGGCAGCTGACCAGGGTGGGCTCAGCTCTCCAGGCACAGCAGGATGCTGGGGGAGTGTGCAGAACATCCCCTACATCCCCTCACAGCTGGGCCATGCAGTTCTGTGCATCCCTCCCCGTGCGGGGGTCAGTTTAACACCCGTAGTGCTGTGTAGCGCACCGGTACCCGCACCAGTACTTCTGTGTGACACAAACTCATTAAAACCACAAGACTTGCAGGTTGGACTTGGGGCTGACTTGCGGCTGCCAGGGGTTCAGGTTGTGAAATGTTCAGACCGTGGCAGGTGAAGCTGTGCTGGCCTTCCCCGCCTGTGGATTCATGGGATGTGGTGCTGGGATGCTGGCACTGTCAGGGAAGCAAGATGCCCATGGCAGAAACGCCAGCAGGGCCAGCGCATGCAGCAAGGGAGCTGGTACCAGCGGCTGCTGTGGACTGGCAATGGCCAAAGCCTTTACGTGTACCTCTGGGGTGTTGACTGCGTGCACTGGCGCTGTGATGACAGAAGGGGATTTGCCTTGTTAATGGCACATGGGGTTCCTGTGCTAGAAATCCCACGGGCAGCTCTGGTGAGACCTCACCTGGAGTCCTGTGTTCAGTTCTGGAGCACAGAAAGTACAGGAAAGGATGTGGATCAGTTAGAGCAAGTCCAGATGCAGCTATGAAGATGATCTGAGGACTGGAGCACTTCCCATACATGGACAGGCTGGGAGAGTGGGAGTTGTTTAGCCTGGAGAAGAGAAGCCTTCAGGGAGACCTTATAGCAGCCTTCCAGTACTGAAAGGGGCTGCAGGAAAGCTGGGGAGGGGCTCTTTAGGAGTGCAGGAATATGACAAGGAGGAATGGTTTTAAGCTGAAAGAGGGCAGATTTAGATGAGGTATTAAAAGAAATGTTTTCCTGTGAGGGTAGTGAGGCTCTGGCACAGGTTTCTCAGAGAACTTGTGTCTGCCCCATCCCTGGAAGTGTTCAAGTCCAGGTTGGATGAGGCTTTGAGCAACTTGATCCAGTGGGAGGTGTCCCTGCCCATGACAAGGGGGTTGGAACTGGATGGGCTTTAAGATCCCTTCAGACCCAAACTGTTCCATGATTCTATGACTTCCCCCATCCCCAACTAGGAGGCAGAGCCTCGACGGTAGCCAAACTATGGGCAGAAACCTGCTGGGCTCCAGGAGAGCCGCTCCACCAGAGCCAGCAGCAGCCACAAAGACCTGCCCAGTCCTGGTTGCGAGCCCTCCTTGCACACGCCCCACTGCTGCAGCCCTGTTCCACATCCAGCCACGCTGCCCCATGGGACAGAGTCCCAAAAACTGCCAGGTAAACCAGGTGAAGCTGCAGTGATCAGCAGTCAATGCCTTTATTAAAACTACACCACTTTTAGATAAACATTTTGGTTTCAATTTCCAAGCACATCACTGGCCTATGAACGGGACGGGACTGGCAGTGCTGAGCTTGCCAACACCAGTGGTTCCCGTGCTGGACCCTCAGCTCTGTCCCACAGGAAGGTGGCAGCTGGTCAGGCTTCCGCTCAGGCTGCGCTTTGCCCCAAGCCAGCAGCCGGCAGCAGCATTAGCTGGAATGTGCACGTCCCTCTCCAGAGCCAAGTCAGTGTTTCTCTTCTGTCAGTGCAATAAATACAAGTGCTTCAAACATAATTTAAGTGGCACAGTTAGCGGATGAGTATCGTGGGTCAGAAACCTCAGGGACAACCACGCTACAGCAGCAGAATCTCAGTACAAGAACAAGCTACTGTCTGCTTTGCAACTAGTATGAGCCTGCAGGTGTAACTCGGATGCATGCTGAGCAGTTTATACTATGCCAAATGCCCCTGAATGATCCTTGGGGCAGCACAAGGAGTGCTGGTGGCTAAACCTACAGCACCTGGTAGTGTCTACACAGACTGACAGGGGGCAAGGCCAGGTCCCCAGCCTGGCACCACAGAGTCAGCACAGCACCCCCTCTCATCTCAATGCAGTGACATGAAACAGCCCCTGTTCTAACCCCAAGCAGGACAAGGACATTCCCAGAACTTCTCCCTGTGTGAGAGGCTCATTTCCACCTCCGCCTGCTGGATGTCCTTCAACCACAGCTGTGAGATGACCTGAGAAGCACTACTGGAAGTCCCTGGGATGCCCAGAGCACAGGAGGAAGGTGGAGGGGGAGATGTCCCCGCAACATCCCAGGCTGGTATTTTTGCATCAAAAGCCACGTAATACTGCCTACTTTTAACCACAGAGGAACAGCGTAGCCACAAGGAACAGGAAAACCTGACCTGTTAAAAGGTAGATGGTAAAAAAAAAAAACGAAAAACAACCCTGCCCTTCCCACCTAAAGGAAGCACAAGTCTGGGAGTGTACAGGGAGAATGGAAGACCCATTCCCACATCCTGGACCCACACTGTTCAAGGAAGGGGGAGATTGAGCCAAAAAGCAACTTCACTTGCTGGCCTAAACTCCCAAATTAGCAATTCACCTACAGAAGTCACTTCAGTTCCAGCAGGAAGTGAAGTGGAGGAGCTCTGCAAAGGACAACAGGGATGGGAGCAGGAATGATGTTCAGAAGGAAAAGGGTACAGAAAAGATAAAAGGGTACTAAGCTTTTCCATTAAATAGATGTTTTAAAAGGAAGAACAAAAAAACCCCTTTCATTTTATTCCCAAATGTATGCGATTAGCCCAACACTTGCAACACATTGAGACTGAAGAGCTAAACAAAAATACCTCTCACCACCTGGATCTTCAGTGTATTTGCAATTACAGCTGCTTAGCGAGAAGGGAAGGCAAAACATGTATTTCCTAGAAAGAGAACACCTCAAACTCAAGCAAGACACCTGTGGCATGGAGACACAGCAAAAGCCATTCGCCTACGTATGAGTCTATGTGATCCAAAAACAGCAGCAGTGTTTCAAAGTGAAAGAAACACCCTTGGTCATGACACGTGTGTCCTCGGAATATCTGTCCTCAGCGGTACCTCGCTGGATGGGTCAGGCTTTGTTGTGCTTACATTTTTCACTGTTTGGTACCGGCTCCTGGTCAGTTTTCACTCCTCCGTCCAGGTCAAAAAAGAAGCCAACAACTTCTTTCTTCCACCATCACAGATGCTGATGCCAGGAACTGGAGTTGCCAATACACATCAGGTCCAGACTGGGAATCCCTGACCTCCTCTAGTGCCAGGGATGGAAGAACAGCAGACTGACCCGAAGAGAGAGGGGAGGGAAAGGAGAGAGAGAGGAAGGAAGGAAAAGAAAATCTCTGTGCTGCCAAGCAGCCAGTCTTCAGTGATGATGCTCTTGTTCAGATTTTCCCAGGAATTCCCTAGGAAAGGAAAGGACACAGCTGTGACACTCACACTCTCCAACACTCCGGTGCACGCTCCAGCCTGCAGGTTTTCCCATTCCCATGGTACATACTCGGGCTTGAGCACTTGCTCCTACAGGGAACAGGACCAAGCTTTGCCCTCACCCCTCAGCGGATCCCACTATTAGAGGCAAGCACAGAAGTAGCTGCTCTGTTAACACCTCCCAAGCATCTAGCTCACACCCAGATATCAGCAGGAGAGGTTTTTTCCACCCAGCTTTCTATGTCTCCCCTTCATAAATCCTGCTTTGCATGGAGGTGGAGAGCTCTGTCTTTGCGCTAAGCCAGCCCCAGTACCTCACCTACTCTGGAGACAAGGAATTCTCAGAACAGCTGCCCAATACAAGTATCTGTTACACATCTCCTGCCTCGGGACGCATGTCAGTGTGCCCCAAAACCCGAGGCACCGTCCCCACCCTGCAAACCAGAGGAAACCCTGGTCATCTGGGCTGTTACCGCAGTATTCGAGGTAGCTCTGGACTCCTGTAGATATACTTGTGCCGGTAGCCAAGGTCTGTGTGGAACGGAACAAACTGCACCTTGTAGTCTCGGAAACTCCGTGATGTCGCAGCGATGTTGTAAAGCTGAGTCCAAGGGAAGGCAGGTGAGGGACGTGTGTCGCTCTAAACCAGCCACCCCTGCCAAACCAGCTATGGGCCCTGGCTTGAACAGCTCTGCCAGCTTCAGCTCCATTTCACTATGGATTTGCCACCTCCCACACCACAGAATTCCCAGTCCCTTCAGGCTATGCATTTCTACATGCACCTTCCCATTGCTGACTTTCCTGGCTGCAGTGTCATTCTATCCACACCAATTCCTCCCACCAGGTCAGTTTGCAGAGCCACACACGTACCTTCTTTCCTAGATGAAATGGTACCACTGGGTCATCCTCAGCGTGAAGGATGAGCAGGGAGCAGGAAATGTATTTCACACTGTAAAACAGACAACGTCACAAAGGTTCAGAGCAATCCCATCACTTTCTTAGTTTTCCAACACACTTGGATTTCCAAGGAAACTGCAGCAACAAACATGTCCTGTGGGCCATTAACTGCAGATCAGACCTTGAAAACACCATTATCTGGGCACCATTCATTTAATCTACAGAAAATTTACTAAGGGAAGGCATCTGTGGAAAAACTGCTGCTTAGATCAGAGAAGAGTGGTTCACGACACTTTAAAGCACCTTCCTCCAAGGTCTGGTTTGGTTTCAGGACTGGAAACCAAGCTCACAAATACTCAAGGTATTGGATGGAAGGCTCAGTGAAAACAGACAATGGTGTTACACACAGGGTGGCTTAGGCAAATGCACAGCAGAGAAATCTTTCCAAGCTTTCAATGTCTCACTGCTACTGTTTTAACGTGTGATGTAGGCTTGAAAAGCACAAATCACACAGACCAAATGAGCACATCCCTGAGTAGTCTTTGTTGCACCTGTCCTTATTAAGAACAATTAAAGAAAGAGTTTACAGTGCAAAGATTTGCTGCACTCAGAGCTGTGCGAGTAATTGAAATCCCTTCAGCAAGTACAATACTTCAATGGGAAAAAAAAAGGAGTCTGTTGTCTCTCCTTGATATGTGGCACAGCTCCCTGCAGCCACAGCTGAAACCCCAGAGAAGATGGAACTCACTTCTCATCATTTGCAAACTTAATGCCACTGGTCGTGATGGGATCCAGGAAGAACCAGTCAAAACCAGGGAAGTATCTGTATATCTGAGGGGAAAAAATGGCGTTAGTGGCAGACACCAGCAGGACAGTTACACAAACATCAGGAAGAAGGTAGGTCACCGCCATCCCAGTAACATCCCTCAGCTGCTGTGCTCCTGCAGTGAGAGCAGAGGCCATCTGCCCCTCCCTACTTGTACTGCCCTTTCTGATCCCAGTTTCTGTTGTCTTTAAGCAGGCTCCACATAGTGCTCTGGTACTGCTTGTATATATACTCCAGTGTATTGGCAATCCCAGGAGCCACTTAAAGAGCAGTTCTTTACCCCTGATATTTACAAATATCACTGCTCCCCCAAAGGTCATGCAGGTAGCTCAGCTACATCATCCTCCCCGCTCTGCACTGGTGTGGCCCCACCTTGTGCACTGGGTGCAGTTTGGCTGCCACAGGATAAAAAGGATCTAAAGCTACTGAGATTGTCCAGAAGGGGCCACAAAGTTGGCGAAGGATTTAGAGCGGAAGCTGCATGAGGAGTGGTTGAAGTCACTTGGTCTGTTCAGCCTGGAGGAGACTGAGGGGAAACCTCATCACAGGCTGCAGCTTCCTCACACGTGGGGGAGGAGCAAGCACTCATCTCTCCTCTCTGGACACCAATCACAGGACCTGAGGGAATGGCAGGAAGATGTGCCAGAAGAGGGTTTGGTTGGACATTAGGGAAAGGTTCTTCACTCAGGGGGTAGTGGAGCACTGGCACAGGCTCCCCAGGGAAGCAGCCATGGCACCAAGCCTGACAATATTCCAGAAGCACCTGGCCAATGTCATCAGAGACGTGGTATGAATGTTGGGGTGTCCTGTGCAGGGAGAGGAGTTGGGCTTGATGATCCTTGTGGGTCCGGTACAACTCAGGGCATTCTATGATTCTATGTCATGCAGTTAGCTCAGCTACAACACTTCTGAAGCTGATTTTTTAAGCGTGCCACTAGTGTGAAAGCCACTGAGTACTTGCCACAGAAAAGGGGTGACTTCGTGCCTCCTCCCGTATGTTGGTGAATGGAGATTCCAGTATCAGGGCATCCGGAGGTGTTTCTGAAAAGCCGAAGACAATGTGCTGAAATGCAAGGGTGTGGGCAGCCAGCAAGGTCAGGGTCTGCCTCACAAGAGCAGTTGCCACCACGGTGCACCAAGGACAAGCCTTGACACAAATGCAAATGTGGAAATCTGGGATGCTGCCAACACCTGGGCTGGGTGGGAAGAGCACCTGCCCACTAGACTTACCTCTCTCACAAAGACGCCTCACTAGGTTTGTTGCGACCCTGCAAAGAAGAACCACAAGCAGCATTTAATCTGCCACGGGCCCTCTGCAAAGCAGCAGGCTCTAGTGGCAGCAGGTGACAGATGCACAACTCAACTCCTGCAATGTCAGCCCCTCGCACCATTTGAGGTCTGGGTAGCCAAACCACAACCACTTGGATTCTCACAGCTTTCCCAATCCCAACTCTCTCAAATGGCATCAGGCACCTGTGTTTAGGTAAGCAAGTAAGTCCAAGGAAGAAGCACATCACGTAGCCATTTGGAAGGACTTCCTTTATGATGGCTATTAGGCTCCCAGTGTATCTGCAGCCGTGTGACACAGCCTCTGACCCCAGACCATGACAGCTGAGCAAGAAACTGGGAGAATGCGAGGGTATGGGCTGATGGGTGCTGTGCTGCAGGCAGCTGGAGTGCAGGGTCCCAGTGTGACACTGCAAAGAGCTTCCATAGCTGGGTCAAAAAGCAGCAAGGTCTCCCCACATATCTCCCTAATGGGACAAGGATATTTTAAAAGCTGCTGAATCCTCCAAGCACAGCATATTGCAAAAACCTCAGACTCCAAGCTGTCCATGATCCCCAGAGAACTCCACTGGGGACACCAGTACCAGGCCACTTAGATTGCAGTACATTGGGAAATGACAAGAGCATGCTCTGACCCAGAAAGGGACCCTGAACACGGTAAGAATTTAGAGGAAGCCTTTGCCTTCTTTCAAACAAAGCAGAACATTTAGTATCACAGCAAGCAGGCACTATCCTGAACACCTCCGAATCAAGAGAAGCCTGGATGATCTGCTCTGAAGGACACAGAGATGTAGGTTCACCACAGGAAGAGATCACTGCAGTTCCATTTTCTCTCCCCTCGGTCAATCTGCATTTGATTATTCCAAGTGTCTTTTTTACAGTGCCACCCTCGGGGCAATGAATGTTCAGGATCATTCCCATGTAGTTGTTCACTGTAGCCCTTCTCACTCTGTACAGTGCAAAGGGGAAGCTACTCTGCAGCAGTTATGCCACACGCTCCAAACAAAGCCAGCCTGGGGATTACAGCAAACAGCACTTTCATCCAAGGTCACTGCTTCATGTTTATCAGAAGCTGCTAAATCCCACTTGGATTAGATGCTTACCCTGTGCCCAAGGAGTGTCCCCATATATAGACAGGGTTGTCTCCACTTCTTGCTTTTATCCAGTCGAAGACATGAAGGGCGTCATAGGTCATTCCCCTCTCCGATGGGGTGCCTACAGAATCACCCCAGCCTGAAACACAAATAACCCTTGTGAGAATAGCACAAACTGGTCAGGAAAGCCAGCCAGTTCTTCTCCCACAGCCCATCTGTAAGTGCAAAGGGACCTGGGACAGAGACAGGTGCTGTGCACCTCTGCAATGTGGGCTGAAAGCCCCAGTTGATCCGCAGTCATTTAAACAAGGCAACTGCCAGCTGCCCAGGCATTTATGTAGATTCAGTCAGCAACAAAATCAAGAACTGGATGTCAAACCCTATGCTCTTGCACCTACCCATCTGCAACAGCCCAGTTCCCAAACCTTTGCTGCTCTTGCACGCATGTAAATGGAGTCTCTATGAGCATAAGAACTAGCTGCTTAGCACCAAAACCCAAGCTTGTTTCACGAAGCTGTTGCAACCTCTGTTTGTCCATGCTGTTCAATCAAAGCCCCCAAGCAATTTTCCAGCCTCTTAATTGTTTTGGCTCTGTCACTATTGCAGCACATCTACTTATCTTACACTAAAGCAGAAAGCATCCCATACCCCTTCTGGTACCTAATAAGCAGCAGCCACAGAGGCAGCTGCCAGCAGGACAAGAAAACAGGGCAAGCTCCTACAAATAAACCTCTCCCAGATGTCTTCTTGATAAAAATGCAACAGATTAATTTCTTTCCTGTGCCTCCAGAGGCAGTCATGGCTTAAATACTAAGAAGGGAAAAAAAGAGCAGAGGATGCCTGACTGCTGGTGGCACAGAGATGCAAAATGGTCATGGCTTCTGCTTACCAATCATTAGCAAATTATTTACCATAGGTCTTATCTAGCATATCAGCTTTTAAAAACAAGCACAAGTTCAGTTCCCTGGATGAGCTCTGGAAGGTCAACTGGATCATATTCAAACATCTAGGCAGGCTGACTCGTTTCCAGGGGCACACCTGGAGGATGCCTGACAGCCTAGGGGAGGCTCCTTAGCCCCCAAATCAATGAGTCCTGTGCATGAAGGCAGACAGGAGCTGGAATCCACCAAGTGGACATCAGGAAGCTGTGCTGCACAGGAAGGCACTGGAAAGAAATTTCTGGCAGATCCTTGGATACCCGTGAGTTAAAAAAAAAGAAGCAACAACCACATGTAATTAGCTCACAGCAAGCATTTCTAAAACAAAAGCTCCCCTGAAAGCCAAGAAAAAAAGGGCAGCTTCTTTGTCGCTTCTACAGAAAGAGACATCTCAAGTGTTTTGTAATAAAAGAAACTCACATACCTCGATAATCAAACGTGACCACGTGGTACCCAAGGGAGCTGAGAACCTGGAAGGGAGAGAAACATGCAGAAACCCATAGCAGAGACTTACAGAGAAGCCACGCTCTTGTCTCAGGCCAAGGGGCAGGGATCTTATTTATAACATTATCAGCCCAACATGGTGAAGTGACAGCTTGCAGCTTTTGGGTATAGAAAACAGCTTTTTTGTCTCTGTTTTGGCACAGAGCATTAGAACACTAATCATCTCAGCCTGCTGGCATTACTCCATTTGTTTCCTGGACCTCATATAAGGCTTAGATATTGATTCTCCCTATAAGAGCTTTGCCCTTACAATCTGCAAATATCCTATGACTGTTTCCCCTACAAACACTTTCAGATCAGTGAAACAGTAGGACTGCTTCATTTATATTATTCAAACTAAATGTTATCATAACATATAGGAGGCTGCTTCAGATTTCAGAAAACTTAAATGTATACATCCAAAATATGCATTGCTCTGTCATGAAGATGAGTTACAGCCAATGGTAACCCTAACAGTTACAGTTAAAAGTAAGTAAAAATAACCAATGTTAGATCAACATAGAATCATAGACTGGCTTGGGTTGCAAGGGACCTTAAAGATCATCCAGTTCCAAGCCCCCCGCCACAGGCAGGGACACCTCATACTGCTCACCTCATTGCTCAAAGCCTCATACAACCTGGCCTTGAACACCTCGAGACAGCCACCACTTCTCTGGACAACCTGTGCCAGTGCTTCACCACCATCACAGCAAAGCATTTCTTCACAAGTTCTCATCTAAATCTCCCCTCTTTCAGCTTAAAACCACCTCCTCCTTGTCCAACCCCTGCACTCCCTGATCAAGAGCCCCTCCCCAGCTTTCCTGTAGCCCCTTTCAGTACTGGAAGGCTGCTGCAAGATCACCCTGGAGCCTTCTCTTCTTTGAGGCTGAACAACCCCAGCTCTCTCAGGCTGTCCTCGTATAGGAGGTGCTCTAGCCTCTAGATCATATTTGTGGCCCTGCTGGGTTAGCATTCATTGCAATTTTTTAAATGACATATGTAAGGGTACTAGGACTGTCACAGCACAGATGGAATGACACCTGTAAGCTGAGTGTTCCTTCTAAAGGAATGCTACAATTTTAGGTTGAACAGTTTACGTATACAGATATCTGGTAGAGTTATAAATGATTAGACAACTTGCAGCATCTCGGAGCACACGGTATGTGTACAACGGGAGAATACACAGACAACTGGCATCTGATTGGAATATGTTGACAATGTTTTCATTGTTCCACTAGGATCTACACGGTGGTATGAAAACCAAAAACCAGTAAGTTCAGATACATATCACACAGTTTGCCTTGCTGTAGTCCCTGAGACTGACACATAACATCATGCTCACCCTTGCTGCACTTGGTTGTGTGAGTTCTTGGCACTGGCCGCAGGGTTATGCTATTCCACTGACCCTCGTGATTGCCATTTTCACACTAACAGTTATTAGGAATTTATATTAATAGAGCAACTGCAACAGCTTCCAAGTCACTCAAAGCTCCCAGGCTTTTTGCTATTCAGGTCTCTTCTAGCAATTCCCACTTCTCTTTCCTTGGCTCTAAATCTTTCAAAGGGATTCCTTGAAGGTGACGAAGTGCATACTGTGAGGCCTTTAAAGGAGAGGCATTGAATACGCCATTGTTTCACTCTGGGATCTGCATTCACTGTTTCTTCACCATCCCCTTGCCAATAACTATGCCAACGTCACAGAGAGACGTGGTTATGCATTTCCAACACCACGGTACAGAATATCACTGCATCCCACACAACAGCAAAATAATGAGGTAAAATAATAATTAACAAAACAGGTGCAGCAGGACAGCTGTTTCCATCAGAATCACTATATATCAGTTTTTATATCTTCACTTACATATTGGACACCCTGACGGGACAGGCAGAACAAAAAGCTCCTTCTTGCAAAGTCTGGTTTTCTGCTTTACAATGCGATTTTACTGCTGAGATATCAAACACAATATAGCCTTTTCCAGGCCATTAAAAATTATTTACGCTGTTGACAGGTTACCTGTTATTATGCGTTGGCTGCACTGGCAGCATCTCTTCTCAATAATAAATAAATGCACATTTATTTTAATTAGCAGCTGTTATGTTTAAAAACAGATTTTTACCACCCTCTATTTCTTCTTAAAAATGTGCTGAGTTTAACACGCCCATTGTAATTAAACACACAGGACCAATGTTTCATTTTCAAAGCCCAGTTCCACTAGGGACTTCATTATTCAACTATTTTTTACCTTCTCAGACCAAGGGTCACACCTGCAGCTCATACCAATGACCACCACAATGGCCTCCATCTTTCCTTAACCCTAATATAAGTCTGAACCCCCACATGCAACCCTACCTCCAAATCCTGCCACTCAGCACAGCCAAAAGCCTCAAGGAAGCAACCAAGACAGCAGCTAAGCCTGGACAGAACATGGAGACTCCTGAAGAGAGACAGGAATGGCACAATGCACCTCCAGCCCAATTCTCCTCTTGCCACTGGAAGCCAGGAACTGCAAGGCTAAACAAAGCTCTCCTGCAGAGAGCAGGAGAGGCAATGACATTAATCTGTCTGGGCCTTGTTCTGGTTAGCTGCCAAAAGCACCAGCCCCTTCACAGCCATCAGCAATAAGGGTGCCCTCAAGACGGCCCGAGGTACAGGTGGCAGTGATCTCCATGTTCACCTAAAGCTATGCAAGCTCAGGAACCTTGACCACCAAGATGTGATCCCCACAGCCCAGCACGGAACAAGCCAGTGTGCCCAGTTCTCTTCTCCAAGCAGAGAGCAGAAAAAAAGTGCTGGAATAAAGATGATGAAGGTCATCTCATGCCTTTACCAAAGGCAGAAGACAATGGAGCCTTCCTCTCCTGTACTCACTCAACTCAAAGCTGAGATAGAGGTGAGCCACTTCTCTTTCAGGGAAGAGACAAGGCTGAGGAGGAACGGTAACAAGCAGGAAAAGCAGCAGAAACTGTCACTGCAACCACTACAGCTCCAAGACCTGTAAAGTTCCCACCTTCATGATACAGGGCCCCCCCTGCTTTACACCTCTACTGCCCATACACCTTGCTTCCTTCCTACCCTGGCACTGGGCAGCTGCAGCACCCAAACCATTTCCCAAGAGGAAAGCAGACATGGAAAGCAAGACCAAAACACAGTGGATATGAAAGAGAAGGAAAAACATCCACTGCCAACATCCAGCNCCAGCTCTTCCTGGTGAAGGACACAGCTGATGATGAACTGCAACATTCCTACCTGAAGCCAACAACCCTGGGAGCATCCCAATCCCATGCCCTGCACTAACAGCCTCATCTGTTTTAGTCCCTTTTTTAAAGAGTATTTTTCTTACTTGGTTTTCCCCTTAGAATTAGTTTGG
This sequence comes from Piaya cayana, assembly GCA_013389865.1. NCBI lineage: Eukaryota > Metazoa > Chordata > Aves > Cuculiformes > Coccyzidae > Piaya > Piaya cayana. The sequence goes on along the minus strand of WAAB01023435.1, from coordinate 201,172 downwards.
AAACGCTCAGACGGAGGCATTTCCTCAGATCCTTGACAGGATATTTGGTGTAACAAAGCCAAACATCTTATTTGTAGTAATAACCTACGCCCCTAAACCAATGCTATAAAGTCAGGTAACTTCATGCAGTGAGTCAAATAAACCTCTACATCAATTCCCTGCTATCCCAGCGCATCGGTGTAACACAATGAAAAGCTTCACTGCCTCACTTTACAAGTATGAATCGCAGAAGGAGCTTGCACTACTCTGTCACTGACTGTCACGTTGCTAAAAGAACAGGATTCTTGTCAGTTTTAAAAGGTTTTGAGTTCCATTATTCAAGCATGAATACAAAGATGATATGGGAGCTGGAGCACCTCTGCTATCCAAGGACAGGCTGAGAGAACTGGGGTTGTCCAGCCAGGGGAAGACAAGACATGAGGCAGCACTTATAACAGCCTCCAGTACTGAAAGGTGCTACAGGAGAGCTGGGAGGAGGCTCTTGATCAGGGAGTGCAGGGATAGGATGAGGGGGAACAGTTTTGAGCTGAAAGAGGGGAGATTTAGATGAGATCTTAGGAAGAAATGTTTTGCTGTGAGGGTGGTGAAGCACTGTCACAGGTTGCCCAGAGAAGTGGTGGATGCCCCATCCCTGGAGTTAAACCACAAACATGGCACAACCAGCCAGTCAAAATGGTGAGTGATTATCCCACTGTATTCAGCACTGGTGCAGCCTCACCTTGAGTGCTGTGTGCAGTGCTGGACCCACAGTTTAAGAAAGATGTGAAGGTCCTTGAACGTGTCCAGAGGAGGGCAAAAGAGCTGATGGAACCGCTGGAAGGAATGTCCCATGAGAAGCATCTGAAGACTTTGGGCTTGTCTAGTTTAGAAAAGGAGGCTGAGGGGTAATCTCATTGCTCTCTGTAGCTTCTTGAGGAGGAGATAAGAGAGCGTGGTGCTCATCTCTCCTCCCTGGTATCCAGTGATAGGACGCAGGGGAGTGGTTCATAGCTGCATCAAGGAAGCTTCGGACTGAACATTAGGAAGCATTTCTCTAACAAGAGGGTGGCCAAACACTGGAACAGGCTCCACAGAAAGGTGATCGATGTCCCAAGCCTGCCCGTGTATGAGAGGCGTTTGGACAAAGCCCTTAACAACATGCTTTAACTTTTTCTCAGCCCCGAAGTGTCAGGCAATTGGACTAGATGATCACTGTAGGACCCTTCCAACTGAAAATATTCCATTCTATTCTATTCTATGATGGTGAGTATATAGAGACTGGTACCGAATGAAAAAATACTCTTAGCTGGTCCCTTAAATCAGTATACTAGCATCATCTATCAAATTATGGCTTGATTAAATAAAATTTTCATTTTTCCTATAAGCTGTGTTGTGAAAGCATTCCTTACAAAGAACCTGGTTGAAAGTGACAGTTAACAACAACAAGTAAAAGCACTTTCAAATATCTTCCAATATGGGGCAGAGTGCTCATGGTTTACAGACTCGTTTTCCAATGCACACTTCAAATCTAGAGAAGACAAAGAGCCTGAAGCTATCAGCCTGTTGGTAACAGGTTATAACAAGCAGTCTTCTCACATCTGTGCATACACGGTGTGTTAATGCAACTGCTTGGACAACACACACAGCCGCTTACCTTGTAGAGCTCCACACGGTGATCCCCTCCTCTGGTGAAAGCGATTCATGGAAGAGAAAAGGAGAACAACACCAGACAAACAAAATAAACCACATGTGAACATTTATGCTTCCAGAAAGAGACTTTCCCAATTGTTTCAGGCTTTCAGTTTAACACAAAGACACCAAACACTGTAACTGCTTTGTCACAGACTTCAAGGAGACAGTAAGGTTCTGATGAAATATGGAGGACATAGTTTTGAAGTCAACTCCTCCCTCTAAATCTCTTCTCACAGCAGGTAAAGACGAACTTTTCAACTCACTTTACTAGGTGCCTTTTCCAAAGCCTGTAATACATCTAAAATATCCTGCTCCTAATGGCTTTGCAGACCCTGTGCTCCTGCCACTAATCCCTGCTCTCCAAGGTGCAATGTTCTCAGCAGAACTCACCATGTTAATGCAAGCCCTTGGATTTTCTCACCTGGCTCAAAGCACAGGGACAGAAAGGCCATGTGCAAAAGACTGAGCAGAGAAAGACAGAGTTGTACACTGTAAGTCAGTCCAGGGGAAGAATCTGCTTTATTGTCTTCTTCATAAATTTAAATCTAGATAATAAAATGGAAAGTGAATGTGCCATTATATGCTTAAAAATATCCACAACGTGGCATTGCTAATCCACACTCAAACCTTAGTCTAGTATTGATGTAAGAGTAGATTTACTCCTGCCCTCATATGAAATGGACTCAATGAATGGTTGGGCTCGATGATCTGGTGGGTCTCTTCCAACTTGGTTATTCTATGATTTTATGATTCTATAAAAACTCCAATGCACTCATACTGACTGGCTTGGTCAGCGGAGTCTCTAAAGCAAAACATCACTTTCCAGACCTCCCTCTAAAAGCACAGGAGCTTGCCAGCCAGAAGCTGTCAGTTCCAACCACCCAACAAAGTAACTGATGCAGCCAAAAACACTCAGGGCAGAATGAAAGGGGTTGCTTTGAGTCATTTTGAATCACACAAGGCTGGAGAAGATACCCTTGCTTGAAAAGTCGCCCTTGACATGCACACATTGGTGCTTTTTATCCATTCCTCAAAGTGCAACAGAGGAATTTTTTCCCAGGGGATCAAGTAAATGTAACGTTTTTGCCTCTGCTCCAGGCCACTCAGGCAAACCAGAAAGCCAAGGCAGTGGTTTTTTATTTATGGTTAATGCAGCCTGCATCAATAAAGCAGTCCTTTGACAAGAAACTGAATATGCTGTTTGGAAACATCCAGTAATATATATTAAAGCTGAAATGGCAGAGCCAATACCCCTCCAGCCTCTCAAACACACAAGATGTGAAATGTGTAAGCAATCCATAGCTCAGGAGCACTTTATCTCAGCAGCACTTGGGGAAGCCAGGAAGAATATCTAATCAATGTGCTTGTAACAGAGATACTGGTCCCAAGTTACCACCATTAAGCTCCAGAATAGCTGCCATCACTATCATTTGCCTAATAAAGGCAAGGAAACAAGAGGAGTAGTATTTGAAAAATAACTCAACAATTTGATTAAACCTTGTAATACATCAGCACAAGAACACAAGGTCAGTTAACAAAGACCCATCTGCTAGTGCATTACCTGGATCAAAGCATGCATCTTCCTTTGTACCAAAAAAGAACACTGCCTAGACAAGGATTTAGGTGAAAAAGGACAACATTCCAGCGATGTAAAAGATAGTGAACCCTCACTACCAGCACAGTTAGAACAGAATTTCTCTGCTTTGCACGATGGAACTTAGATTTCTGCAGTGTTTCTGCTCTGGCAGAGTCACTACACGCAGGCAGCAGCTTCACAAGTACATGCACCAGCAGTCCAAACTCCAAAAGGGGCCAATGCTCTTAGTAAGATGCACATTAGTAAGGAAAAAGACCATGTCCTCATAAATGAACTACAGCACTACTGGCACTACATAGATGTGCTGGTAAGACCATGATTCTGAGAAACAACCAGGACATACCACACTGTGCTAAATGTTTTTTAGCATCTAGCAACAAAGCACAGAGAACCGACTGACTTCTTTAGTTGCTACACATGGTCAACTATAAAACTACAAACTTTAGAATGCTCCTGTTCCAGACGGACATCCTGTTCATACGCAATAATGAAACAAGACCACTACATTACCTTCCTCTTTCCTTCTGATTCTCCTTCCTCAGAATGTGTTAACCACTAAAATAAGCTCAAAAAGGGAACTGGAAAGTTTATTTACTACATGTAAATGACATATACAGAAGCACTCATACTACCCCATGTCTGCACTCAGAGAGCACTATACTAAAAAGTAGCACCTCTCCCTACCTCATCTAGTAACTGTCACAGCCTGCTGGCTTCTAGCAAAGGACAGGAGGTAAACTACATCATCAGATATCTCCAATAACTGCAATAAATCTATTCCTATATTCAATAAATGGAGAGGTATCATTTCTTAAAACATGCCTTCCTGTTAAAAGAAAGGAGAAGCATCAAACTGCTTTAAGATTTTACTTTGGTTTTAATCATACAATTATAGAATGGTTTCGGTTGGAAGGAACCTTTGAAGGTCATCCAGTCCAACCCCCTGTAATGAGAAGGGACACCATTAACTAGATCAGGTTGCCGAGAGCCTCATCCAACCTGACTTTGAAAGTTTTCAGGAATGAGGCATATCTCACCTCTCTGGGCAACCTATGCTAGTGTCTCACCACCGTCATCATAAAAAATTTCTTTATTTTATCTAGTGTGAATTCAGTTTAAAACCATTACCCCTTGTCCTATTGCTACAAAGCCCCAGTAAAATGCTTGACCTCATCTTTCTTATCAATGTGTTGAACCTGTGGTAAGCCAGAAAAACACAGTATGAAACAAAGCAATTACTGTTTCACATCTCACCTTGTTCCCGCATTACCATGCAAGTAAAGGATTACAGGGTGGCTGGAACCCAAAGCATCTTCAAACCACAACTGGTCCTTCCCTCGGGCATTCTTCCATAAGGCTGCAGGGACCGTGTGCCTGGAAGGAAAAATGACATTGTCTTGTTGCTATGCCGTGTTTGCCACTTGAATTTTGAGTTTTTCAGATCAACTTGGGATTCCACATCTCAGACACTCTTCATTGTCACGACCACCTGACAAACGGACAAATTTAAAAGGCAGTGGCTAGGGTTATTTCTACATTTTCACCATCACCACTGCCTTCAAAACTCAGGGCTGGACTTACATGCCATAAACAAGACCCCACCCCAGCTTTCATGTGGCCCCTATCACTATTGGAAGGCTGCTCTAAGGTCTCTCCAGAGCCTTCTCTTCTCCACACTGAAAAAGCTCAATTCTCTCAGGTTGTTCTTGTATGGGAGGCCCTGCAGCCCTTGCACCATCTTCGTGGCCTCCTCTGGACTCGCTCTAACAGATTCATGTCCTTCCTGTGCTGAGGACTCCAGAACCGAACACAGGGCTCCAGATGAGGTCCAACAAGAGTGGAGCAGAGGGGAACAATATATTTAAATTCCAAGCACTTCTTCTTCTTCAAACCTAGCAGGAACTTTTCCATGCCTTTGAAACTTCTGGTGTTGAGACTCAATAGAAAGCAATCATGAGAAACACATGCAGAAGCTGGCTTGAGCTGGTGTAGTAACGTGGGAAGTGCTGAAAGCAGAACTTTTCAGTCATAGAACCAGTCACCTGAGCTGATCCCGAAAGCTACAATGAACCTCCCTTCCCTGGGACCAGAAAATCTTCTCCATAAGGAAGCAATGACAAGCAAGCTCTGACACTATAATTTGTTTTGTTAAGAGAGTAAACTGCATGTTCCATACTCACCCACTCTCCAAACCTTACATATGCTGTATACACAGAATATTCTTCCTCCTACTCTGAACACTTTGATCCCTGTTTCCTATCTTCCCCCACATTTATTTTGCAAAACAAAATATGAACAGCAGCTGAATGACAAAACTTCCAACTCCTTGGGTCTCATCTGATGTGGAGGCAGGAGCTTTGTAGTAAAGCAGACGTGGAATCTTTACTATTTCTAACTATGATTTTTCTCCGAATGCACAGGTTGTCCAGTTATTTTTCATGCATTACTGATCTGAGTCCAGATGAGCTCAAGAGGTTTGCATACTTTTTAATGTGAACTTGGTCCTTGGTAGAGGAAAACACTAACATCCACAAATCACAGCAGCCGATGGTTGCCATGTGCACAGCAAAAATAGGCAACACTGGGAACAAGAATAAGGATAAACAGAACAGGCTTCCTTACCAGACTCCAATGGTCACATCCTCCTCTGGCTGCAGGTAATAATTACAGGTGTGGTTTAAACCTTGATCCTGTGGTCTTTTCAAGTCAATGAAATATGGGACCCTCACTGAAATACAGAAAAAGAAAACAGAATACGAAACCTTTTAATTTACACCAAGGCACAGGAGAGATGTACAAACTGGTGCTGGGAAGACCTTATTATTCTTGTTTGAAAGGATAAACTTGTTACAGCTGTGACTAAAATATGAACATTGAAGAGAGTGAGGTAAGAAGACACAATCATCAAAAAAACAGGGAGCAGGCTAAAATTAAGAGGTGGGTGAGACAGAAAAAGCTTCCCATGACACATTGAACACTCTGCCCAGTTGGCTTTGTACATCTCCCAGACACAAGGCAGTTGCTCCTGCTGCATCAGCAGGGTGAGTGAGTTGATTCAGCAAAGCTTCTACTGTTTGTGTTGTAGCTGTAATGGAAGGTACTGATGGGATAAACCCCCCGGGATAGAGGGTACATCCCAGAGCTGATGACATGGCGTTTCAGCTTCTATAACACAAAAATCTAAAGGAGATACTGAATTCTAGCAGACACCACATTGCTCTCATCCCATAAGAGTAAGATAAACTGTGTTGAACACCATCCTCCTGAGCCTCTGAGGGAACATGTGGTTCATTAGCCTGCTCTCCAAAGACTAACAAATAATTGCTATCTCTCTCAGACACTGCAGCACTAAAAAGAGATGATGTCAGGCTGGAACTTCACTTCTTCAGGAAGAAATCCCTGAAAACAAAATTCATTACACCTCAATTCACTCATCCAAATGTTTTATGTTCCCTAGCTTATAGAGCATGTTTGTGATTTTCAGTGACTGAAAGACGAGCAACATGAACAAAAGTCAAACATCAAATGACTATCTGTATGGCATCACTGGGATGATCCATTTATTCTACACAAACAGATCACAATCATCACACATGTATACATTGCATGGAGGTTTAGCACACTAAGGGCATTTTGGTGGACCTTTCAGAGCCATTTGATATTACTTGCAATACATTCTGACAATTGAGGCATAAGAGCTGCTGACATGTGCACACACTTCAAAGCAACCATGATCTGAGGTGTTTGAATAGACAAAGCATGCAATACAAATGACAGAAGTGATATAACAGCAACATAACCACAGTTGGTCCTTCCAGCTTCTACAATCAAAGGAAGATATTTTTGAAAACTGCATTACAAAACACAAGTGAGGTTTAAGTACAGATTTATGTGGCAAAGAAATAGCTCTCATACAGTGATGCTCCATCATTTTCCATCCTGTGAATGCTCACACCTCCAAATGCAACAGCTAAACAGACACAGTGAGGACATTCAATCCGACTGCATGAACAGGCCTCTTCTGTCGCAGTCAGATCATTCTCCTAAAATGCTTCCAGGTGAAGAGTCACTGCCTGGAAAACAATCCACTGGATTAAATTTCACTCATTTGCTCCCTATTCATGTAAATCTGCTGAACTTTTCAGAGGAACACATCAGACACAGCACACTTTTACTGAAGGAAACACTTCCAGCTGGAAGCTAGCTTCAGTTCACTTCAGACACTGTATTTATATAAAGACCACTAAGGTCTTTCCAAACCAAAGTCTGGAGAACTTACTCCCTGTTAAAGTTCACATCCACCACAAACTGTACACATGCAGGCCTGTAGAGACTGACTTCTTTACTTGTATTTGTTGTATCTTATACATTGTCTGTGTGCAGGGCTGCACATGCCCAAGGGGCTTTTCTGTGGCTCCTGGCTAACAATGACAGGAGAAGGTGCAGCAGCAGACACTGCACCCACACGCAACTGACTGCACATGCACACCCAAAGGTTTCACGCAGGTTATTCTGGCAAGGGTTTGTTGAACAGCCAGTGACCCTGGAGCCCCCAGCCTCAATTTCAGAACCTTCTCAAAGAAGTTTCTGCACATGCCCTGATTTGAGAACTTTCACTTGCCCCATAAATAATGCCTGACAAGAAGGCCTGGAGCACACATGTCCACCACCCATGGAACGAGTTTGAAGAAGTGCTCCTGCTTGGCTAACCTGCAGAAAAATACTGGATCACAAGTTCCTGAAGAATTGCTGCTGAAGGAATTGCTGCCGGCTGGGCCATGTTTTCCTGGGGAACTGCTATGCACCATTGGAATGGTGATAATTTTCCCTTTTCTCCTGCAACTTCTTTCTCTCTCTTTCTCCGACTTATCTTACTGTACTTTCTTTTTTTTGTTGGCACTATGGTGTATCAAACTGAATCTGAATTGAGTTGTAATTTGTTCAGCAATCTTTGCTGTGTTCAAGGTATCAGATTGTGATCTGCAAAGACTGGGATCTGATTTTGCAACTTTGAGAAGCTGTCACTCAGTGCACTCGAGTGTCTGTTTTGTGATTTTGGCTAAACTAAATCATAGAATCATTAAGTTGGAAAAGACCTTAGAGATCATAAAATCCAACCATAGCTGTCTACTAAATCATGTACCCAAGCACCTTGTCTACCTGCTTTTTAAACACCCCAAGGGATGGTGACTCAACCACCTCCCTGGGCAGTTGTTCCAGTGCTTGGTAACCCTTTCTGTGAAGAAATTTTTCCTAATATCTGATCTAAACATTCCCTGACGCAGCTTGAGGCCATTCCCTCTTGTCCTATCACCTCTCACTCGGGAGATGAGACCAACACTCACCTCTCTGCAACCTCCTTTTAAGTAGTCGTAGAGAGTGATAAGGTCGCCTTTCAGTCTCCTCTTTTTCAGACTAAACAACTCCAGTCCCCTCAGTTGCTCCTCATAACACTTGTTCTCCAGACCCTTCACCACTTTCATTGCTGTTCTCTGGACACTCTCCAGGACCTCAATGTCTTTCTTATAGTGAGGGGCCCAAAACTGAACAGAGGTGTGGTCTCACCACTACAGAGTACAGGGGGAGAATAACTTTCCTGCTGCATCTGAATTTATTCTGGGACATTTGTTGGTCTTTGATATGCCACACAGGTATCAAAAGAACCCTTTTAACTCGCCCTTTTCAACTGTGCAGGTCAGGGTGGGCCCTAACATTACTGGTGTCAGGAGTGGCATGTAACAAAGGTGAAAGGTAAAGACACTACCTCCCTTCGCCCATCACCCATCCCAAGGGACAGAGTCACTTACCAAAGTTCAGGAAGACCAGCTTTGCCTGAATAGCAGGACAAAGTTTCACTAGGAATGGAATGGCTATGTACACTCCCAGCAGCCAGATTATCAGCTTCCGCAATCGGAACCATAATGCATATCGCCTGTATAAAAGGAAAAAGAGAAAGACATATCTGAATACAGCAGGAATTTAAGGAAGCAGTTTTCATAACAACTTTTGTGCTTGGTGTATGTGAAAACCTCGTCATCTACTCTTTAAACAAAACTCATTTTATACAGTTTGTATATTTTTTTATATAAGGTTATACAGTTTATGTATCTCTCAGTTGTTTGAGGGAAGGAGAAGTAACCAAGCTGCCAGCTGACCACATCCAGCTTGGAAAGAGGGAATAGAAACTCCTTGCTGATCACATTTTAAACCGTTTTACAACAAAAGTTTTTGTGCTGATCTCACAGATGCATATCACATGTGAGTCTTCAAAAAGCAGCCTGGTTGCACTTCCCATTTAAACCAGCATCAGCAAGATTTTGTTCAGTTAGATTCCCACGTATTTTGACGAGCTATATGTAACGAGACAGATAAAACTACACATGATCTCACATACAGACTGAAGCAGGTATTCCACCTTGTCCAGCTAAAATACCCTGGAATGCAAACCTATCCAAGTTATGAAACATTATGGAATTTCTTATCTGCAGCATCATTCTCTACAAGTCCAGACTGAGTGCTGAACAATTGCTCCAACACTTTGTTTCTAGTTTCTCCTAAGTATTCTAATTGGGAAGGGTAAGCTATAGGGAAAAAATTAAACCAACACCACAGAAAAGAGTAAAAAAACCCAAAATAAAACAAAAACCTCAATGAAAGATAACACAGCAAAAATTAGTTAAGCAATTTTTCTCAAAATATACTTTATTGCCTCAGAATAATAAAAAAATACACGCATGTATATATACACACATATATAAAGGCTGTTCACAAAGGCTTGTAGTAATAGGACTAGGGGTAGTGGGTATAAACTGGAGAGGGGAAGATTTAGGCTACACATAAGGAAGAATTTCTTCACCATGAGAGTGGCAAGGGGCTGGCACAGGTTGCCCAGGGAAGCTGTGGCTGCCCAATCCCTGGAGGTGTTCAAGGCCAGGTTGGATGGGACCTTGGGCAGCCTGGGCTGGTGGGATGAACCTGACTGTGGCAGAGTGGGTGGAACTGGATGATCTTCAAGGTCCCTTCCAACCCTAACTATTCTATGATACTATGATAAAGCTGTAGTCCTAATGATTCAGTTAATTAACATTATATGGACAGAAACACCAAGGGTCTCAGCTATCATTGCAATTCAGAACAAAAATGCATGTAAACCCTTCCAGCAACACCGCTGCTCTCCAGAAGACAGTGTCCAGCAGGAACAACATTGCACACCAGTGAGCAACCAGGGATCAGGAATTGCCAGTAACTGAAAGCAGAGGTCAGTTTTTCCAAGAGGCATAAAATGAAGAGGTGATGAAAGCCAGCAAGGCTTCCAGTGGCATTCCCACACGTCAAGTCCAGTTTCCTTAAGTGTTAAGAGAAGTAAAAGACTGGCAGAGGAAACAGTAGAAAACAGGGGCTTTATAAGAACATCAGTGAGTACCAGCACCTTGGATTAACCCCACCTCTGTTCCACACAGAGCAGCACAGCAGAGCTTCTGACTGCATAAGCAGTAATGGGCAACCAGAAAATTTGCCTACAGCTATGGTCTCTGAGAGGAGCCTGGCAGATGAACTCAGAGATCTGGAGACCAACTCACTGTGAAAGGCTGTACAGTCAGTTTGATACACAGGCAAATCCCACAGTTTGATAGGCTGAGAGAGTTGGGGTTGCTCAGCCTGAGGAAGAGAAGGCTCTGGGAGACCTTGGAGCAGCTTCCAGTACTGAAAGGGGCTACAGGAAAGCTGGGGAGGGGCTCTTTATCAGGGAGTGCAGGGACAGCACGAGGGGGAATCATTTTAAGCTGAAAGAGGGGAGATTTAGATGAGATCTTAGGAAATGTTTTCCTGTGAGGGTGGTGAGGCACTGGCACATGTTTCTCAGAGAAGTCATGGCTGTCCCATCCCCAGAGTTGTTCAAGACCAGGCTTAATAGGGCTTTGAGCAACTTGATCCAGTGGGAGGTGTCCCTGCCCATGGCAGGAGGTTGGAACTGGATGACCATTAGGGTCCCATCCAACTCAAACCATTTAGCGATTCTATAAACCTCAGTAAAAAAACCACACTACATTTTGCCTGGGCTCACCACAACTGATCACAGCTCACCACTCTCAAATTAAACCAAACTTTCCACAACCACCCCCACATTAACACCTACTGCCTATTTCCATTGCTGCCCTAGCTTTGTGGAAGGGGAGAAGAGATGACTGAAGGGTTGCTGATGTTTAATTGTGAGCAATCAGGATATAATTTAGCCTTTTTCAATGAGAAAAGCATTCTTTTCATTAAAACTCTGTCTCATTTGACTGGTTGCTCAGAGCTAATACGACCTTGCAGTTCCCTCTCACATCACGCTTGAGATATGTCTGTGCCATCATCACCTTCCCACCGAGAATAGTCACACAGGTAAACAACCAGGCAAGATGGGATGCAGGCTGCTGCAAGCAAACAGAACTCTCCAGGGCCACTTTTGCATATGCCAGGATTTCAGTCCTAAGAGAAAATCCACTTCTTTAGAAAGACAGAGTCAGGTATAAACTCCTGCAGGCACCACCACCGCACATCAAAACACAGGCTCTTCAGATGTCTGGGCTGCAAAAGCACTGAGCACAATCCAGCTGTGAGCTGTGAACCAGAAACAGAAAACACTGAAGACGACCTTGTCCAAGTAATGCTGCCAGAGCTCAGGAAGGATTTTAGTTTCTTTTTTTGGAAACTGAATGGAGACATCTCCTTCTTTGCCCTGTCTCTGGAGGTGTTCAAGGCCAGGCTGGATGGGACTTTCAGCAACCTGATGCAGTGGGAGGTGTCCCTGCCCATGGCAGGGGGGTTGGAACTGGATGAGCTTTAAGGTCCCTTGCAAACCAAACCATTCTATGATTCTATGATTCCCTTGCTCTGGTGCTCCATGCCAAACACTAATCAGTAACGTGACATTTATACCTGATCTCCATCTACTTAAAATGCAACCAGGGCAAAGCCTCTATGCATCAACAAACAGCTTTCTCTTCTCCTGATAGATTCAAGACAATGTGCTGAAGCACAGACATGGTAAAATCATCAGGTAAGTCTTCAGTGAGCAATTTAGCTAAATTAAACTACTCTTGCTCTGCAGAAAAGCTATTTTAGGAAATAAATGCCCTGCACAAGGAGCTTTTGGTGTGCAAAAGCAGCAGTAACATACTTTTCACTCCATTTTCACCAGAAAATTCAGTCTTAGTTGGAAAATAGAAGCGAGTTACAGAACTTTTTCACTTCACAAGTGGATGTGAATACTTTCTCTCTCCAGATATACTTAAATCTGAAAAAAAGAAAGTGTTTCCTGCAAGTACGATATCAGAAAGGAAAATTTTTCCTGGTAATTTACACTACACAAAGGTCCTAGTTTCACTCAGAGGTAGTATATTTTGCACTTGGGCAGACAATAGGAGTATCTGGCCAGCAAAGAGGAACTGAAGGTCCTCTCATGGCAGCCTCTACTGACACTGCTGTCTTTACTCTACCAGCATGAGGGAACTGCAGGCACAAACACAGAGTCAATAATGCAATGGTTTGGGTTGGTAGGGACCTTAAAGCCCATCCAGTTCCAACACCCCTGCCAAGGGCAGGGACACCTCCCACTGCATCAGGTTGCTGAAAGTCCCATCCAACCTAGCCTTGAACACCCCCAGGGATGGGACATCCATGACTCCTCACAAACATCCTTCATCTCCGAGTAGGAAACAACTGCTAAGCCAAGATGCAAGTACTGCATCATCACACAACAGCGAGTTCAACTTGTGGCCCCTGATCACAACGTGTTTGCAAAGAGCCACTGATGCAAGCAAATTTGCTGCAGGCTTCTTTCAATTCACAGCAGCTGCTTTTCTTTCTCCCTCTTCTCCAGCAAACTCCGGAGGTTTTGAGAACAGAGAGTCCAATGACACTCACCTGTCTTCTGTATACAGATTCAGATTAAAACAATTTCCCTGGAGAGTACCTGAATCACTTCTGCATCAGAAGAGTTTCCATCAGGGTTTCCTTATCAGTTGTGCTACAAAGGTGAAAGGGCGGGCAAAGGGTGAAACAAGAGACTAGTGTTATTTGAGATAAGGTATTATAAGAGATGCAGTCAAGCAAGAACAAAATTTATCAGGAATAGAGAGTCACTGGGGTTGCAGTCACAAAAGGCCCTATAGGCAAATGTGCATACAGTTCACATGGCCTTTGTCATCTAGCAAAGGCATCAGTAAAACAAAATGCTTGCAGACACTGAGCACAGGATGACATTTGTTCAGTGAATGTTGTTTCTCTGGCTTGTACTGATGGCCCTCAAATTATCAGCTGGCAATCCTCTCCTGGCTGGAATTCAGAGCATGGGATATGGAGAGCCAAGGTAGTTTTCATTCCTGGTCACGCAAGGTACCTCCTGATTAACAGGTGACAAGAGGGACTTCAAAGGTAGCAGAGGAAGAAATCATTAACATGAATAATGGCATAACTGTAGCATCCAAAACATTCATCATTTGACTTATAAAACGCATGTGAAATCAGGGACTATTTCAGTCATGGAAGAGTAAAGAGGTTGAAAGAAATTCCAGTAAGTCATCCAGTCCATTCCCTCATCCTTCAATGGACACACCACCCAAAACAGTCCTCTGCTTAATTCCTCCCACTAACTCTGGCAAAGTGCAACAGCCCACATCTCCTAAAGGTCCCTCTGCCAATGCGTAGCTGAGCCAGATTAAATGAAGTTCATCAGGTTCACAGAACACATCACCTCAACTGACTTGTCACTGCACAGGGATTTTTCCCAGAGAAAGGGAAGGGTACCGGAGCACTTCAAAAGCTGAATAAATATTTATGCAGTAGGCAAAGACAGAAAAACCTACCCAAATCTCAAAATTGGGCTAAAGGATCCTATTTACAACAATGAGAAAGTGGAAGGTGAGGCACTGGCACAGGTTTTCCACAGATGTCCTGGCTGCCCCATACCTGGAGGTGTTCAAGGCCAGACTGAATGGGGTTTCAAGCAACCTGATCTAGTGGAAGTTATCCCTGCCCATGGCAGGGGTTGGAACTGGATAGGCTTTAAGGTCCCTTCCAACCCAAACCATTCTATGATTCTATGAATAAAACACTAAGCACATCATCTTAAAACTTTGGCCTTAAAAGTAGTAGGATGAAGCAAGGCACTCAAGTCTTCACTGGCAGAGACCCAGCCCAGGAAAAGCTATTCCATTCCATGCTTCTCACTGGTTGATTTAGTTTGACCATACCCAGGACCAAATACTTGGTATGTTCTATTTCCCTTTTCATTACAAGACAAATAATAACAGGAATAATGGGCTTAAGGCAGTAGAAAGGCGACTGGTTTAAAGCCTTCATGAAAAATAAGACAGAAAAGCAAAGCAAGCTGAGGTTTTGAAGAATGTTTTCAAACATGCACACTCCACCTCCAGGTTCCTCCAAACATACGGCAGCCTAGTTTTTAAACAGCGACACTGCCAACAAGGATGGGAAGTGAAGGTGTCCCAGCAGTAAAGTTCAAACCCAGCACTGACAGGGAAACGTCAGTGCATCTATAACCCTTACAAGCTTGCACTGGGAAGGGAATTCAAACTGTTCTAACCACAGAAGATGTGCAGCTACTAAATCTATTCTTTTCTTTGCTGTTGCTATAGGAAAATAATACTTTCTTCCTTTTTTCATTTTTTTGCTGAGTATTGTCTGTATTTGTAAAGCACAGCAGAACGTGATCATAAGCACCAGCTTATTTCTCTGTTCACCACAGCATCATGGACCAATAGTGAAAGCTGCACACAAAGCACCACAGAAATGCTGTATATCAGCAAACAGCCAGAACACGTTGTCTGTGCCCTAACCTGCACTTTCAGATTCCCCCTCCCAATTTTCCATTAGCCATGTCCCCTGTAACATCAACCAAATCCCTATTGGCACTGCCTTCAGTTAGGCCTACAGGACTTTGATCATCTTTAATCACCCCCCATCACTTTTCAGTCAGGGATGTTACCTATGTTCACTTAACAAGCTCTACAGGGGTAAACTATTCAGTTTATCCCACTCTCCATTCGGCAAACATTAATGCAGCCACAAAAGAAAATTTGTTGTAGGAAAGACCTGAATCTGTATCTGCATGGAATCAGAATTATTTGATTTAAAAAACCCTCTGATATTGAGTCCAATTGTACCTGTCCACTACTACACCATTTCCCTGAGCATCATAGTGGATACATGCAATACATAAAAAATTAGCTTCTCAAATCTATCAGTCTGTAAAGATGGCTTAGCAGCTGGGCTAGAAAAGCCTGTCCAAAGAAGAACCCTCCAGAACCTTTCCTTTTGGCAGTGGCATCAGCTCACAGAGACTGTACAACTGCTCCATTCCTCTTCAGCAACGTACTTGCCCTCTCTTCACTGCAAACTTCCTATTCCCATACTCTTCCATGACACTTCCTTATCCATTTCAGCCCCTAAACAAACTGTTGCCTACGGGGCATCTCCTCTTGGCTGGGGTAAGAGCTTCAGGCAACGTTGTTCCAACTATGAGAGCAGATAAGGTTTGAAACCTTAAGTTCCCAGTCCACCGCTCCATTATGCAGCTCCCCTCTTACAGCCCAGATTCACTCAGACTGTTTGTGTGCCTCTTTCTGATTAATGTCAAGTGATTAAACATTAATTTAAAAGCATAAACAGCAAGAAGGAAGCCATCTAGGCAGTCACTTACAAGGACTCAGGTCTGTCTCTCCAAAAGATACAACTGCAAAGTAAAAGAGAGCATCTGAAATCGTGGATCTCCCATCCCTGGAGGTGTTCAAGGCCAGGTAGGTGGAGGCTTTGAGCAAAGTGACACACCCACAGAACAGGGACATGAGGGCTCTATCTCACTTCCCCCCACCAAGCAGGTTATGTCCCTTTGACTCCCCTCTCCACAACCATTACCTACAAAGGCACCAACTCTGCTTCCCTAATTAAGCCCCTGTAATAACTGGCAGCTCCTTTGAAGGACAGGAGCTTGTAGCATCCATCCTGATAATTCACATTCTAATTGTATTAAATCTACATACGTAGGGGACAAGAATGAGCTGAACATTGAGCAACTGATGTATGTAAAATGTGTATTGACAGCCTGGCCTCAGCAACAGCCATGTTGCTTCTCAGTACTTGGGTAAAATAGTTTTAGCATCAGTATGAATGGTGCATGATGAGATTAACCAGAAAGCTGTGCTTGAAGGAAAAAGGAACAGATGCTTCTGTCATTTGAAGTATGTAGCAAACAGTCAATAATTATACTCCAGGCAACTTGACAACTGACTCTGGGAACAGAAAAGGAGGCTTGGGGTCAGGGTTTTAAAGGTTGTGGACTTGCCTTGAACGCATCTTCTGTGGCAGCTGTATAGTCTGTGCCAGAACCTTCCCAGTATGAACCACTTGTTTAAATTCTAAAGCAATGCTGCTGACTCCAACCAAATCTGAACTCACCCACACCAGATTTTAGTTGAGTTTAGCACCAAGATACTACTGTGTTACATCACTCCCTTCCACAGTGTTTACTGATTTCTGAAGTTTTCCACCCATTTCACAGCTGACAGCTGGTTTTTATTAAAGGCACAGACCTCTAAACAGTGTACGAGATGGAGAATGCAAAGCCACCTGCAAACAACAGAGGGAAAACAGGACATAACTCAAAAAGACTGAAACAGCACCAGAAGCACAAAGGGGAGCTTGAGGCCAGCTGAGTCTGATTTTTATGGGAACAGTACAGCTTATTTCTCTCTGCCTCACTCACCCTCGTGAGGAAAAACATCACAAAGGTTCAAGAACAGAACCTATTTAGAGATGTAATACTCCACCACAGCACCTCACGTCCAGTTAACAAAGTCACCTGCCGGTTTAATGCAAACCACCACTGGAAAAGCACACAGGACAGCCAAGCCAGACCAGTTCCCCGACTGCACTGAAATCTTGTTACTGTGCTGTAAACCCACCAGACCTGCATACAGATGTTAACCTTGCAGCACTAACAGGAATCCATGGATTCAGACTTTGCTCCTCTGGGTACAAGTCTTATGAAAAGTTCTGTATTTCCAAGCTGCAAACCTCTGCAAACAGGAAAATCCTTTTCACACAAGTTTTTGGGAGACAGCCATCAGCCACAGAGCTTAAGAATCACCACTCCTGTCAGGCTCTCTAGCTCTGTCTCTCTTCTTAACCACTGGAGCAAAAGTCTCATTTATGTATTGTAGACCTTTTTCCTTTTAGATGCATGAGGATGGTGGTCTTACATGACTGAACATGAGCCAGCAGCGTGCTCAGGTGGCCAAGAAGGCCAGCAGCATCCTGGCTTCTATCAGCCATGGTATGGCCAGCAGGAGGAGGGAAGGGATTGTTCCCCCTGGACTCAGCGCTGGTGAGGAAGAATGGTGAAGCATTGGAATAGGCTGCTCAGGGAAGAGGTGGAGTCTCCATCCCTGGAGGCGTTCAGAAAACATGTAGAGGTGGCACTTTGGGACATGTTTTAGTAAGCACGGTGGTGCTGGGCTGACGGGCAGTCTGGATGATCTTAAGATCTTTTCCAGCTTTAATGATACTATGATTTGATTTGATTTAATATAAATAAAAATAAACAATGGTGTTCTTCAGTTGTCTCTCTTGTGTTTTAGTAGGGGTGATGTGTGAATAGCAAGAGCTGGTGTTCCTTCTGAACAGAAGAGCTGATGGTCAGGCTAAAACGTGGATCCTGCCTTTCACATACAGTACACTGCTTGTACTTGAGGCACAGGATGAAGAAGGGGAGCTGAGATTTCAAATATTCTTTCCTGTAACATCTGTGCTGATTTCTGAATGTGAATTGTTATATTAAATTCAAATTTGTATCTATTTAAAATGCTGGTTAATTCTTCTTAAGGAAGAGACTGGTGTTGAATAATAAGTAAAATAGGGTCACATGTAGACTCATTTTACTTGTTCCTAAATGTGTGCAGAACAAAGAAATTTGTGTGTCATAGCTGGAAAAAAAAACCTCTTGGAAGAGTACTTTTCTGCGAGATGCATGCAGGCTCAGAGCAGAGAACAGTAAATGCATTTACCCTGTTTAGAGGTCGATTTGCCTTCTCCTGGCAGTGAAGCTTCCCCCGGGGTCACTTTTCTGACACCATGAAGACTACACAAATAAGAGTGATGTAACTGGAGCTTTGGAGTTAGGGCTTCCAGGCTGCAGCATCCTTGCTCATGGAGGAGAGTGCATGCAGGGTGTTTAAGAGTTGGTTTCCTCCAGAAGGGGAACCTAGCTCCATTTCCTCCCCTGAAGCAGTCCTATCTCACATCTTGTAATGTTTTGATTGGTCTCAGAGCAGCTTTGGGAAGCAGGAGTAAGCTGACAGTACCAGTTTTATACTGCTGAACATGAAAAAGATTGGACATAACCATTGGGAATATCCCATCTTCTTCACCTTGCAAATCCAACAAGAATGCACTGAATGACCTTGTCTTTCCATTTAGCTTTGAGTTGTCACTAGTAAGGCATTCTTTCCCCCTTTTGACTGCTGGAGTAGGGACCACATTTTGCTTTAAGCTTTGCCACAGACTGACGTACAGCACTGCAAAATGTTCCTCTTCCAAGCAGTGAAATAGAAACTCCCAACACCTGCTTTTCACCTTCTTTAGGTATGTGTTTTCTAGCTTCAGGGTTTTATAGCAGTAGCAAAGACTCTGGTTTTAACTGTCATTAATTTTTCAAGCCTTGTCATTTTGAAGTCATTTCCTCAACAAGATGGTAGCAAAAGCTGGAATCCCAGAATAAAGCACAAAAGCAGGAACAGATTAATCTTCCTGGCTGTATACAGAATAACCCTCTGTTTGAGGTACGTCAGAGGCTGGCAGCAGTTCTGTATCTGTCTATGGATCTGTTCTTTAACCAGGGCTGTTGGCCATGCCCTGTTTGTTAAGCCTCCCTTTTTAAACAGGTCACGATTACAGAGGGCACTGTGACTGCTGGCTAAATGTAACTGTGCTCAGCTGACAGTCAGCATATGTAATGTTCTGGCATTGTTGAACGTTCTTGTTTGCTTGCACGCCTCTAACAGGGAACTGTTGGTTCATTGTAGTCAAAATGTATTACTGATGATGTGTCCTGCGTCTAAAAGGTGCCAGTGTCACCGCTAACACAAAAGTATTTTTCCTCCAGGCTTCCAAGGAGGAACGGCTCCTGGTCTCTGCCAGCCAAAGTAGAGCTGTCTCAGTTGGACACAGAATCACAGAATCATTAAGGCTGGAGAAGACCTCTAACATCATCCTCCAGTCCAACATCACTGTGGTTACTAAACAACCTCCTGAGGTGCTACAACCACATGGTTCCTGAACACTTCCAGGGATGGAGAATCTACCACTGTCCTGGGCAGCCTCTTCCAATGCTCCACCACTCTTTCAGTAAAGATATTATTCATAATATCCAACCTGGCATAATTTGAGGCCATTTCCTCTCATTCTATCAATTGTTACTTGGGGGAAGAGACCAGTACCCACCACATTACACTCTCTTTTCAGGCAGTTGTAGGGAGTGATGAGGTCTCCCCTCAGCCTCCTCCAGAGTAACCAATCCCAGCTCCTCCCCATCACTGCTCCCCATAACCCCTGTGCTTCAGACCCTCCCACAGCTCCACTGCCCTTCTCCAGACATGCTCCAGCCCTTCAATATCTTCCTTGTAGTGAGGGGCCCAAAACTGAACACAGGATAAAAGGTGCTTTTCCCAAGCATGACATGAGAGAAAAACCCTGGGCTTCAGAGATGTTAAGAGGAACTCTGTATTTTGTTATCTGTGCTTAAAGTCATCCAGCCGTGGCAGTTACCAAAACCAGTTAAACTGGCTGGTCTGTCAGGGGACGATTTTCCCTTATAATATTAAAATGAACTACACAAAGACAGAACTACCTACATCACTCAATCCTGGAGACCCTCCACTGGAAGGTTTTGCTTCAGATATTTGCTAGATTCAGAAACAAATTTCGATGCCTGGGGGTTTCATGCTCCTTTTTCAATTTCTAAAATTCTCTACCTGTAGTTTGACAGATCGCTTTAAACAAGGCAGGGGCAGCTGTGGGTCTTATCTCAAATATTCTCAAGTGTTTGTGGTTTAAAAGTTGATTTTGTAGTTTAACAATCTTTTGCACTGCTCTACTAGTCAGTAAAGTACAATGTTGAAACAAATCGGGGTTAAACAAACACTTGGGTTTAGAAAGTAAACACAGCCATCCTTCCCATTAGCTCAGTGCAGTTGTACTTTAAATGATCAAGATACTTGAGAAGTTTAAAATGAGGAGATTCTGCTTCCAAGTTTAAACTGTCTTCCATAAAGAAGAGGCAGATTTCTGAAGCTCAGTGTTGTGTTGTTTTATCCCCACTTTGAGAAAGAGATACGCGTGCCAGCAAGCCAACAGCACAAAAGACCAGATCGCAGCCTTAACACTAGTCAAGTGATACCTTTGCCAGTCCTGTGTGAACGGACACAAAACAGCTCACAGAAGTGATTACCCAGCACAACTTCACTCAGTCACAACTCCTCTCTTGCAGTTACAACCTCTACGCTTCCCTCCAATGTCCCACCCTATGGCCAGGTACACTTAGCCCATGCTCTGGTGACCTGTCCACTGTGTTCCACTCACGGCCCCAGACTCGGTCAGCACCCTTCATCAGCCCTCACAGAATCATTAGGGTCAGAAGGGACCTGAAAGATTATCTGGTTCCAACACTCCTGCCATGGGCAGGGACACCTCCCACTTGACCAGGTTGCTCAAAGCCTCATCCAGCCTGGTCCTGAACACCTCCAGGGATAGGGCAGGCAGGACTTCTCTGAACAACTTGTGCCAGTGCCTAACCACCCTTACAGGAAAATATTTCTTCCCGATAATCTCATGTAGATCTCCCCTCTTCCAGCTTAAAACCATTCCCCTCGTCCTACCCCTACATTCCCTGATAATGAGTACCTCTTCAGCTGTCCTGTAGGCCCCTTTACAGACTGGAAGGCTGCTATAAGCTCTCTGGACTCTGTGCCACCCAGTACCATCAACAGTGATTGTCTCACCCTTGAGAGAGGTAATATATGGAATTGCACAC
Organism: Piaya cayana; assembly: GCA_013389865.1. NCBI lineage: Eukaryota > Metazoa > Chordata > Aves > Cuculiformes > Coccyzidae > Piaya > Piaya cayana. The sequence goes on along the minus strand of WAAB01023435.1, from coordinate 179,813 downwards.
CTTTGAGCCCAAGCATCAGTCTCAGGATAAGTCCGCACTTGTTTCCCTCTCTGTTGAGCCCTTCTTCGATACCAGTAACATGCACTGCAAGTCCTTTCAATAAAACAAACTACATTAAAAAGTCAAGCGCTTTGGAGAAGCACTTTTACCACTGATGCTTTCACAAACCAGGGTGTAACCCTGACAAACCTGTCACATTTTACACTGAGACCTTCCTTCCTTGGAACAGAAGTATTGTCATTACTCTGTGTGTGTGTGTGTATATATATATATACACACAAAACTGCTAAGTCTCCTTCCAGTGAATTGCAAATTAACTCTTACCATTAAAATTGCACAGACTCCACCTCAAGTTAATGACTTTTAACGTCTCCAAGGTCTCCTGTTACCCTTTTAATACACCAGGAGTACTTTCTTTTAAATTCTTGTGGTACTGATTCAGTCACAGCTGAATTAACATAGTGCTCTCACATTACAGCTTTAGTGAAGCTCCTTTGCTTACTTTCCATGTCAGAAACTGTTCACTACTGTAACACCAACAACACGACACTGTGCAGCTGCCCATTGTGTTCCCAAACCCAGGGAACATTGGGGAATTGCTGTGGATGCCCATTTACTAATTTCACATCTTGGTACAATTACCAAAACAAACTGACCTCAGACCAGGGAGTGCAAGGATAGGACAAGGGGGGATGGTTTTAAGCTGAAAAAGGGCAGATTGATACAAGATCTTAGGAAGAAATGTTTTCCTGTGAGGGTGGTGAGGCACTGGCCCAGGCTGTACAGAGAAGTCACGGATGCCCCATCCCTGGAGGTGTTTAAGGCCAGGCTGGATGAGTCTTTGAGCAACCTGATCCAGTGGAAGGTGTCCCTGCCCATGGCAGGGGGGCATTGGAACTGGATGGGTTTTGAGGTCCCTTCCAACCCAAACAATTTTATGATTCTATGCCCTTCAGGCTTGGAAGGATAAAGTAACTTAGATGATGCCTAAGAGGACATCATGGCACCTTCCAAAGGAATCTGGACTCGGCCAGCAGGACTGCTCATCTACAGTAGAAAGCCTACTTGGGTGTACCAGGCATCTGCCATGTGCCACAGCAGTGGATTCTGGAGAGGAAACAATGCCACCATCATTAGTTTTAATGAAAACTTCACAATATTGTTTTCACCAAAAAGAAACATTCATGTATTGCATCCTGGAATAAACCTACAGACTCTCTGCGATGCTTTGCAGTTGCATTTGCAGAGAACCAGATTCCCAGCTTGGCAACTGCATGCCATTTATAGCACAAAAGCAGTCAACCTCAAAAATTAGCTTGTTCTCGGTAGACCATTGATCCTCTCTCTGCGCTAGTGAAAATAGGCTGGAAATAGATATGGGGATACTGAATTAAAAAAGGGTATCTAGAGGGAAAGGTGTACATGGGAACCTGCGTCTTGTCTTGATGTTAGAAGCTCAGTTTAGCTGGTCATATTTACATGACATCTTAGGAAGAAATGTTTTCCTGTGAGGCACAGGCAGAGCTTGCCCAGAGAAGTGGTGGCTACCCCATCCCTGGAGGTGTTCAAGGCCAGGTTGGATGGAGCTTTCAGCAGCCTGATCCAGTGGGAGGTGTCCCTGCCCATGGCAGGGGATTGGAATTGGATGGACTTTAAGGTCCCTTCCAACCCAAACCATGCTCATGCTATGATTATAAGGCAAATGTGGGTGATTACAGCGTAATTGAAATTACAGCGAATTGTAACTTATTCACACAAAAAAAGATTCAGCTTGTGGGATTTGCAACAGGACAGCATGTCAAAACCACACCTTGCAAGGATCTGTGCCAGGAGCGGAGGTCACTAGGAGTGAAGATAGCCAAGATAAATGAAAAGACAGCCTGAGGGACAGTAGGTTTCTTCAGCAATGCAGGAAGACAGAAGCATCACAGTGCAGAGCTCACGCACACGAGATTCACAGCCCCTCACTGCTTCACAGAATGGAGACAAGTTCTAACAACTGCAGCAAACAAGTGCTGGTAGGAAAACGGGGAACAGCAAAATTCATACTTTGGGTGTACACTATGACTATTGATTAATTAATAAGGTGACGAGAAGGACGAGGTTAGGTCACAGCAGTGTCACACATGACCATCTGCCACCAGGATAAGGGTCCAGCAGATATGAGATACAAGAACTTGCTTTGACAGCAACACCAGTATTAAGCTCAGTTGATTTTCTTCACTCTGTACCTGTGCATAAAGGTTTTCTGTACCTGGGTGCCCTGGTACATTCTGAGCCCTGGGGAGGGGCTCAAATGCGTTTGCTCAGAACATCAGAGTCAAAGCAGCGACCCAAAAAACAACACTGCCTTCGGAAGCATCGAGCACTTAAACACAACCACCTGAAAAATGCATCATAATGCAGATAATTATAAGAATGGCCACACATAAAACACGCTTGGAAAACCAAGCACCGTGTGCTGCTTCTTTAGCAAGGCATTACTGCATTTAACAGTATCAGACAAAATATTGCAGTTCTTTTAAAAAACAAATTGTTCAGATTTTTAAAGTACCACTGGTAGAGTTCTTTGACAACCACTGCTGCCGATGGAACAGAAATGGAAATAACTATATTTGCTCCTTTCTGTCTGCAAACCACTTACAAAAAGCCACACTGAATGCAGCATGCACCAGCTGAAGCCACATAAATGTTATTTATCAGACATCCATTTTTGTTATACATACGTGCACACAAACAGTTTCTGTAACAGTCATTCAAACACATAGCCTCCTCTTCAGAAGGAGTTTCAGCTCCTGGATGAGAGATCAGTCAAGCCCAGAAAAAAAGACTTCTGTAAAGACAGAAGCAGCCTTCCAGTACCGGAAGGGAGTCTGAAGGAAAGCTGGGGAGGGGCTCATTATCAGGGAGTGCAGGGATAGGAAGAGGGGGAAAGGTTTTAAGCTGAAAAGAGGGAAGACTCAGATGAGATATTAGAAATAAATGTTTTCCTGTGAGGGTGGTGAGGAACCAGCACAGATTGCCCAGAGAAACCATGGATGCCCCATCCCTGGGGGTGTTCAAGGCCATCATGGATGAGGCTTTGAGTAACATGATGCAGTGGACGGTGTCGCTGCCCACGGCAGGGAGATTGTAACTGGATGAGCTTCGAGGTCCTTTTCAACCCAAACCACTCCATGACTGAACCAAAAGAGAGGCACAAACACAGTGCTAGCCAAATTCCAAAAGCAAGAACAAGCTGCTGGTGGCAAGTTAACACCACATTCTACAAATATTGCTTAGGTTTACAGTTCTGGTGCTATTTCGGCTTTGCTGAGGAAGTGGACGTGAGCAGAAAGGGCGCTGCTGGGGAAGCTCCCGCAGCAGCTCTGCTGCTGCTCCACAGCCCTGGCTGCTGCTGCAATCCTGATCGTCGCTGTTGCTGCCGCTGCAGCCCCCTGCGGTTCAACCTGCGGGATCTGCCACATGGTCAGCCCTTGGCTGCGGAATTCTGCAGCCACCTCGGTTCCCGTAGGGTCCATTTGCTTTTCTAACCAGTGGGTTGCATTGTTTACTGAGAAAAGAGGGAAAGCCACATACTGAAAACAAACATTTTTGCTGTTTTCTCAAGTCTGCAGAGCCAAAATAACATCAGTATCAAAGGAGGACAGCCCCAGTTCCCCTGAAGGTAGAACTCGAGGCCACCCCAAGTGCTGATTTTAACCATTTCATCAATGAGCATACTGCTATAAACTGTTTGCTGTGGCACAAACCCTCAATTGTACCACCTCCACCACGCCTGCAGCAGTTTCACTTCCTTAACAGTTTCTGCAAGCTAGGGAGTAAATCCCCACAATGAATTAACACCATGATGAAACACTTATTTTGTATCCAGTAATATAAGGAATACTGCAATCACATCATGACTTTGCACATTAAAATGTGAGAATACAGGCGCTCGTACAGCAAGTTCTTGGCCACATTACTGGCCGTCCCCCACACGAGGTCCACTCCTCCTCACGTTCTTCCTTAAACACCCACTGCTGTCTGCTGCCAAACATGGGATACAGAGCTAGAAAGCTGTCTGACCAGACTCAGGGTGCTTGTTCTGGACAGCAACCTTATCCCTGTGCATCACAACAACTTCTGCCTGGGCTTCAGCATTTGCCTGGACCTTCTTTATCTCTGGAAACATTCAAGGTCAGGTTGGATGGGGGCTCTGAGCAACCTGATTGTGTTAAAGGGGGTTGGACTGAGCGACCTGTAAAGGTGCCTTCCAATGCAAATCATTCTATGATTCTATGACCTACCACTCCTGTATGCTCGGATTCACCCTTCAGCAGTGCATTTGTATCCTGCAGAAAACATCAGTGAAAGGTATTAGCAGACCCAGACATCTTGCCTGCAAACCGCTGTCCGAATGCTCACAAGGTGAATAAGTCAAAGGAGATCCACTGGAAGCAGATAAGAAAGGCAGACAACCCAACCCGGAACAGCAGGAAAGAAAAACAAGTAGAGAAGGGAAAAATTGTTTCCCTTTGCACTTTCACTCAGTTACAAACATACAGCGTTTTGGCAAGACTGCACACGCACACAAAAAATTCTTGGAAAAGGGAAAGCAAGTTCCAAACAAACAAGGTTCTCCTACAATGTTAAGAGTGTGAGAAATACTGCTGAATGGAACACAGTACTTGACTTAAAAAAGAAGGGGGGGAAAGAAAGCCCAAAACACACGTCCAGGGATTTCCAAAACAGGCTTCCAAGGCTCAACATGGAGAAAAGTGAAGGAAATTTGGCTGTTGACCATTTTAAAATGCGCAAATGGAAAAATAAATACGAGATGACTTTCAATGGATAGGATGCGTTTTCCCTGCTTTTAGCCTGGTCTTTACAATGCTGTGTATCCAATAGCTGTGCCGTGTCTGGTTTCCACAATGTACCTGCCCATCCGCAGAAGCCAACAGCCTGTGCTGTGACCTCTTGGGGCTTCTCAATGCTCACACCTGACAGAGCTTTTCCACTTCAGGAAAATGTACTTAAAAGCCACTCATTATGTGGAAGAAGTGAATAATCCCTCATTTGATTATCATTGGTTTTAAGAAGTTATCTACTTGATCAAATGGGATAAATACGTTGGGGTTTTCAAAGTTATAAAGCAGAGCACGGAGAACCTGATCTATTGCAGTCACTGAGTCAGAGATCAACCCAGCACCATTTCCAATTATGAATAGCTCCTCGCAACACGAGCTGAGCACTGACAACATCCCAAAGGTTTTACCTCCAGGGCATAAAATTGAACAGCTATTACCCAATAAAGGAAATAACATTCTAAAATCTCTAGTCTTCACAAAGGACAAAAATCCATGTAATGAACAAAGAAAAAGGTGTTTTCCAATGTTAATTTTGTCAATAAGAACAGTAGAATGCTCAGAAAATTTACCAGAGAAGCAGCCACACTGGTTCATTTTCTAGAAATAATCAGATCCACACTTTTTTTGTATTTTAACAACCCGCTGTGTTCCCACAGTCCATCAATTTGGGTCCAGCTACCCAAACCACACAGTTGTTTTGATCATTAAATACCCTTCACACTTAGAGAAAACAGCCAAAGGAAAGACCTATACTGGCACAGATGAAACTAAAAGGCTGTATCTTTAACTCTGAGTCCTCTTTAACCATGGGTCAGTGTTTACTGTGTATTACATCCTCTCGAATGCGTACTACACCCCCCTGAAATCCAGTGGGAAGATGATTCCAGCTTATCAGCACCTTCTACTGTCACAGATTAGAGAGGAACATAAACATAAATATATAAAAAACGGTGAAAACGCTAACACAGGCAGCAAAAGGCCACAGCCAAACTATTTTTCTACAGAGCCAAGGATACAAGCTTCTCCTACTGACACCGAATCGCAATTCATTTATGGGAAAGGGATTGTTTGACAGGCACCAGCTTCTCCCAAATAAAACCCATCCTACTTGCAGGCCCTGCTCCTCCATACACGCTCCATGACAGAGAGGATTTTGTGCAAGCCATTTTTTTTCCAGGCAAATCCCTGCCTCTTGCGAAAGGGGACTGGATGAGGGGATGGAAATCCAACCCTTCCCAGCTCGGCTGGCCAGACCGGGCTCCACAGGACCCACTCCCTGATTAATGAGGGATACACAGAGCTCAAAAGCATCCGAGGGGCACACAAAAGCCGGGGAAGCGGCACCAAGGAGGGGGCGGTAACAGCACTGGGAAGGGGGGTTAACGGCACCGGGACGGGGGATTAACGGCACCGAAGAGGGTAACGGCACCGAGAGCGGGGTGGGGAACATATTCTATAACCATCTCTGTCTCTCCCCTCTCACTCTTGGTTCCTAAGATATACGGTTAGTCTCAAATTTTTGTTAGACTTCATATTTTGGAGTTGAGCTGCATATACTTTAAACTGTTTGGGAGCCTCATGCTGTGCACTGCTCTCTCAGCCACCTGAGGCAGCTTGTGCGCTGACCTTCACAGTAACTGCAGCAGCACTTTGAGAAAACAATTTTCTTTTTAAATTGCTGAAAATCAAGGTGTTTTCAGGTCCTCTCACCTCCAGATGGATGTCTGAGACACGAGGGGCTGAGCAGACCATTGCAACCCACACCAAGCTGGGCCATACCCAGCACGGGGAAGGTTGTTAACCTGCCCTGCACGCAGCTTGGGCTGGATTGGTGCACACAGCCACTCGGTCAGCAGCAGATNTCAAGGAGCGGTCTCACCAGTGCCAAGTACAGAGGGAGAATAACCTCCCTGGACCTGCTGGTCACACCGTTTCTGATACAAACCAGGATGCCACTGGCCTTCTTGGCCACCTGGGCACACTGCTGGTTCATGTTCAGTCGGCTGTCGACCAACACCCCCAGGTCTTCGTCCTCCAGGCAACTTTCTAGCCAGTCTTCTCCTAGTCTGTAGCTCTGCACAGGGTTGTTGTGCCCCAAGTGCAGGACCCGGCATTTGGCTGTGTTAAACCTCATGCCATTGGACTCAGCCCAGTGGTCCAGCCTGTTTAGATCCCTTTGCAGAGCCTCCTTACCCTCCAGCAGATCCACCCAGCTTAGTATCATCTCTATATATTAGTATCATCACGTTCTCGCCGCAAAGCACGGCCCCGCTGTCCAGGAGGCCCCGCCGGTGCCGCGCTCACCTCCCCAGCGGGCGCTTCATGCCCGTGTCGGCGGCGGGCAGGCGCAGGCTGTGCCTCAGGCTGCACCCCTTGTCGAGGGGCGCGGCGGCGGCGGCGGCGCGCTCATGCTCCACCGTTACCGACTCGTTGCGTTTCCTCATGCCGGGACGGCGGCGGGAGCGGCGCCGCCAACACCCGCCCTGCGCCGCGATCACCCCGCGCCCCGGGGCCACCGGGCCGGAGCGCGCCCCGCCCCGGCAAGCCCCACCCCACGCTCCGCAACAGCCAATCAAGAACCGCTTTGCGCCACCAAGCCCCGCCCCTATCACAATTCCGGCCAATCCACACCAAGACCGGTCGCGGAGTCAGCCAATCAGCGCCAATCCCGGCCCCATTCACTGCCCCAGACACTCCGAGCCACGCCCAGACAAGTCCCGCCCCTCCCGCCTCCTCAGCCAATCCGCGCTACGCCTTCTGCGGCAACAGCCAATCACAGCCTTGATTCTCCAAGCCCTGCCCCCGCCCAACGCCCAGCCAATCCAGGTCAAGCCCCGCCCCGCTGCGACCCCAGCCAATCTGCACCCCGTCCCGTCAAGCTCCGCCTCCCGGGCGGGCTCTTGCCAGAGCGGCGCCGGTTGCCAGCACTTCATCGGGAACCGCGATGCCATCTTTACTGTGGGCAGATGCGCCGTGCGCCATTTTCACAGAGTCCCAGTATCTTAGAATCATAGAATCATAGAATCATAGAATCATAGAATCATAGAACAACCAGGTTGGAAGAGACCCACCGGATCATCGAGTCCAACCATTCCCGTGGAATGATTTGGGTTGAAAGAGACCTTACAAGTCCATCCAGTTTCAACCCCCCTGCTATGGGTAGGAGCACCTCCCACGGGATCAGGTTGCTCAAAGCTTTATCCAACCTGGCCTTGAACACCTCCAGGGATGGGGCAGCCACAGCTTCTTTGGGCAACCTGTGCTAGTGCCTCATCACCTTCATTTCATCCTAAGACCTCCTCTCTCCCCTCTTTTGGCTTAAAACTTTCCCCTCATCCTGTCCCTACACTCCCTGATCAGGAGCCCCTCCCCAGCTTTACAGCAGCCCCTTTCAGCACTGGAAACTGCTCTAAGCTCTCCCAGAGCCTTCTCTTCTCCAGGCTGAACAAGCCCACCTCTTTCAGCCTGTCCCTGGGTAGCCCAGCAGTCATGGATCAATAGCAGAAAGTACTGTGTAATGTGATAATATGTTCTTTGCCACAGCAGGGAGGATGGAACTGGATGATGGGACAGAAGGAGAGGGAATGGCCTCAAGCTCCACCAGGGGAGGTTTAGGCTAGACATTAGGAAAAAGTTTTTCACACAAAGGGTCATTGGGCACTGGAACAGGCTGCCCAGGGAGGTGGTTGACTCGCCTTCCCTGGAGGTGTTTAAGGGACTGGTGGATGAGGAGCTGAGGGCCTATGTTTAGTGATTGATAGGAATGGTTGGACTCGATGATCCGGTGGGTCTCTTCCAGCCTGGTGATTCTATGATTCTATGAACGTTAAGGTCCCTTTCCAACCCAAACCAAGATCTTTTAAAGATTTTATCTCAGCCAGGTGATAATTGCTAAAATTTTCGGCCATGCTTTCAGAAAGACTGATTATTTGCTTGCGTGATTTGAACAGTGAAAGAGAGCGTTCTTCTCCCTCTGACTTTCTGCATCTTACTGGGATGACTGAATGCTGCAGTTGGGGGTTGTAAGCCGTATGTTAGGATCTTTAGCTGGTGACAACATGCCACAAAGTGGTGGTCGCTCCAAAAGCAGGCTCTGCAAAGACTGTGTGGGGGTTGTTGGAAGTAACAGCACGGTCCTGTGAAGATGGAATTACAAGCTGCCCAACAGGTTTTCACACAAGGAGAATGGACTCAGGTGTCATAAATCCTCTGAGATGCCTCTGGCTGAAGCGTTTACTAAGAAGGGCAACTAAGGAAGATGACTTGAAAGTCTTTGTGGTATGGGTATTCATAATGATTGGCTTTTTCTCTGTGCTAGAAAGAAGCAAGTATTTTCTGTGGTAAACTTAAGCTGTTCTCAGCATTTCTCAAGCTTCTCTTCCTTAACTACGTGTGAGCATAAACAGGTAGTCGTTTGATTTTTCCTATCATATCAGACTTTCAAGATTCAGCAGTGCTTAAATGCCATGACCTCTGTGTTGTTAGTGCATAATTTAAGGAATCTGAAGAGGTTCTCCCATTTAGGATCCATACTTGCCCTTCTTACCTAATGAAAGAGATGCCTCAGAAATGTGCCCACTCGCAGAAATCAGTGCACAACATCCATTCCAGATTAACCCATGGCTGAATTCTGATGGACTTGATGGGAGGTTTTTGAGGCAAGGGCCTATTACAAACAGTACTTCTGCTGCTGTTATAGGCAAACCAGGATGAAATTCTACCATCTGCGGTCATCAAATACTTCATCTGAACAATGCAAAATAGCTCAGGGAATGTGTTGCCACAGGATTTCTTAGCAGCCAGTAACTCCATGTGGTTCTACATACAGGAAAAACGGGAAAATCCAGTTGAAGTAAAGGTTGGGAAAGAATTTGAGATTTCTTAGCTGAAGGCATGATGAGAGATTATGGTAGAGCAATAGTAGAAACTATCCCTGTGGGCAAGGACACCTTCCATAGGGTTTCACATTGTCTGGAATGATCTGGAAGAGGTCTGGAGACAGGCCACAGGGCAAAGACCAGCGTGCTGGACTGCACCTATGGCAGTCTTCTCCCCAAACTGTATTCTCCAGAGGCAGCCACACCTGAACTCACCTGCCAGGCCTGGACATGAGGAAGACAAAGAGAAAGTAGAGGACAGCACATGAGCACAGATCCTAACATTATCAAGAGAAGGGATGAGAGCTGTGTTTGGCTGTGGATGAGCTCAAACAAATTTTCCCAAAGGGCAAAGCAGGAAGCACTGAAGAAACCCCGAAGAGCCAGGAGAAAGTACTGGTTAGGAAACCCCCAGGAGACAAGTTTCTGCAAAGCATAAGGAAGTTCCAAGCAGCAGAGAAATCAGAAAAGGGCAGAGCCACCTCCTTCAAGGCAGTGCCTGAAACAGGCGCAAAAGCCAAGGAAAGGTGACTCAGGGCAGAGCAGGAGGAGGCTGCACCCTGATGCAGAAGGCAACAGTGCCTCTAGAAATGCAGAGAGGCCTGCTAGAAGGATAGCTGCCCATAGCTTTCTATTCCTCAGGCTGCTCCTCTCTAACAGGACAAAGAAGGAAACCTGATGCTAGAAGCTTTCCCTAATCAGGCTGGAGAAAGGAGCCTTATCAAGTTAAACAAAGGGACATGCAGAGTCCTGCCTCCTGGGAGGGTAAACCCCGCGCACTGGTACATGCTGCAGGTAGGACTACCAGCCAGCCATAGCCTCCAGACTTCCAGGACTTTGCTGCCTTCATGAACTACAGGCCCTTGAGGCCAGAGGGAGTCCCTGAGGTGAGAAAGAGTTCCTTTTGGGAGGGGAGAACCGGTTTCAGGAACATTTAAACAAATGGGACAGTCACAAGGCCCTGGGAGCAGATGTGATACCCCTGGAGTGCTGAGGGAGCTGTCTGAAGTCCTTCCAAGACCGCTTTCCATCACCTGTGTAATTATGGACATGGGGATGGGAATAGGTGAACAATGGCCCTGCTGTGCAGTTTGGTCAGAGTGAGGAGCAGCTGGGAGAAGCAGAGCCCTGGCTGGCTCTGGGAGCAAGGCCCCTGCACACTCTCCAGGACACTCCCTGAGGGGGCAGCTCCATGAGGAGGTAGAAGCACACCAACCTCATACACTTCTCCAGGCTTGGGAAGGAGTGGCTGGAAAACTGCCTGGCGGATAAGGACCTGGGGCGCTGGTTGACAGTTACTGAACGTGAGCCATTAGTGTGCTCAGGTGGCCAAGAAGGCTAACAGTATCCTGGCTTGGTTCAGCCTTGGTGTGGCCAGCAGGAATAGGGATAGGACTGTTCCCCTGTATTCGGCACTGGTGAGGACACACCTTGAATCTTGTGTTTAGTTTTGGGCTCCTTGGTACAAGGACAATGAGTTGCTGGAGTATGTCCAGAGGGCAGGATCCAAGCTGGGGAAGGGTCTGAAGCACAGGGATTATGGCAGCAGCTCAGAGAACTGGGGTTGTTTAGCCTGGAGGAGGCTGAGGGGGAGACCTCATCTGTCTCTACAGTTCCCTGAAAGGACAGTGTAGCAAGGTGTGTGCTGTCTCTTCTCCCAAGTAGAAAGGGATAGGACAAGAGGAAATAGCCTNCTGGCTGAAGCGTTTACTAAGAAGGGCAACTAAGGAAGATGACTTGAAAGTCTTTGTGGTATGGGTATTCATAATGATTGGCTTTTTCTCTGTGCTAGAAAGAAGCAAGTATTTTCTGTGGTAAACTTAAGCTGTTCTCAGCATTTCTCAAGCTTCTCTTCCTTAACTACGTGTGAGCATAAACAGGTAGTCGTTTGATTTTTCCTATCATATCAGACTTTCAAGATTCAGCAGTGCTTAAATGCCATGACCTCTGTGTTGTTAGTGCATAATTTAAGGAATCTGAAGAGGTTCTCCCATTTAGGATCCATACTTGCCCTTCTTACCTAATGAAAGAGATGCCTCAGAAATGTGCCCACTCGCAGAAATCAGTGCACAACATCCATTCCAGATTAACCCATGGCTGAATTCTGATGGACTTGATGGGAGGTTTTTGAGGCAAGGGCCTATTACAAACAGTACTTCTGCTGCTGTTATAGGCACACCAGGATGAAATTCTACCATCTGCGGTCATCAAATACTTCATCTGAACAATGCAAAATAGCTCAGGGAATGTGTTGCCACAGGATTTCTTAGCAGCCAGTAACTCCATGTGGTTCTACATACAGGAAAAACGGGAAAATCCAGTTGAAGTAAAGGTTGGGAAAGAATTTGAGATTTCTTAGCTGAAGGCATGATGAGAGATTATGGTAGAGCAATAGTAGAAACTATCCCTGTGGGCAAGGACACCTTCCATAGGGTTTCACATTGTCTGGAATGATCTGGAAGAGGTCTGGAGACAGGCCACAGGGCAAAGACCAGCGTGCTGGACTGCACCTATGGCAGTCTTCTCCCCAAACTGTATTCTCCAGAGGCAGCCACACCTGAACTCACCTGCCAGGCCTGGACATGAGGAAGACAAAGAGAAAGTAGAGGACAGCACATGAGCACAGATCCTAACATTATCAAGAGAAGGGATGAGAGCTGTGTTTGGCTGTGGATGAGCTCAAACAAATTTTCCCAAAGGGCAAAGCAGGAAGCACTGAAGAAACCCCGAAGAGCCAGGAGAAAGTACTGGAGTACTGGTTAGGAAACCCCCAGGAGACAAGTTTCTGCAAAGCATAAGGATGTTCCAAGCAGCAGAGAAATCAGAAAAGGGCAGAGCCACCTCCTTCAAGGCAGTGCCTGAAACAGGCGCAAAAGCCAAGGAAAGGTGACTCAGGGCAGAGCAGGAGGAGGCTGCACCCTGATGCAGAAGGCAACAGTGCCTCTAGAAATGCAGAGAGGCCTGCTAGAAGGATAGCTGCCCATAGCTTTCTATTCCTCAGGCTGCTCCTCTCTAACAGGACAAAGAAGGAAACCTGATGCTAGAAGCTTTCCCTAATCAGGCTGGAGAAAGGAGCCTTATCAAGTTAAACAAAGGGACGTGCAGAGTCCTGCCTCCTGGGAGGGTAAACCCCACGCACTGGTACATGCTGCGGGTAGGACTACCAGCCAGCCATAGCCTCCAGACTTCCAGGACTTTGCTGCCTTCATGAACTACAGGCCCTTGAGGCCAGAGGGAGTCCCTGAGGTGAGAAAGAGTTCCTTTTGGGAGGGGAGAACCGGTTTCAGGAACATTTAAACAAATGGGACAGTCACAAGGCCCTGGGAGCAGATGTGATACCCCTGGAGTGCTGAGGGAGCTGTCTGAAGTCCTTCCAAGACCGCTCTCCATCACCTGTGTAATTATGGACATGGGGATGGGAATAGGTGAACAATGGCCCTGCTGTGCAGTTTGGTCAGAGTGAGGAGCAGCTGGGAGAAGCAGAGCCCTGGCTGGCTCTGGGAGCAAGGCCCCTGCACACTCTCCAGGACACTCCCTGAGGGGGCAGCTCCATGAGGAGGTAGAAGCACACCAACCTCATACACTTCTCCAGGCTTGGGAAGGAGTGGCTGGAAAACTGCCTGGCGGATAAGGACCTGGGGCGCTGGTTGACAGTTACTGAACGTGAGCCATTAGTGTGCTCAGGTGGCCAAGAAGGCTAACAGTATCCTGGCTTGGTTCAGCCTTGGTGTGGCCAGCAGGAATAGGGATGGGACTGTTCCCCTGTATTCGGCACTGGTGAGGACACACCTTGAATCTTGTGTTTAGTTTTGGGCTCCTTGGTACAAGGACAATGAGTTGCTGGAGTATGTCCAGAGGGCAGGATCCAAGCTGGGGAAGGGTCTGGAGCACAGGGATTATGGCAGCAGCTCAGAGAACTGGGGTTGTTTAGCCTGGAGGAGGCTGAGGGGGAGACCTCATCTGTCTCTACAGTTCCCTGAAAGGACAGTGTAGCAAGGTGTGTGCTGTCTCTTCTCCCAAGTAGAAAGGGATAGGACAAGAGGAAATAGCCTCAAGTTGTGCCAGTGTAGGCTTAGGCTGGATATTAGGAAAAATTTCTTTACTGAAATAGAGGTGAAGCATTGATTGGAATAGGCTGCCCAGGAAATGGTGGAGTGTCCTTCCCTGGAGGTGTCCAAAAAGTGTGCAGATGTGGCGCGTTGGGATATGGTTTAGTAGGCACGGTGGTTGGACTGGATGAGTTTAGCAGTCTTTTCCAACCTTAACAGTTTTACAATCCTAATTTTAAAACTGTCCTCATCTCCATGCCTTGGTACAGGCCTGCCCCCCTCTGGCCCCCCTTTGCCTTGCACCCCAACTACCCCCACTAGTGCTCCTCTACCCCCTAGCAACTCCCCACAAAGCACCCACCACAGCTGCCATCCTCCTGCAGCTCCCACTGCTAAGAGCTCCCTGCCCCTCTGAATCCCTACCCATTGCTCCCTGGTGGGCCCAATGCTCCCCTATCCCATGGGATTCCTCTTTGGCGCCTCCAACTTTCGGTAGCACCACTGCCTGTGACACTCCCCAAAGGGTGCTCCCTCCCTATGCCTTCCTGACACCCCATGGACCCTCCAACGCTCCCCGCTTGCCCCACAACATTACACAATGCTCAGAACCCCACCCATTCACCCTGACAGCATCTGATGAGGCAGGAGTTTCCCAGGTTCTCCAGAAGAAGGTGGCCACAGTAGGGGTGCTGCAGCCTCACACACCCTCCCAATAGGCACTGTGAGCCAGAATGATCTCAGGGTTGGGGTCACCTCCACCATGCCTGCAGGCACTACAGATTGGAGAAGGGGTCAAGCAAGGATGGAGGGACCCTGACTGGAACCAGGCACTCACAGACCTCTGTACCCTTCACACACCTCTGGCCATTCCCTCCACTCCTGCTCAGGATTGTGCCCTGGCACAGCTTGTGCCAAAGCCTGGCAAGTGCTGGCAGCAGCTACATACCTGCCAATGACCTGCCAATGGAAGGTAACCAGGATGGCTGTGAAGCACAGTGAGCAGGAGGATGAGGTTCCTCCTCTCCTGCAGCTTTGCAGCAGTTGCTGGCCACTCATCTCTGAGAAAGCTGCTCCATGCCCACCAGAACCACCAACAGCCACAGCCAAGACCCAGCCCCCCCCAACCACTTATAGCCACAGCATTCTTCGACCCCGCAAAAGCTACCAGTAGCCCTAGATAAGTAGATGAAGTGCTTAGGGATATGGACAGGTGGTGGACAGGTATGGTTTGGCTTGATGATCTCAAAGGTCTTTTTCAGCCTAGAGATTCTATGAATCTATGGCCTCCCTCAGTCCCTAAGAGCCAGCCATAGCCACGACTTCCTCCTAGCCCCCTAGAACCACCAATAGCCATGGCTGAGACTCATCCTCCCAGCTGGAAGGTCTAATATCTGAGCTGGCCTAGAAGAGCCCTTGGAGCAGCAGTGGAAGTGCTGAGGTCCCCAATTTGTGCTGCCCAGTCACTGAGAGGGGACAACAGCTGAGCACTCTTGCTCAAGGGGAGACAATGCATGAGCCCTCTCACTGCCTGCCCTGGGCTGAGGAGCCAACACCCTGGTGATATCAGCATCTTCCTAGCTTGTCCTGTGTAGAGAAGGCAGCTGGGAGGGAGTCCCCAACTCTGGGTTCTGCCAGCAGCTCCAGACGGGGGATGCAGAGCTCACTTATTGTGGTTTGCTACAGGAGACAGACCCCGAAATATCCTCAGCTCGAAGGCCAGGCAGGTGGCTTTCTGGTGAAACCTCTTCCAGAACACTTTGGCAAACTTGGAAAACTACAGCTTTGCTCTTTGCAAGACTCTGCAGCTCCAGGGATGGTGACTCAACCACCTCCCTTGGCAACTATTCCAGTGCTTGATAACTCTTTATGTGAAGAAATTTTTCCTACTGTCCAATCTAAACTTCCCCTGATGCAGCTTGAGGCCATTCCCTCTTGTCCTATCACCTCTCACTCAGGAGAAGAGACCAACTCAGACCTCTCTGCAACCTCCTTTCAGGCAGTTGTAGAGAGCAATGAGGTCTCCCCTCAGCCTCCTCTTCTCCAGGCCAAACAACCCCAGCTCCTTCAGCCGCTCCTCATAAGACTTTTTAACAGTTCCAGGGATGCAGACTCCAACACTTCCCTGGCCAGCCTGTTCCAACACCTCACTACTCTTTCAGTAAAAACATCCTTCCCAATACCTAAACTTCACCTGGTACAACTTAAGGCCATTTTCTCTCACCCTATTGGTTGTTACTTGGAAGAAGAGAGCAGCACCCACCTGACCACAACCTACTTTCAGGGAGCTGCAAAGAGCAATGAAGTCTCCCCTTCAGCCTCCCCCTCTCCAGACTAAACAGCCCTGGTTTCCTCAGCTGCTCCTCAAACTCTGGCTTCTTCTCCAGCTCCATTGCTCTTTGGACATACTCCAGCCCCTCAATGTTTTTCTTGGAGTGAGGGGCCCAAAACCCAGAGTTCAAGCTGTAGCCTCACCAGCACTATGTACAGGGGATGATCCCTTCCCTGCTTCTGCTGGCCACACCATGGCTGATCCAAGCCAGGATGCTGTTGTCCTTGGCTACCAGGGCACAGTGCTGGCTCATAGAATGGTACAGCTTGGAAGGGACCTTAAAGATAATCCAGTTCCAAGACCCTGCTATGGGCAGGGACACAATGCCACGTAACTTTGTTTCAGTCATGGAAGTTTTGCTCATTTCACATGGAGCAGGTGGTGAGGCAGTGCTGTTTCTTCATGCAATTACTGGATTTAATCATCTATTTTCTTGTCTCTAAATCAGACAAATAGATTGCTGAGATCTTCAACCGACCTGTTCAGCTGTTGTCAGCCAGCACCCCCAGGTCCTTCTTTGCCAGGCAGTTTTCCAGCCACTCTTCCCTAAGCCTAGAGCACTGCATGGGGCTGGTGTGACCCAAGTGCAAACACCACCAGGGCCAGTTCAGGCAGCTGAGGCTCTGCTTCCCCCAAAGTGATGCAGGGGAGAGCTGTGGCAGGGTAAGGGAGAGGAACCCCTGCCACTGACTCCTGCTCTCCGGGAGCACAGGCACACAGCAGGACCCCCGCCACTTTGATCCTCACCCTCCAAGAGCACAGGAATGCAGCAGGGACCTCACCACTTTGACCCCTGCCTTCCAGGAGTACAGGTGCAAATCAGGTCCCCCCCACCTCGTTATCTCTCCGGGAACACGGGCGGAAAACGGGACCCCTTCCACTGTCCCTCTGGGAGCACGGGAATGCACCAGGACCCCCACCACTTTGACCCCTGCCCCCCAGGAGCCCAGACAGGCAGCAGACCTCGGCCCCCGCAACCCCCTCCCAGCCCCGCGGCTGCCCCGGAAGCGCCGCTCTCCCTCAGCCTCGCCCCCCGGGGGGCGTGTCCAGCGCCGCCGGGCGGTCCCACCAATGAGAAAAATACTCCTTGTGACGTCATCGCGGCGCGGCGTGGCGGCGGTTGTTGCCAGGCAGACCGGCGTGCCTGGCCCAATGGGAGCGGGGCGCTGCGGCCGGGCCCGGGCGCAGGCGGCGGCGGTGGCGGGCGCGGAGCGGCGGCGGCCCCGGCGCTCACCATGCCCTACAAGCTGAAGAAGGAGAAGGTGCGGCGGGCGGCGGCGTTCCCTCTCACGCCCCAACCCATCCCTACCCCGCTCCGCGCCGGCCCGATGACCGGCCGCCCCTTCTCCCTCCCCGCTCGTTGCGGCCTCGGTGTTGGCGCGGCTGCCGGGAGCGCGCGGGGCTGCGGCCGGCAGGGGGCGGGGGCGCGCGGGTGGCGCAGGACAGCGGGGGCGGCGGCCGGGAGCGGCTGCAGACGCTGACAGCCGTTCCCGTCCCCAGCTCCAGCCGCCGGTGCCGGTGCCGATCCCCAGCTCTAGCTGCTTGCACCGGTACCGGTGCCCTTTCCCCAGTTCCAGCTGCCGGTACCGGTGCTCACCTCCTCCAACTCCAGCCGCTTGCACTGGTACCCCGCCCCCAGCTCCTTGCACCGGCGCCGGTGCCCCCCGCTCCCAGCTCCTTGCAGCGGTGCCCCCTCCCATCTGCAGCCTCTGGCACCGGTATCGGTGCACTCCTGCGCGAGCCCAGTAAGGGGAGCGGGAGTCACCCCCTTCATCTGCAATGCCCCCCGTGCAGGAGGTATGGCTGCCCCCATGTCCCAGTGTGGAGGTCGGGTAGGACACTGCCAGTGCCCCTAGGAAAGGGCTTGGGTGGACACAGGGTCCTGACACCCAGGGGTGCCCAACTGGGATCACTGGGAACGCGATGTACCCCCTCATTGGGATCAATGGAATGGGATGGGCACCCCTGCTGCCGGTGTCCGCTGCCAAGGAGAGTCATTCCAGGTGCCCAGAGAAGGACTGACCACAGTGGTGGAGGTGGGCTGGGTCCCTGCTAGTGCACGATTCAACTCTTCAAAGAGATACCAGAATTCTCTGCAAGGTGAAATGTTCCCTGAATGCTTTTTTCATCATTTCAGGAGTCTCCAAAGTCCACAAAAAGTACCACAAAGCCTGGGAGCAGCAGTAGCGGGAAGGATGGTGGGGCAGAGAATTCGGAAGAGGTAAGGCTTTCACCTTGGATATAGCAACGGGAATGTGCAGTTGGTCTTTGAAGAGGAATAACGTCTTCCATTCTGGCTATTGCAAGCTGCTCTGCAGGATAATGTGTGTACCCAGGATCTTAAAGAATCAAAGAAGACAGTAGTGAAGACTGGACTTAGGATGAAGATAGTTCTCTTTGAAAGTTGTCCCAGAGGGAATGTTGACTATGGAAGAGACAGGATGAGTCTCATACCCTGCAGCCATGCAAAAAAGCGTTTTGGCACAGGGGAGCTGTGGCTGCCTCATCCCTGGAGGTGTTCAAGGCCAGGTTGGATGAGGCTTTGAGCAACCTGATCCAGTGGAAGGTGTCCTAGCCCACAGCAGAGGGCTTGGAACTGGATGGGCTTTAAGGTCCTGTCCAGCCCAAACCATTCCATGACTCCATGAAAGCTGAGGGTGGTGGACAGAGCCTGATAGAGCTGCCTGCAGGCGGGGATGATCTACGGTTATAGAGAAGGAGGAAACCTGGCAGGTGGGAGCAGCCTCCTTGCTCCTCTTGGACTAAAGCACAATAAACTCAGTTGTCACCTTGTGTCAGAGTGGGAGAGTAGTGAGAAACAGTGGAAAAGGAATGCCTTCTGAGGTATTTTCGGGGGGAATGAGATTAGGATGTAATGGATGGGGCTTTTGAAAGAATAGAGGTAAAGTGCCAGGAATTCAATGGATCTCCTCTGGGACAACAGCCTTGTGGCTGAACCAACATCCCTCATAAGCAGGCACAGTCTGCATTCTCAGCTGTGCAGAGGCTCTTTCACCCTCAATTTTGGTATTGCCAAGCTGGATGTGTTTAAATGGCCTCCACAGAATGAGCTAATGTGATAAACTGTGCTTAGAATTAGCAAAAATTTGGGTAAGCCTGAACTTTTCTGGTAAACTTGAGTTTGTCTGGCACTCAGTGTGGCTGTGGATTTTGAGACTTTGCTCAGAAGAGCATTTTACATGTGTCCAGTGGAGAGTGTGTATGTGTTTAATACTGAAATTTGACAAACAAGCTGTGCCACTTCTGTGTCTGTAGTAGCCCGTGTGTTTGTCTTGCCTGGAACACGTTGCTTTTGTAATTTGGAGGAGTGGGGATTGGAGACATTCAAGGCTAACGAAGATTAGGAAGAAATCTGTGTTTTGGTGGGATGGTCAAAATAGGGTTATTCCAGAGTCTCTTTCACAGCACAGATTTGCCTTAGAGAATATCCCTACTAGTAGTTGCTTGGTTTCAGGGTCCAAGCTGTGCTCAGGATTTGCATTGAGTGTTCATCTTGGAGCAGGTAACGATTTTGTCAGTCCTTTTTTACATCCCATCCTGGTCTTGGCCTCTGCTTGTTTTATTTTGTGTATCCAACTGAAACCAGGTTGCTGGGAGAGCTGTCTGTCTACTCTGAGGAAGTGAGAAAGCTCCTGCCTGGGCATCATGGGGTCAGGCTTACCACTTATTAACTGGGCACTCTGCCTGCGGAGTTCACAGCTCTGGGAAGAGGAAGGAGAGCCTGGTCTTGCAATGTGACAGTGACAGGTATCTGTCAAAGCAGAGCATTCCAGTGTCCCTGTCCTGAACCTATGGTGGGCTGGGATGCTGCTCTCCTGGTCACAAGTGGAGCTCTAAGAAAGGAAGAATGATGCAGGCTGCAGTCTTCCTTCTGTGACCTGATATGGCATGAAATATCTGTTTATGCCGGTGTGCAGAAGAAACTTAGAAGCAAGGCGTCTAACCTTCCTTCCCACAAAACATACTCAGCCACTTCCTCATACTCTGAAGAAAATCCAGCCCTTCCTTAAGATGGAAGGCTTGGGATTCCTTTGATCATAAGAACAGAGAGCAGAGCAGAAAGGAGACACCTCTCTGGTGTGTGTTGCCACAGGTCCATTCTCTCTTTCCCTGGTGAGTTTGCAGGGAAGTTGGTTCTCTCCTGGCACTATCCTGTCTCCGACTTTTTTGCCGCAGAATGGAAGAGAGCTCTTTGCTTGCTAAGAAGAAATGTATACGAGTTTGAATGCGATTTTCCTGCTCTTCAGGAAGCACAGAAAGGTATTTTGACTTTCACATTGGGGGACCACATGGAATTAGGTAACGTGCTGTAAGTGAGACTCCAACTCAGGGAGAGGTGGTTTGACTCGTGAAACACCAGGAATGGTGTTGCCTGGTGGAGTTGATGGGCTCAGATTAGCCTGGATGCCTCTGTTGCCATCGAGAGAATTTTGTGCCCTGTAAATTCCTACATGGGGTTATGGCTGGTTGGTTGCCTTTTCCAGGGTGAAAGTTCTGTTCACCAAAGGGAATTTTCCTTTGTTTCTTCATATCTCAGTAGGTGCCTAATGGGGTCACAGCACAAGAGTGGCGTTTGGGCAGCTCTTTTCCCATATGCGCTTTCCTCTCACACTGAGCTCTGAGGAGAAGGGGAGGACTTGGCCCTAATTTATCCTGGGACCAAAATTTGTGACTCGTTTTGCAGGCAAACTGGCTGATGGAATGAGTAAAGTTGGTTGAAGATCAGCTCTGGTCTGACAGATCTGAGCCAGTGCAATGAACGAGGACCTCCTATGGGGATCTCTGTGGAGGTGGATGAGTCCAGAAACCCTTAAGCATAGTGCTTTGTTCTCTGCCGCAAAGGAGCTTTTAGTGGAGCTGATCTGGAAGGGCGGATATGTTCGAAAGCAGACTCATTCCCACAAGGGAGGGGAAGCATTTGAGTTCCCTAGGAAGGACAGGAATAGTGCCACACTCTTCAATGCCCACTGCAGAGGGAAGCTCTCTGAGATGAAGAACCAGCAGACCTTGACCAGGACCTGGCTTTGATGGGTGCAGTTTTCTCAGAGAGAGGAGTGATGGAGGAAAACACAAGAGGAGGGGGTGTGAAATAAAAGGTTTGTTTAGTTCATTCCCTCTCAAATATGATGAAGATATGAGTGGAGAGAATTTCTGCATAGCTATTTAAAGAGAAAAAAAGAGTAATGTCAGAGACCAAAGCAGCAATGAATGAGAGGATGAGAAAGAGTTACTCCTCCTGGCCAGAAAGACTGGGAGAGGCAGCTGGGTGGGGAAGAGAGTTAATGACCTGGAAGTGGGAGCAGGGATTAGCAGCAGCAGCAGTAAAGAGGAAAGAGGAGTTGCTCTGCAGCCTCAAGGGCAGCTTGGAGCCTGGCTGATGAGATTTGCAGCTTTGGGAGAGGGTTCTCCCTTTCACTGAGCTGCTGTATTACGTGTTTTGCAGATATCTCCATGGGGCTTGTTACCGCAGTACCTGGAGTTCATTATTCAGAGACAGGCGTTACAGTGTGGTGATGTTAGTTCTGAGGCAGAGAGCCTGATTTTAATAGGGAAGCTGTGTAACAGCAGACAAAGAGAGCAGGTACTGACTTGAGGGATGGGAAGGGAAGAGTCATCTGAGGAGGAGGAGCTGAGAGCAGATCTGGGCTGAGAAGCTTAGCAAGCGGGGGATGCTCAAGGGACCAGTGAGGCAGAAGGGCTTTCTGACTGGCGATGCATCCAGCCGCGGTAGGAGTGCCTGCAGAGGTGAGGTCATGCATGGACAGGAGAGCGGAGGAGAAGCTGACACAGCTCAGGGTGGCTGGGGGAAGCGGGTCTCTGTCCCTGGGAATCCCGGGGTGAAGAGAAATGGCACAGAGCAAGGCCAGGGCCTGGGGCTCATTGACTTGTGCAGGCAAGTTCTTAGGAAGGAGGAGACGTGGTGGGAACCAGTGGGGGGGAACTGCTACTAAGCCAGGGAACCTGTGCTTGGGGGAGTTCGAACGCGGTTGCAATTGGGTCTGGCCCATCCTGTTCCCACCACAGCGGGAAAGGTGGGGCTGCCGCACCGCGCCTGGGTGAGCAGCTTTGTGCTGTTCTCTGGTTGCTTCAGCACATGCAGTGTAACAGCCGCTGGCAAACAGTGTCTCCCAAGCAGCCAGCTTTTGGCGTGGTGCTGCGATCCCTGCCTGTCAGAAGAGGCTGAGCCTGATCGGGTAGATGTGAGCCTGCAGCCATGTAGCGATCAGCTGCCGTTGATGTCAGGGAAACGCTCTGGGAAGGTTGGTACCTGAGCATTAAGAGAAAAGCTTTCAGTTTTACCAGTCTACTGTGTTTTGGGGATAGAAACTTCAGAGAATAAACTTAAAACAAGCCTCTTCCGATTCATATGGCTGAGGTAGGAGGTGTTGAAGGCAGAAGGATGGCAGGCCTGCCACAGGAAGCACCTCCTGAAAGCAAGTATTCAGCTTGATGCCAGGAAGTCCCTATAGAACCAATCCATCATAAAACCCTCTGAGTGCTGCAGTGTCAGAGTATCTGACCTCCCCCATCATCAAATTTTGTCTGGCAAACTGGGTTGTGTGATTTTTGCATGTGTGTGTCTGTCTTAAATAACTAGCAGCTAAACTTGAGGCTGTATTCTGTCTCTCTCCATGCCAGCTGTTGAAGACCATAGGAGCTGGTGGCAAGGGCTTTTCCAGACCTCTGAAGGGCTTGTTAGCATGTGGTACACATGCCTTGCTCAAAGTGTCTGAGTGGTGGGGAGTGCACCTGCATGTGCTGTCAGCTGGGAGGACCCCTGTGTCCTGCTTCCCTCAGTGCTACCTATGCAGGTGCTGATGCATCTTTTCTTTCTGTGCCATTGTTTCTTTCTCTCTGTACCATCTTTTCTCCACCGTGGCTCAGCACTTAGATTTTGCCCTTCTTCCCTGTGGAAGGAGAGTGATGCAGCCTTCCCAAATGCATCTGAACAACATCTGAGTGGCTCATGCTGCCCTGATACCCCAATATTCAGGGTGAGGAATGAACTTTGCACTCTTGGAAAGCTGCAGGCAAGGATTCAGCCTGACTTAACTGAGGAGAGACCCCTGTTCAGCATAATTTGTCTCCAATTTGTAGTCTGGGCCTGTGTTGTCTGGCAGACATGGCTGTTTTCATCACATGCTCCTCTTGCTCCTTCCTCTCGTCATGGGACAGCACTGCTCCATGAAAGGAATCAGACTAAATCTAAACTGAAGAGAGTTCAAATCTTGTTCTCTCCCCCAACCTTGGCTTGGAGCTGTGCTTGAAACAGAACTGCTGAAGATTTCCTTCCAGCAGAGCCAGATCAGAACCAAAATGTTTTTGATTCCTGATCCAAAGCAATGGCTTGACAGAACAATTGGTATTTCATCTTGGGTGCTGTTTTTCACAGAGAGTCTTTGCTCTTGCTCTACTGGCCCTAATCAGCAGAGCAGCTGTAGACAGCTGTTCCTATTCCTATTTTTTCTACCTCCCTGCACTATTGATGGCTTTTCTCAAGGTCCTGCTGGTGATTGTTCCTTGGAGATGTGTGTACCACTGTGCTCTCTCCAGCAGCTAGAGGTTTATGCAGGAAAGAGAGGGTGACATCCAAAGATTTCACCTACCTCAGATCCCCATTCATTGTTTTATCTGTCTTGTGTCCTAAAAGGTTCACCCTGCAGCTGCTTGTCTTCATGAGTCAGTGGGACAGAGGTGGCAGAGATGAGGAAAGGAGCATTGCTGGACTCATCCAGCAGCATCGGAGCAGGCTGAGTGGTGTCTCTAACTGAGCCCTACGCTGTAGGCTGCCTGGTTGGATGTTGACCTCTTTCACTCTCATGAGACCTCACTTAGAGCCCTGCGTTCTGGAGTCCTCAGCGCAGGAAGGACGTGGATCTGCTAGACCCAGTCCAGAGGAGGCCACAAAGATGATCAGAGGGCTGGAGCACCTCCCATATGAGGACAGGCTGAGAGAGTTTGGATTCTTCAGCCTGGAGAAGAGAAGACTGGAGAGACCTTAGAGCAACCTTCCAGTACTGAAAGGGGACTATGGGAAAGCTGAGGAGGGACTCCTGATCAAGGACTGCAGGGATAGAACAAGGGGAGTAGTTTTAAGCAGAAAGAGGGAAAATTTAATGCAATGTCAGGAGGAAATGTTTTGCTGTGAGGGTGGTGAGGCACTGGCCCAGGTTGCCCTGAGAACTCGTGGATGCACCGGTTCAAGGCCAGGTTGGATGAGGCTTTGAGTGACCTGATGCAGTGAAAAGTGTCCCTGCTCATGACAGGGGTGTTGGCTAAGGTCCCTTCCAACCCAAACCGTTCTGTGATTCTATGATAAGAAGTTTTCCATGAGTTTGGTCCGTGTGGTGTTCTAGGGTCATTATTGAGCCATTATGGCCCAAGTGGGACTTGAACCAGGAGAGCTTTAGCAAGGTCAGAACAGAGCTGAGCAAACATTGGCTTGAGTTTCTGGTCACCTGCTAAAAATAAGAAAGTACCTCTTTGAGTACTCTTTGACAAGCTTGAAGCAGAGAGGATGTCTGCTGCAGGGAAGTGCCAGCAAAGAGTTTGTATGGCTAAAAGGGGGGATGTGGCAAAAGCAAATTGACAGGACATGTCAGGACAGCAGTGAGGCCAGGATACAGTGCTGAAGGAGCAGCCAGGATGGGTTGGGAAAGCCCAGAGTGTGAGACCTAAGGTTTGGGTATAGCCTGTGTGGTTTGCAGACCAGCAGCTCCTGGTCTATGGATACAGCAGTAATTTTGGTGCTCTTTGTTACTGCTTTTCCAGGGTCATCATGTCTGCACTGTGCTACACCCTGCTTAGCTTTTTCCCAGGTGGTTCCCTGCATGAGGATTAGGAAGCAAACTGTTAGTTTTCAACATTTGTTTGCTGCATTGTGCTGTAATCAGAGGCAGCAGCACACTAAGATTACTGTTTGGACTATGGAAAGTTCTTATTTTTGTGGGTTTGGTTTGGGGTTTTTTTTTGTATCAATGAGCTTCTGTAACTTGTTGCAAGATGTGGTTTTGCTGAGTAGAACTGATGTTGGCTTTGTAGGTACGCTGGAAATGCAACCAGCAGCTCCAGAGCCCTGCAGGAGTGAGAAAGATGCACTGAACTGCAAGTGCAACAGTGAAAACCATGTCTGATGTCTTCAGCCCAAGATGCCGATGGCATCTGATTGCTTGGAAGGCTTGTAGGTAAAAGGTTATGAGTTGTTTTGTTCTCTTCTCCCTCCTCAGGCCCAGCAGCCTCAGCAGCAGCCGCCACAGCAGCAGCAACAGCAGCAACAGCAGACAACTTCAAATAAGCGGCCCAGTAACAGTGCTCCCCCCCCAACCCAGCTGAATAAGATTAAGTACTCGGGGGGACCCCAGATCGTGAAGAAGGAGCGCAGGCACAGCTCCTCTCGCTTCAATCTGAGCAAAAACCGAGAACTGCAAAAGCTCCCAGCCCTTAAAGGTAAAGAAGCAGTGGAGTGAGCTGCATGACAAGCTGTATGTTCTCTGGGCAGAGCCCAGTGGCGTAAGAGCCCTTCCTAGAGCACCCCTGGCAGTGTCCTGCTGATCTCCTGCCAGTGGTGCAGCAGGAATGGTGCTCGGATGTGCTTGGCTTGGTGGCAGGTTGAGAATTGATGAATAGCCTAAAAGCAAAGGAGGATACACAATGAGAACTTCAGTACTTCCCTTCCCTTGTATTGATTTAAAGCCCTGTGCTTTTATGTGCTCAAAGCTGGCTCAGATTCTTCAGCAGGTTGTGCAGAAAGGTGAAGTGCAGAGACCTTGGTGCAAGGCTGTGCTTGGTTCCTACAGCTACCTGTTCTGGGAGAGGACCAGGCCACCACCGCCTCCTTGTGTTTCCACTGCAAATTATGGCAGCGCTATTGAACTCGTCCACATTAGGGCAATTACCCAGCATTAGCCGTTAGTCTGCATAATGGTGCAATTAAATATGACTGAAGTGCAGACAAGGAGAAAGCATTTTCAGCAGTCACTCAGCCAGCCCCGTTGATGATGTTGCTCACAGAAACAGGCAATCCTTTCAGGAGAGTCAACAGCCTTGCAGCTCAGCAGCCGTTCTGCAAGCAAGAGGGGAGTTTGCATGATTTGCCTTAGCAGTGGCATAGTTTCCAGTGGCAACGTATCCAAGAGAGAGTGTTGTTAATACAGGGCTTGTGCCACTGTGTCCACTTTCTCGGGCTGCTCCCTGGGAGGAAGGTTTGCTTTGGTGTGCTCTGCCCAGCTCCCTCTGACCATGGGGTGCAGGGTCTGGCTGTCCATGGGCTGTGGTGGGAGCTCAGTAAGTCATTTCCTTGTACTGGGAAGGGATCAATGCTTATCTGATCAGAAACCACTATCCTGTTTGAAATTGCCTAATGGGATAGTTGTTCCAGATGCCTTGCAACCCCTCTGCTTCCAGTGTCCTTATCCTCCCCTCTTCCTTCCATCAGCTCAAGGGGGACTCTGATGGGGAGGGGGAATGTAGAAAAGGGAACAAACCACAGTGGTCCCTGGGCAAACTAGGAAGATGTTCTGCCTATTTCCAAGGACAGATGTTCCTGCTTTTTTCTGACAGATGCACCTCCACATGAACGAGAAGAGCTTTTCATCCAGAAGCTGCGGCAGTGCTGCGTGCTTTTTGACTTCATCTCTGACCCCCTCAGTGACCTGAAGTTCAAGGAGGTGAAGCGAGCAGGTCTCAATGAGATGGTGGAATACATCACACACAACCGTGATGTTGTCACTGAGGCTATCTATCCCGAAGCTGTTATCATGGTAGGGCACGGGGCCAGAACATGCTTGTGTGCCAAAGAAACGGGTGTTGTACAGAAGCGTGGCAGGGAGGAGGGGGTCAGGATTTATAGGAGAGGAGTGTGACCCTGGTCCTATCCATTCCATATTATATGCCCACCCCCAGAAAGAGAACAAGAGCGGGAGGGTGACAGTGCATGGTACAGGGAGAGGTGGAAGCTCTTGTCTCAGACAAGCGCAGGCTGTAACCCTGCAGCCTCTGGAGAGAGGAATCTGTTTGTGGGCACAGCTATGGCAGATCGCAATGTATTGCTCTGCAGTGAAGGATTTCCGTGGGGAGGACCATTGTGAGGTGCAGGGATGTAATTCATACTCCTTTTCACTCATCTCAGTTTTCAGTGAACCTCTTCCGGACACTTCCACCATCATCCAATCCCACAGGCGCGGAATTTGACCCTGAGGAAGATGAGCCTACATTAGAGGCTGCCTGGCCACACCTTCAGGTGAGGAGGAGCTGGAGGAGTATGGATCTGGTGAATTCCAGGAAGCTGAGAGTCCTTGTAGTGCTGGATCCCACCAGCCTTGCCAGTGGCTGCTTCCCGAGCCTGTGAGGGTTGCTGGTGTAGGGACAGGGAGAGACTGGGCCTGCCACCCATGGGACAGAGGTGGCTTGTAGGCAGTGCAGGCAGCAGGGACGTCCTGGAAACGGACTGATGGCTATGGACAACATTCACCTGCAGATGGCTGTACTCCCCCATGTCCCTGAGGCTGGAAGTGAACACTTTACTGGGAGTAAGGGAGTTGTGCCATATTGCCAATGCAATTCCCAGCAGTGCTTATGTCCCTCCTCAAGATTTAGGAGCCCTCACTGTCTGGGCTTCAGCAGTATTTGAGACAGCACTCCTGTCTGCTTTGGCGCTCCTCTCCTTGCCCAGCTTCCTAGGATGCACAAGCAGAGAGAGGACTGCTTAGTGCCAAAGCAGAGCCTGTACTGGCACCTGCCAATGTATTTCCTGAATACTGGATGTAGTTCAGTTGTGTTAACTGGAAGTGAACGTTTGACTAGAATATACAGGGAACTGGAGGAGAGGAAGAGGGGAAGGGAGCCAAGAATGATTTTGTTAGGCTGTGTGTCCTGGGAAACAGGCTTTGAGACAAACTAGGTGAAAAAGGTTATGAAAGCATCCGTGAGTTTGGTTTTGCAGAGCAGTATAAGCCAGAGGGTGGGCTTATGGGGGTCTCCCCAGCACAGGGGTGTGTTGTCAAGCAGACAGTGGCACAACAAGAGCCAGGCACTGCAGAACAAAGCTGAAAATACAGACAGGAGATAAAGTGCAGTTCTGCAGAAGTGGTTCATCACTTCTTGCTGCTGGCGTTGACGTAGAGATGTGAGCATCAATAGAAATGGCATGTCCTCAGTACCAGAGTGCTAAGAATGCTAGGAAGCATTTGTTTTTCAGAGTTAAATCTGCAGCAGCCAGCGTGGATTTGTGGCAAGTGTGTCTGAGATTTTTGGTCATCACCTCAGTCAGATTTTTGGGACGCAAGGCTCTTGTTTGGTCTGATGGCCCTTCTTCGGAAGCACTAGGCAGGGTCAGGTCTGGAATGGGCTTATCCCCCTAGCAGGACTGCAGGACCAGAAATTGCTATTTTAGCACTGACAGCCTTTTAAAAGCAAACTGTCCTTTGCCATCCAAGTGGGACAAAGCATGCAGCTTGTGTGGCTTAGTGGGGCCAAGCTAGTCTGCAGTCATTTCCCAGGCGGCAGAGAACACATGTTTTCCTGGGGTCTGTTTCATTTCTTTTCTTCTCTGTTCTTCTCTGATGTGTCTCAAGGGCTTCCAATGAAACCTGAGCCTTTGTCACCTGCTCTGAAAGTTTCTGTTCTCTGTGGAGATGCAAGATTAAGGTGGAAGAGAGTTTTGCAGGCCTAGTGTCTTCATCTGAGTAGGTAGCTATTGTTCTTGGTGGTACCTGAGGTGATGAGATCTCACGGAGACTTGAGCAGTTATGAGCAGGGGCAGCTGAATTGATGCCACTGTGTGGGAAAACACAGGTTGCTGTGCTTTCTGTGCTCCCATTTAGGCTTCCCATCCTTTCTCTGGATCCTTAAGGAGAAGGAAAACAATTGAAACCAGCACAGAAACACTGGTGAGGACATGGGAGGCATTTCTAAGTGATCTCTCCTTCTACCCCCATAGCTTGTGTATGAGTTCTTCCTCCGGTTCCTGGAATCGCCTGACTTTCAACCAAATGTAGCCAAGAAATACATTGACCAGAAGTTTGTACTGTCTGTAAGTAATCATTGCCCCTGCAACTGTGCGCCACCTTTACAAAGGACATGCAGTAGATTCGGGGCACCTTCCATATGAGCACAGGCTGAGAAGAGGGTGGGGTGGATGAGAAGAGGGTGGGGTTGTTCAGCTTAGGGCAGATAAGGCTCCAGGGAGACCTTAGAGCAGCTCTCCAGTACTGAAAGGGGCTAGAGGAAAGCTGGGGAAGGGCTCTTTATCCAAGAGTGCAGGGATGGGGCAAGGGGGAAAGATTTTATGCTGAAAGAGGGCAGATTTAGATGAGATCTTAGGAAGAAATGTTCTGCTGTGAGGGTGGTGAGGCACTGGCCCAGGTTGCCAGAGAAGTCGTGTCTGGCCCGTCCCTGGAGCTGTTCAAAGCCAAGCTGGATGAGGCTTTGAGCAACCTGATGCAGTGGGAGTTGTTTATCACCATGACAGGGGGGTTGTAACTTGAAGACCCTCAAGGTCCATTCCGACCCAAACTATTCCATGACTTCATGATTTTAGTACAGGTGTTGTGCAAACACTGGTTTTGTAAGCAGGTGCTTGATGAGGTGGGTTTTCTTTTTCCCTTTGTCAAGTCTTTAATGAGCAGCCAGAATTCTCTGTGTAGGGCAAGAGTGTGCGTGAGCTGTAATTCCCAGAACTCATCCCTCAGATGGGAACTGGGAGAGAGGCACTGGGGACCTTGTAGGGGAAATCTGGGGATGCAGCTTTGTAGACTACGCAGGCCATCACTGTGCTTCCGAAGATGAAGGAAGTGCTGATGGTTCTAGCTTGTGACTAGGAAGCTGCATATTTCAAGGAAGCAATGACTGTTGATAAGGGTACTGAAGGCATTGCTCAACTGAAAGACCCTCTTTTGTGGAGCAGGACCAGTGCCTAGTGCTGCTGGTGGCTTTGTCCCGAAAGGCAGTATGCACAGACCAACTGAATTTCTCTCCCCACAGCTGCTGGATCTGTTTGATAGTGAAGACCCAAGAGAACGAGACTTCCTAAAGACTATTCTGCACAGGATCTATGGGAAGTTCCTGGGTCTGCGAGCATATGTGAGGCGGCAGATTAACAATATATTTTACAGGTGAGGTGTTTCTTAGTGTCACTGGCCTAGTGAGTGAGTGGGACAACCCAGTGAGAGAGATTTGGGGCACTGGGCTGTGGTTCTTTCCATTCCAGGCTGTGATTGCTAAGTGACTCAATTATATCACACTGCTTTGGTAGGGATAGCATTCACCTGTTGATAAGAGCAGGGTGGATGTGATAGCACTGTCTTCAGTGCATAGCAAGTGATGGGACCTGTGAGTTTTAGCTGATCTGGGGGCCATTTATTTGCTTCTATCTCTTATACCTTGCCCTGTCATCTTGGAGTTCTGTTATTTGCTAGAATATTCCTCATCTCCAATATTTTTCCTTCCTTTTGCGTATTTAACTGTACCCAGCGTTTGGCAATGACCTCGTTTCTCTTCTCTTTAGGTTCATCTATGAAACAGAGCACCACAATGGGATTGCAGAGCTGCTGGAGATCCTGGGAAGGTAAGAGCACTTTCAGAAATCCCAGAGGACCTGTGATGAGTGAGATCTCCCAGCTCAGCGTGCTGCATGAGCTGGCAGTGCTCTCCTTCAGCAGTTCTTGCAGGAACCTCCTCTTCCAGAGGATCTCAATATGATGAAACACACAAGGAAAGTACTTTTCAGCCTGCTGATAAATGCAGTGGTAGCTTTCTCCTTCCCAGATTTGTCGCCTGTTCTTTTGAGTTTGAGTCCAGTCACACTTGCTGTCTTGCCTCAGCAGATGATAGGAGTTCCTCGCATTCCTGAGAAGCCATAGCAGTGGGCAGCCTTCTCCACAGCTTCAACTGCTCTTCTGTTTGCAGGACTCTCTTATGCTGCCATCCCCCTGTTTCTTCAAGTATCAGTCTTGAGGACTGGGCTGCCTCTGCTGGCCTCCCCCAGAGGTTCTGCTTCAGCGTGTGTGGCTCAGCCTGGTGCAGGACAGATCAAAGTCCAGGCCCCATCAGAGGTGTTTCCCGACCGTGCCTGCTGAGGAAACACTCTTGCTGAGCATAGGTGGGCCCCAGCAACCACACTTCTTCCAGTGGGTGCTTCCTCAAGTGACTAATGAGAGCTAGGGCAAACCACTGGTTCTTTTGAGGTGAGAGATACTGTAATTCTGCTGGGTAAAGATGTTAACGATACTCTTTGTTTCTTCTCAGCATAATCAATGGATTTGCATTGCCTCTGAAGGAAGAACATAAGATGTTCCTCATCAGAGTCTTGTTACCCCTGCACAAGGTGAAGTCTCTCAGCGTCTACCACCCGCAGGTGAGAAGTGTTCCAATTTCCTAGGGCAGAATGTGATTCTTGTGAAAGCTGTTGTTTAGGATTGCTTGTAGCTATTCAGCAGGCTGTGTTACTGTGTTGTACAAAGTTCTTGTGAGACGGTGGGCACTGCACTGGTCTCTCACTGCAGCTGTTTGTCCCAGCCTTGTGGTGTCTGGGCCTATGCATGTGTGGTTCTTGCCTCTGGCTGATGGGAGGGTATCCTGCCATTTCCTGCCAACACCGCCATGCCTTTCTGGGCTGGAAGTTTGTGAAATCTTGGGGCCCTGCTGAAACCAGAAAGGTAAAATTCCAAGCTACAGTCATCGGGCTTTGCATGCGGTGTGTCAGCTCTTAGTCACCGCTGAAATATGCAGAGAAATCTGTGCTGGGCTTCTAGGCTGGTGCAGAGATTAATTTCTTGCCATTTAAAATACATCATAGAAGAGTGGAGAAGATCAAGACTCGGGCAAGGAAGTGAGAAGGTCTGGGAAGCGATTTTGTGGAGCAGGGCTTTGGGACAGTCAGGTTTGTTCCTTCCCATATGCACAGTTATGCTTGGACTTGAATGTGTGAGCTGCGGACTGCTCTTGGTGGCTCAGGTTTTATCCCTTGTGCTGCACAAATGTCTTCAGCTCAGACCTTGTGTGTGAGACAAGCGCAGGCAGAGCACAGGAACAACTACAGAGTCATAGGTGAAATGAAAAGAATACATTTATTCCTGTTACCTCACAGTGCAAGGCAGCTCCAAGATCAGCACCTAGCCAGAGGGAACACAACCAGGAATGTAGGCATCATGGAGATTGGTCCTTGCTTATCCAGGGTGGCTCTGAACAATACCCGGGCAGTGACGAAAATGCAAGTGGGAAAATGCAGGCACCACGTTGCTCAGGCCTTGCTAGCAAGAATGAAAGCGTGAACACAGGCTGCTGCTTGGTCCCTTACTTACTAGGACAACCAAGTCTTTTTGATCTCTCTCCCACCAGAGCTGGAATCTGAACACGTTATAAAGCCTCCATTTTCACAGGCCTAGGTTGTCCAAATATAAGAGCTAAACACACAAGGCTAAACAACAATTAGTACAATGTATGTGTGTTTCTACATCCCAGCTGTAAGGTCACTTGAGCGTTCTCCTTGCCAATCTTCTGTTGTATTCCCACACTCTGCCTTCTTGGCCTTAGAGCTTTCACTTCTTATCAGAACTTCTTATCAGTTTGCAACTGCAACTGTCTGCTTATCACACACACTGTGGAGGGCATAATGTGGCTTCCAGCCTAGGGTAGTGGTGGCTTTTTAATCTCGGGTGTATTTGAGGAAGCTCTAATCCTGCCATGTTTCTTTTTCTTACAGTTGGCGTACTGTGTTGTACAGTTCCTGGAGAAAGACAGCAGCTTGACAGAGCCTGTGAGTAACCTTACTTACCCTCTATGTGTCATTCAAGTTCCAAAAAGTTTCACAGCTTTACAGCAAGGGTGAAAAAAGACTGAAGAGGCTGGAAGTCTATTGGATTGTTTACTGGGTTTGCCTGGTACCCTGTGAGCAGCAGGGGCTGTGCCGCTCATATAGAAGCCTTTAGCGTTCTCTCCTGAAAGGTTCAGGACCTGTGGGCTCCAGTCTTCCATTGTGCTTTGGATCTTGGTGTAGCAGAAGGAACACTATACTAAGATGTACTTTCGGGGCAAGGCTTTCAGCTACTGACTGGTGCTGGAGGATTAAACGCGTGGCCATCTGATGTCTGATGGAACCAGTGTGAGCTTATGGGGGCCCTGGAGTAGTAAAAGCTCACTACAGACTGCCGGGTTGGCTGAAAAAAACTATGGGGGTGAGGTTAGGAACCTGAAACAGCTACTGGAGAGTGTCCAGAGGAGGACACAATGTTGGTAAAGGGTTTAGAGGGGAAGCTATGTGAGGAGCAGTTGAAGTCACTTATTCTGCTCAGCCTGGAGAAGACAGAGGGGAGACCTCATCACGGCCTGCTGCTTCCTCACAAGAGGAGGAGGAGGAGCTGGCACTGATCTCCATTATGGACCTGATGGAATGGCAGGAAGATGTGCCAGGGGAGGGCTAGGTTGGATGTTAGGAAAAGGTTCTTCACCCAGAGGGTGATGGAGCACTGGAAGAACCTCCCCAGGAAAGCAGTCATGATCCCAAGGCTGACAATACTCCAGAAGCAGTTGGACAATGCCCTCAGGCACAGAGTATGAATGTTGGGATTGTCGTCTGTAGGAACACGAGTGGGATTAAATGAGCCTTGTGGGTTCTTTCCAACTCAGGACATTCTATGATTCTGTGACCCAAAGGTCTGCTTAGGTGAGCCACTGTTCCTTGGTGAAAGCATTTTCTGCTCTAGCATCAGTTTGCTACCTCTACAGCATTGTGTCACATTGTGGACACATTTACCTTCAGGATGTAGTGCTGGGAAACAGCAGGTTCTAAAATGTGTGAAAGTGAAGATGGCGACCTCACATATTCCAGTTACAGGCTGCGTGGACCTGCAGTGTTAACTGGGCTATATGCTGGCTTGGCGGAGGGTGAAAGCAGGCGACAAGTGTTTCTCCACCCACCACAGGCCAGGAAATGTCTTCTACAGAGTTGAGCTTCACAGCCTCAAAACAGCAGATGGCCAAAGAACACGTGCTTGTGTCACTGCAGCAAGAAGCACCAGAAAGCGTGAGCATTTTAATGAGTAACGCTGAGGTCGTTCTGTTCTCCAGTTGAAATGTGTGCATTCATGGTGAGCCTGCCTGCGCCTGGTGGAAGCTGGTCAGCTGTCGTCAGCTTTCCGGCTCCTCAGCTGAGACCAGCAGTGCTGAAGCAGACCTCCTAGCTTCTCCTTTGAATGTGGGTGCTCCATTTCCTGTGTTCCCAAAAGCCTGCTCCGAAATGAACTCTGTTAAGTAGCTTCCTGATCATGCCAAGTACTTCCTGTGGCTGCCATCCAGCCCAACCACCTCCTGCCAAAGCGCTTACTGTGGGGTGAGGGAGAAGAGCGAAACAGAAACTTGTCAATATTTCCAGGGTTCATTTTGCAGCTTATTCAAATAGTTAAGCTCCATAGCTCACCTTGACTTCCTCGATAATGGGTTAGTGGCCTGGGGGTTGGAGACCCAGGTCTAGTTTGGCACTTGTGGAAAGCAGCGGGATGACCCAATTTCATGACCTTCAGTGGGTGTTGCATTGGGTCTCAACCAGTCATACCAAGGCTGTCTTGCCAAAGGTTGTGTCCTATTGAAGAATCCTGTTGGTGAAGCTTTTGAATAGGCTCCTGAGATGATGAGTTATTGGAGTTTTGGAGAATTACAGGGCTTGTGCATCAGCAAGGCCCTGAGTACACCAGGAGATGTTGCCACCAATGCTGGAAGGAGGCCACATCACTCATTAGGTCGACACCCGCTTTGAGTGGGCCTCCCAGAAGCTTGCTCAGCAAGACTTGACATGGTACCTCTTGCATTAACAGCAGTCTGAACAACTGCCAGGTGAGCAAGGCCTCAGATGTTCTCCCTAATAGCAAAGACAGACTTGACACGCCTCGCACCACCTTAGCTGTAGGAGAAATTACATCTGAGTCAATGACGCTAACTCTCACCTGAATGTCAGACCTGAATAATGACAAACACCAAGGATACTAAACTGCTAGCTTCTCAAGCCTTGAGTTGATGGAAACATAATGCCTAGATGTTTCTAATCTCGCTGTTGCATTGCGCACTGTTGTCCCTCCACTGCTGTAATCTTCCTCTGGAGCACTGACTTTAGGATGAGGTCACTGAAGCACACAGAGTTCGAGTCATAGAATCATGGAATCATAAAGGTTGGAAAAGACCTCTGACCTCGTTCAGTCCAATCATCAGCCCAACACCACCCTGCCTACTGAAAAAAAGAAAGAACAGCTCCTACCTCCAGCCGTTTGTGAATCCACAGAGTCAGTGTTTCTGTGAAGGCTGTACCAATGGCTCCAACAGAGTGAAGGTCCACAGGATCCTGGATTCCGACTTTGACAGTGTTTAGAAGCAGATGGGTAGTGAAGGAAGCAACATCAAAAAAATAAATAAAATCAAGTGGGATATAGCCCTTCCCCTTGTATATTCTTCCAGTATCTTGTAAGCAATAGTTTACTCAGTGGGAAGTTGCATCTGCACTGTCATATTTAATTATCACCTTTATGTGTAAGCTCCAAAAACTTGTGCCTTCCCTTTTGGAGCCTGTTTGGACTTAGAGTCTCCAGAAAGTCTTGTAAGAATGAGCTCCATAATAGAATGCTTTGGGTTGGAAGAGACCTTAAAGCCCATCCAGTTCCAACCCCCCTGCCATGGGCAGGGACACCTTCCACTGCATCAGGTTACTCAAAGCCTCAGCCATCCTGGCCTCCAACACCTACAGGTGCTTCTGTGTGAAGTGGTACTTCCTTTTCACTGTGCCCAAACCATCCATTACATTATTTATTGGGTGTCTCCCTGTGTTCAGCCTCTGCAGCATTTTGAATAATGATTCCTGGGTGTCCTTCCCTGTAGTATTAGTTGATATTCCATCGTTGCTATGCACCATCTGTCAACTGCTACCCACTCTGGTTTAAGTCTTCTGTGTTAAGCTGTTTGGGGAAAAAAACAGAATTCCAAGTTTTGTGCTTGTAGTACAGAATCGTGGCAGCCAGGGCCATGCTCGGTCTTGTGTTTAACTTGGCACAGTTTGGGCTCTTCTCTCCTTTCTTCCCCAATAACCCACTGTGACTTTCAGAGAAAGGCTCTTCTGTCACTTCCTCCCCTCTGCTATTTGTGACCAGACCCTTAAAAATTTATTTCACATCTGGTATTAACTTCCAGCCTCTAACACTGTCTCTCTTCCCTCCCCCCTCAGGTGATTGTGGGCTTGCTGAAGTTCTGGCCAAAAACTCACAGTCCCAAGGAGGTGATGTTTTTAAATGAGCTGGAGGAGATCCTGGATGTGATTGAGCCATCTGAGTTTGTGAAAGTTATGGAACCCTTGTTCAGGCAGTTGGCCAAATGTGTCTCCAGCCCACACTTCCAGGTGGGTTGCAGGTCAGGGAGGGAATAGCGCACTGGCTTGTAACCTAATTGGCATGTGAGGGTGACACCTCTGCTTTTGGGCTTCTCTTTGTGGATCAGTGGCATGTGGAGGTGTGACCAGGGTGAGTATTGGAGTGACATGTGGTGGGAGGAGGTGAGAACCCTCACCGCAGAGACAAAGCAAGGTCATCCAAATAGAAAACAAAGCAGATTGGTGGAGCAGAAGCAGAGGTGCTCTACGACTGTCTGTTTTGGGTAGCAGATCTAGAGGAGATCCACCCAGTGTCACCCTGTTGCAGTAAAACCAAGCTGGCGGCAGTATCAGGGGGAGGCCAGCCAAAGAGACAGTGGGCAGAGAAGGTATTTTGTGTTACTCTGGTGTTGGTGGTAAAGAGTGAGATATCCTGGAAAAGTACTGGAGTCTGCTTCCTCCTTCTTCCTACTGACGGTGAGGTAGCTGTAGGACCAGGCTAAAACAGTCTCTGTGGCTGGTAGCTTTAGGGTTTAAGATGTCCAGGATGGTACAACCTGGTAGTAGCCCTTAGCACGTGTTCTTGGCTTACTGGTTTAGATTGCCATGAAGAGCACCTGGGAAGAAGGCAGTTTGCTGGTGAAACACATGGCTGACCCATGTGCAGGGCACTGAATCATGACATAGCCCTCCCCCGAAGCGGGTGCGTCTGCACGGGGAGGCAGACTGGCTTCAGTCTGGCTTTTGGTGCAGAGAAGTACAAAGTCAGGCATTTACAAGCCAAAAATGAGGTCAATCTAGGACACGTGTATGTAAAAGATCACTGTTTCCTGGAAGGGACTAGAGGAGCCTGATGGAAACCAGCTGGACATGGATTACTGGTGTGGCGATGGGAACTGAAGGACTAAAATGACCTTTGAGTGTGGAAGGAGCTACCATAGGAAGCTAAGGAACTTGAATAAAGTAGGGTAAAGGCTGGAGGAGAAGCATCTTGTACTTGATAGCTGCCCTCATCTACCAAAAACTCTGAAAAACAAGGCTGAAAGACCTGGAGCAGGTGTAAACATTTTACAGCCTAAGAAAATTAACACCAAAGGTGTCCCAAAAAGTCAGGCTGAACAGTCTCCATGTCTGCAGCTTGTCTGAGCAAAAACAGGAACTGACTTCTTGGCAATTCTGAACGCCTTGGTGGGATAGAGTTATCTGCAAGTGGATTGTATGTTAGTCTAGCAGATAATGGCTTAACAAGATCTAGTAGCTGGAAACCAAAGCCAGGTGAGTGAACACGAGGTGAGTTTTGCTTTGTTCACTCATTTGGAGCAATAAGTTATGGGTCTACAGTGAGTTCTCCATCATCTGAAATACAAACCAGAGAGTGGATGTTTCTTTTCATGGGGTTTTAAGCCATTCCCAAGCTGGCACTAAATGCAGAAATGGTAATCTGCATTGCCCAGATTTGTGGTTAAATATGAAGAGTTGTGGTTGAATCTGTTGCTATGTGAAAACTTGTTATGTTTGTTTGTCTTGTTAGAGCAGGATTGCTGCCCCAAGATTTTCCCTATTTTCTAAATCAAAGGGATGAACTGTGGGCCTGGTGACTGACGCATGCTCCAAAGTCCACAAAGATTCTGCTGTGGGGAAGGTCAGAGAGGATTGGGAATGGAGCTTTACAGAGGATGGTCTGAGGAAGCAAAGGAGGCTTGGAGCTGGTCTGAGCTGGAACTCAAGAATTGTATGAAGGGTGTTGGATCATCAGTGTATTGACAGTAGGTTTGTCTAGTCAGGAGCATTTAGTTTTCCCCAGGAAAGGGAGAAGTGGAGACTAGGGAGGAGAATGCTGTGCAGCAGGGATGAATGGCCTTGTAGAAGCTGGTGAAGATCAGCCCTGCTGCCTGCACCGTGGGGAAGCATTTCCTCCTTGGCTGGGTGGTGGCAAGCTCTGGTCTCAGTGCTGCACAGTTTCCCTTTGCACCACAGGTGCTACTGGAAGGAGCCTCTCCAAGGATGGCTTTCTCTCCCACTGCAGGTGGCAGAGCGAGCGCTGTACTATTGGAACAACGAATATATCATGAGCCTGATCAGCGATAACGCAGCCAAAATTCTCCCGATCATGTTTCCAGCACTCTACAAGAACTCCAAGAGTCACTGGAACAAGTAGGTCTTTCCGCATGCTCTGGCACTTCCTGTGCATGCAGGATTGCTTGACCTACTGGCGATCTCGGGGCATGCTGTTACCGTGCAGGGATGTTAACTGCTGAGCCAGTGGGGTTGTTAGGAATGCCAGCATGGAAAAGCGCTGCAGCAGACCACAGCAAGCTGTCATGGATCAGATTATGGCAATGACCTGCCCTGGGGCCATTGAGTATAGCCAGAGTTTGATACTTGTGTATCACTAACGCTGCTGACCTCCTGGAGGTGTGCAGTAGGTTTTCCAGCTGATTTCTGGCTGCTGCTTAACTAATGACCACCCATAAGCTCTCCCTGACCAGAAGCCTTGGCTAACGCAGTGCCTGACTGAGGTACAGGAAGAAGGGAGAAAGCAGAACTGACTGGGCAAACGTCCCATGTCAAGCTACTGGCCTCCCTGTCTGATTCCTCAATCCTGTTCTGTTTTATGGTTCTCCCATCAACTTCATGTCTTCCAACTGCTTCTTCAGTTGATTCCTTACCTGGTTAATTAAAGTTGTAAAACTCACTTCCTTTTAACAAAGTAGCTAAAAATACTCAGTCCACAGACATGATCCTGAAATCTTCCAGAAACAAAACACAAGAAGGCAAGAAAAAAAGTCATCTTCTGCTGTTCCAGAGGGTGGAAGAAAGCAAGATAATTACTTCATAGGATCATAGAATGGTTTGGGTTGGAAGGGACCTTAGAGATCATCTAGCTCCAATCCCCACTTCCATGGGCAGGAAGGATGGATCAGGTTGCTCAAAGCCACATCCATCCTGCCCTTGAACACCTCCGGAGATGGGACAGCCATGACTTCTCCGCGCAACCTGAACCAGCGCCTCGCCACCCTCAGAGGAGAACATCTGTTGCTTAGATGTCATCTAAATCTCCTCTCTTCCAGCTTAAAACCATTTCCCTTTGTCCTATTCCTGCACTCCCTGATCTCAAGCCCCTACCCAGCTTTCCTGTAGCCCCTTTCATTACTGGAAGGCTGCTCTAAGATCTCCCTTGAGCCTTCTCTCCTAGGCTGAACAAGCCTCACTCTCTCAGCCTGTCCTCAGATGGGAGGATGAGATCAGCCCTTGGATGATCTTTGTGGCCTCCTTTGGACTCGCTGTAACAGATCCATGTCCTTCCTATGCTGAGGACTCCAGAACTGAATGCACAAAGCAGTTTTGTGAAATAGTAATAAAAAAAAAGCAGATTAGGCAAAGCCTCCTTCAGAACAGCCCTCAGCAGGTCCCTATCATCCTTCCTTTCCAATTTCTAACTCCAAGGAATAAATGGATGAATGCATATTTTTGCACTCAGTAGTCTGACCATAGCAGAACAGACCTGTCCCAGTCATCTTCTCGTCCTTCTCCATTTCTTTCTCCCTATGTGATAGTGTTTGTAGAGTGAGTTTTCCTTGCCGTGAGCTAGGACAGTGTGAAAATCTTTCGTCATGTTGCTGTAGTATCCAAGTTGCTGCTGGTGCTGACTCAGGCTGGGAACCTGGAGGATCCCACCGTGACTTGTTCTCCTTTCCTCACTTCTTTGCAGGACAATCCATGGGCTGATCTACAATGCACTGAAGCTGTTCATGGAGATGAACCAAAAGCTTTTTGATGACTGCACACAGCAATACAAGGCAGAAAAGCAGAAGTGAGTACGACGTTCTTGCCAAGTAACTTGAGCTCATCTTGGAGTCTCCTTGGGGTACAGTAACAGATGCCAGTAGGGAGAGGGGAAGTGGAATGATGGTGTTGAAAAGCAGGATTCCAGAGCAATAACTGTATCAGGAGGAAAAGAAGCAAAATATGTGCGCTGATAAAAATCCTGTCAATTTTGCTGAAGCAAATAGGTTGGAAAATAGGGACAGAGTTTGCTGGATTGTGAGGAGATAAATGGCAATGCGGAGGATATGCAGCTTTGGAGAGATGCTTATGTTCTGCTTTGGAAATATTTAGCAGTTCGTGTATGTTGTAGTGACTCCAGTAGAATCCTGCTGCTTTAGAAAGGATTTTCTGAAGAGCTTTGCTGCAGTGGGCATAATGCATCTTTTACGCCACAGGACTCTTTCAATTTTCCAGTAAAAAAAGATGGGATAATACCTGGAATTTTGAAGAGGAAATGGTGGGGAAAAAGTCTGAGTTCAGCAAGTACGTGTGCTGTGATGCTGTAAAGAGGGAGAAACTGCTGTAAAGAGAAAAAAGACTCCACTTTTCCTGCTCTCATGCACTGGTTTTGGTGCTTGTATGACTGACTTGCTGAGCTGAGTCAGTTCAGTAAAATAGAAGGAAGTGTTTTGTTTTTTTCCCTGCATCTGTTTTCTGCCAACCTAGTGACATAAAACTTGGCTTCTCATTCCTGGATGAGCCAGGGCTGCCACAAGGGTGGCAGTGGGGAGAGCAGGGCTAACGCTTGCTGGCAGTAGGGAGCTCTGGAATATGTGCAGTTGTTTTGTGGAAGCAATAAGTAAGAAAGCTGAGATGTGAATCAGAGTTAGGAGGTGGGTAGTCTGCACATGGAGAAATAAGTGTTTTGTTAATGTCTAAATTGGGACCAAACAAAGGGATTTTTTTTCCCCATTATTTGGCATTTGTGAAACCATATGTACCATTTTACATATGTAGAATCATGGAATTGTAGAACACTTTGGGTTGGAAGGGACCTTAAAGCTCATCCAGCTCCAACCCCCCTGCCACAAACAGGAATACCTCCCACTGGATCAGGTTGCTCAAAGCCCCATCCAACCTGGCCTTGAACATCTCCAGGGATGGGGCAGCCACCACTTCTCTGGGCAACTTGTGCCAGTGCCTCACCACCCTCACAGAAAAACGTTTCTTCTTAAGATCTCATCCAAAGTGTATCTGCACGTATATTTTGTCACAGTGACAGCACATTTCCTATGAAATCTGCCTAATGTTTCCATCAGGATTTTTCATACCAGTTTAGCTTGTAACCATGCTTACCTGCTGAGGGTGTCTGTTCCCAGGATTGCTGTGTGACTGATAGAGGATTGTTCTGGAAAAGGTCACAGAGCAGCTCAGAGCTGACTGAGAATTGGATGGGTAGAGCAGCACTGTTTTCTGCTCATGTTAAAATGATTTTTTTTTCTAGTGCCTCTCTACCTAATGGTGCTTCAGAAACTCATGTGTTGGTATTTATCAAGAATATTCCTTTTGCTCTCCTAGATAACCAGATTTGGTGAAATGTCTATTGAAAACTCATTGGGCAGGATGTCAGAATGTCTTGTAGCACCTGACTCTGAGATGAGTTTGCTTAGGGTGAACATAATAAAATTCCTTAGCAAAGTGGGATTTCCCTGTCCCAGGGACCCATCTAAGGAAGCTTTTCTGGGTCAAAATAGGAAGGTTCAACTCTGCTGTTGCTAACATAGTGTTAGTAGCTATTCCTGGCTTGGGAGGTGGGAAAAGGAATGCTAGAGCTGGGAGAGAAGGCTGCAAAGGGTCTGTAGGGACAGACTGGGGAGCAACTAGAATCATTAAAGCTGGAAAAGACTACTAAGATCATCCAGTCCAACCGTCAGCCCAACACCACCATCCCTACTAAACCATGTCCCAAAGGGCCATGTCTACACACTTTTCTGAACGCCTTCAGGGATGGAGACTCCACCACTTCCCTGGGCAGCCTATTCCAATGCTTCACCTAGAATTCAGTAAAGATACTTCTAATATCCAATCTAAACCTCCCCTGGCATAACTTGAGGCTATTTCCTCTTGTCCTATCCCTTGTTACTTGGGAGAAGAGACCAGCACTCACCTTGCTACAACTTCCTTTCAGGCAGTTGTAGAGAGTGATGAGATCACCCCTCAGCCTCCTCCTCTCCAGGCTAAACAACCCCAGTTCCCTCAGCCACTCCTCACAGGATTTGTTCTCCAGACCCTTTCCCAAGGTCTGTCAGAAAATGAGGTGTGGGTTATTCACTTGGCGTTAGGGTATTTTTTGACCCTATGTTCTCCAGTTGCTTGAATGCCTGGCAGCTTCAATCCCATTTTTAGCCTCCGCTCTTACCTATATTTTAAGAGCGTGAGGTGATTATGGAGTATAAACCTTTCCTTAGCATGGATAGATAGGGCAATAGAGAGATCAGGAGCTGGGATGGTAGCCAGATGGTTAGTGAAAATCAGAAATAAAGCAGAGATTTTGGTGCAGATGTTTGAAATGTAAAAGAGAATAACAAGGAGAGGGGATTGGTCACCTCTGTTTGCAGGGAATCCCACTGCCCTGGTCCAGTTGAACAGTCACATAAGTTTTGTTCCAAAACTGTGTCATGTTCTAACCTGGGTGACTGGGCAGCTTTCTGGTGTTAGGGCCAGAGAGAGAGGGAACTGTGAGAAGTTGAGCCCCAGCTCTATTGGAAAGGACAGTTTGTCCCTCTGCCTCTGTGGGGTACCAGGTAGCTGTGTGACATGCAGACTGGTGTCGTTACCCTACTGCAGAAACCAGTCACTCTCCAGTCCACTCCTGCAGCACAAGGCCAAGGAAGGAGGACCCACGTAGCCACTGCTGCCACCCAGTGCTCCGAGGTGAGCAAGCAAAGTGCCTGCCAGCCTCCTGCTGGCTGCAGCATGTCCCCTCTTCTTACCATATCTCAACTGTAAACAAA
Source organism: Piaya cayana (assembly GCA_013389865.1). Classification (NCBI taxonomy): domain Eukaryota; kingdom Metazoa; phylum Chordata; class Aves; order Cuculiformes; family Coccyzidae; genus Piaya; species Piaya cayana. Next base: position 136,564 of record WAAB01023435.1, on the reverse strand, counting down.
GAAGGGTATCTGAAAGACATAACAGCTCTTCCTCTCACCTGCATTTCTCTGCCATATTTTGCTTTTCTCTTGCTGTGAGCAAAAGCTGCGCCTTCCCTAGGAGTTCACTCTTCCATTCTCTCTCTCTGCAGGGGAAGGTTCAGGATGAAAGAACGCGAAGAAATGTGGCAGAAAATAGAGGAGCTGGCCCGGCTTAATCCCCAGGTGGGTGGGTGACAGCAGGACCTAGGATGAATATGAGAATGTGCTGAGGTTCTCCTCTCATGAGAGCAGGCTGTAGTGCCTGATCTTAGTCCCATGCATGCAGCTGTATTGCTGGTCTGTCCATCCCAAGCCCCAGTGCCTTGGGGATGCTCTCAGTGTTTTACCAGCCCAGCCCTGTAAATAGTAATAATTTAGGCAACACCTTACAGAGAGCAGATGCTCCTTTCCTGGCTGTGTACCTCCTGCTCTCTTTGTGGGCGCTAAATGGGATGGCTGGAAGAAGCGTGCCATGCTGCATTGGGATGCTGGGGGGGAAGGCTTGGTGTCAGATGGTGTGCTGACTCGCCAGCTTGTCTGTGTTGTCTGCAGTATCCCATGTATTATGCGCCTCCACCGCTGACTCCTATCTGCTGTATGGAAACGGAGACCCCAACTGCAGAGGATATACAACTGCTGAAGAAGACGGTGGAGACAGAGGCTGTGCAGGTGCGTAGCTTAACTGGGTCCTTCCACGATTACTCTCAGACCAATCAGGACATCAGCATAGTCAGCCCAGGGTCCAGCAGCCAGAACTGGCTCTTCCCACATGTTCTGAGAGTGAATGCTCCTGCTCTTATCCCTGGTCGTTACACATAAATCTCAAGAGTGGAGTTTTATTTAACCTTCCTGCTCTAGAAAAAGTGTAAGTGGGACTTTTCTGTGTCCTTTTGGTTTGTGTTTGCTCTCAGCCTATTCTGCAGCATGCTGCGGTGTCACCCAGCGTATCCTAGAGTGGCTGGAGTCAGAGAACGGGGAGGCTGGAGGGGCAAAGGGGTTTGTTATTGATGCTGACTCCTTTGGTTTGTCTGTAGATGCTGAAAGACATTAAGAAGGAGAAAGTTTTGCTGCGTCGGAAATCTGAGCTTCCTCAGGACGTCTACACTATAAAAGCCCTGGAGGCCCACAAGAGAGCAGAAGAGTTTCTCACTTCAAGCCAGGAGGCTCTCTGACCGGCTCAGGAGCTGGCCCGGGAAGCTCTGCCCCATCCCTTTCCCCCAGGGGTCACGGAAATGCACTCAGTTCTCATGTATAAATAAGGAATGAACATGGTGAGCTGTGCCTGTCCTCCACTCCATCCACATCCTGCAAGGGTAGATCTTGTTTTATGTTATAACTTGTATCTCGCCACTGTCACGTCCTCCTCCCTTTCTTCCTTCCCTCCTGCTTTTCCACCTCAGGTGTGTGTGCGTGAAGGGAGCCTGCCTGACCTGCGATTATATCAGCCCAGGCAGGAGTCGCTTCACTTCCAGCTGCTGCCTGGTTCTTTGTCTGCAGGCCACTGCCCGTGGCTTGGCTGCTGCTGCTTCAAGCCCCAAGTTCCCATTTCCAACATTTGCCAGTGCACCCAGAGGTCACGCAGGAGCTTGTGGCAGAGTCTGTGAGGGTTCCGCTGCCTCTCCACCCTGCCTTGGGGTGCAGCTCTGCAGCTGGAGGGTCTCATGTGCAGCAGAGGGGGTGTTCACTTCCACCTTTCTTTCGCTTCCAGCCCCTTGTTCTGTTCCCCTGTCGGAGGAGTGGGGGTTCAGTGCTTGGCCACCCCTGCAAAGCTGGGTGCAAGCACTACAGACTATAGCAGCCCTCCCTTTTAGAGCATCCTTAGAAGATCTCTTGTGGGAAAGTGAATTCCTTCAGCTGTTTGTGTTGGTCCGTGCTGACTCGTCTCCATCCTGGTGTCTTGGGCCCAGAATTAACTTTCCGCTTTGTAGCAGGCGTCAGCCACTGACTTCTGCTTTCCTCCTTTACCTGCTCAATTAAAATACTCCTGCAGCTCTCCCTTTGTCGCTGTATCCCATCCTTAGCTCTGCAATGGCCAGGGTTTCTAGGAAGCTTGTGCTGCTAAAGTCATTTCTGCAAATTAGTGGAAGCAACAGACACGTTATGGGGCCAGGCTGAGTTTCTGCGTGTTCAGGTGTCTCCTCTTCGTGACCAATGGCCAGGTGCTGCTGCTCAGTTGCTTCCATGGGTGCTCTGAGCAACGTTTGCCTTGCTCTGTTTCACTGGCACCCGCTGTGGCCGTAGGCCCTTGTTAGTTATCGTGTGGTGTGTAGGGGACTTGTGCTAATTTAGCGTTTAGAGTGCACTTGCTGATAGCCCAGGGGGTTGCACAGCACTAAGGTGCTACTGCGATCCAGCTTTCTCCCCTTCCTTTAGTGGTGCGAGTGCAGCGCCAGGCCAAGGTGAGAACAGAGAATGGGGTCTTCCGTGCTTCTTCCCGCTGTGCTTGCTTTCTTGACATGTATTTCTTGCAACAGTGCAGGGAGCTGACGGGGCCGGTGCTCATCTGACGCTGCTTTGCAGCATCACGGGATGCAGTGAAGGTCGTGCATCTGCTTGTCCTCACCATTCCCAGGTCGGAGGTTCATCCCCTCTAATCTTACAGCTGGTGCACAGCACATCTTTCCTCCAACCCGAAGCTGTTTTTTGCCCTGTGTATCCTGTCCCCCTGCCCTGTTTAGCTCTCCTTCTGTTCGTTCGGCATGCCACCATCTCTTAGGAGCAGCTGGCAAGCGTGAGTACACATGAGATAACTCACCCTCACACAGGACCCCACCTCCCCTCTGCTTCATCCAACGGGCCAGTTCATCAGGAGACTTTAACGAACACCTCAGGGAGGTTATTGCTTATTTTAAACCTTAGTCCAAGCTCATGGTCAGCTGCCAATCAATTACCTCATGCCTAGCACAGCATGTAGACGTGCACTGGGTAATGCTGGATGGCACGCGGGAGCAGCAGGGATCGGGGCACAGCAAAGACACGGATGGCTGAGCACCGTGTGCAGCAGTGCTCGGGCTGGGAAGGAGGCTTCTTCCCATTGCAGGACAGGCTTAGCATAGTGTTAGGACCTTCAGAGCACTACAGCTTGCGCGTGCCCTTACTCGAGCCCACTTGCTGCTAGGCAGCGGCTGCCTTTCCCTGTCTGCCTCAGAAGGAACAGTCTTTCCTGGTGCACAGAGGCTTTTGCTGTCCTGCGGATGGTCCATCTCTGCTGGCATTCCCTGCAGGAGTGCTACTGGGGTTGTCCATGCGCAGGAGTGGGACTGTAACGCGTCACAACTATGTGCTGTACGGCTTCAATGTTCTCATAGCTTTGTGTGTCTTGTTTGGGGTCAGGGAACTGATGCTTAGTACCTTCACATCACTATTAGTTTGCCACCTCATCATTCCAGTGTCCTGGACATCTCCAAAGGGGACCATGTGGGAAAGGGGAGCACACTGCCCCCCACCCACACATACTGCTCATGTGCAGACCTGTGCTACGGCTGCCCCCTCGCTCAACAGTTGGTTTTTAAGCATTAGCGCTGCTCATTTCTGCCTCTTGCCTTTCCCTACATCAGCCAAATGGACAGAACTGGAGCTGCCTCTTCCACTTCATCCAGCTCCCTCCTCCTCCGGAGGGAACAAGCAAAACTAACTACTGCATTCACCCCCTGGACACAAGTATTAAGCTGCTTACAGTTCATATGTACATATGGTGTACTTTATTTTCAGTAGAGCATTACATAGTATGGAAGTGTTGGATTTTGTACAGATGTCCCTGTATGTACAGAACTAAATAAAACCGATCTCTTGGAAAGACACATTATGTTCCACCTCATATATTCCAACATGCAGCCCTGCTCCTGGGAGGTCTTTAGGGTGGAGAACGGCTTCTCCAGCACTGACAGTGCAGGGACAACATCAGTGGTTGTCCTGGGGAATGTGGGCAAAGCCAGCCAAGCCCCCTTCCTCCATGTGCACATTGGTGTGGAAACTGAGCTCCTCGGAGAAGAGGAAGCCAGAAGGACAGCACAGTGACCTACGCACCAACCAGAGCTAAGAGAAGGAAGTGAGAATTGTACAGTGTGAGTGAAAGAAACTGGAAGGTCGATGCTGGCAAGTCCTGGCTCTGGGACAGCAGGTACCTGTGCGGCAGAGGGAGGGCTGGGAATGCCGCAGGTTGGCCAAAACCAGAAGAGAAGAGCAGGAAGGGGGGTTGGACAGTGTCTGGGAGAAGCTGGAAAGTTGATGCCAACACCAAGGCAGCAAGTGCCTCGTCCTCCTCCCAGGGCTGGGGAGTAGGGCTGGGGATGCTGCAGCTTGGCCCTCACTTCCGCTCGAGCCTGGGGCCACCCAGGCTCTGCCGGGCCTGCAGCGTGCGCTGCACCACATCCTTCCATTGCTCCTCCGAGATCTGGCTGGCCCACGCAGGGATGCCCAGGGTAGGCAGCTTCACACTGGCCATCGTCCTCTTTACCAGCTCCACATGATCTGGGAAGAGAGAGTCCATGAAACCACTGGGAATGCAGCCAGGAAGGTCCAGCCAGAGCCACCATTACCCACATCCAGGGGGATGCAGTGGCGGTCAGGGCCCAGGCAGAGCCCCGTTACCTGCATCCCTGGGGATCACAGAATCATTGAACTGTTTGGTTGAAAAAGACCTTTTGAGATGGCTACAGAGTCCAACCATATCTGTCCACCACTAAACCATATCCCTGAGCACCTCATCTGCCTCTTTTTTAAATCCCTCCAGGGATGGGGACCACCCGCTCCTTGGGCAGCTGTTCCGGTGCCTGAGAACCTTTGCAGTGAACCAATTTTTCCCAATATCCAGTCTAAACCACTCCAGACACAACTTGAGGACATTTCCTCTTCTGTCACTGGTTACTTGGCCTCAAGCTCCATCAGGGGAGGTTTAGGCTGGACATTAGGAAAAATTTTTTCACGGAAAGGGTCATTGGGCACTGGAACAGGCTGCCCAGGGAAGTGGTTGAGCTACTTTCCCTGGAGGTGTTTAAGGGACTGGTGGACGAGGAGCTGAAGGCCTATGTTTAGTGATTGATATAAATGGTTGGACTCGATGATCCAGTGGGTCTTTTCCAACCTGGTGATTCTATTATGAGAGACCAGCACCCACCTCACCACAACCTCCTTCCAAGGAGCTGTAGACAGGGGTAAGGTCTCCCCTCAGCCTCCTCTTTTCCAGGCTGAACGAGCCCAGTTGCCCAAGCTGCTCAACCAGCCCCTCTGCTCCAGCCCCTTCCCCTTCTCTGGACATGCTCAGTGTCCTTCTTGCAGTGAGGGTCCCAAACCCAAACCCAGGGTTGGGGGAGCAGCCTCACCTGCGCCGAGCACAGAGGGGACCATCCTGTCCCTGCTCCTGCTGGCCGCACCATGGCTGACAGAAGCCAGGACGCTGCTGGCCTTCTTGGCCACCCCCGGGCTCACGTTCAGCCTCTGTTCACCAGCATCTCCAGGTCCTTTTCCACCGGGCCGCTCCCCAACCCCTCTGTCCCAAACCCGGGGCTGCTGCGTCCCAGGCGCCGCCGTTACCTGCATCCATGGGGATGGAGCTGCGGCTACTCTGGGCCGCGGTGCCTTCCTCCCGCGCCGCCTCCTCCTCCTCGCTGTCTGCCGGCGGCTCGGGCAGGTGCAGCCGCAGCTCCTGCGGGGAGAGGCGGCAGCGGGGTTCGGGCCGGTCCCCGCCGTGGGGCCGACCCCGCCCCGACCCCCGGTACCTGCAGCCGCTCCCGCAGCGCCGCGCCCGCCTCGGGCTCCTGGCTCAACGGCTGGTACAGGTACCCGCCGCCTTCCTCCTCCTCCTCTTCCTCCTCCTCTTCTTCATCGTCTTCCTCCTCGTCGCCGCTCCATCCCGCCGCGCCCTCGGGGGCCTCCGGCGGCCCCGGCTCCTCCGGACACACCCGCTCGGGCCCCATTCTGCGCGACACCGCCATACACCGGGCGCGGCGCCCGGAACCGCCGGCCAGAAGCGGCCGCCGAGCGTTCTGGGAGTTGTAGTTCCGCCCCTTGACCGCCGCGCTGTAGCCAGGCCTCGCCTGTAGGCTACCGCGGGGCATTGTGGGAGTTGGAGCCTGCCTCGTTGGCGGCGACTCGGAAGCTGCCGAGGGGCGCTGTGGGAGTTGTAGTCCCACGGCCGCGGGCTGTCCAGGCGCCGCCATAGCGCGCCTAGCGCTGCCCGGCAGGGGAGGGCGCCCGCGGGCCCGGGGGCAGCGCTGCGAGTCCTGGTGAGCCGCCCGCCCGCCGCCAGGTACCGCGCTGGGGCCGGGGTGGAGGCCCCGGGGGCTGAGGGGTGCTGGGGTTGAGACCGGACGGGGCGGCTCCGTGGAGGCGGAGGGCTGGGGGGTGCAGGGGGCTGAGGTGGGTACAGGGGGCTGAGGGGATGGGGGACTGAGAGGGGCTGAGGGGAGAGCAGGGAATGAAGAGCATGAGAGGATGGGGGCGCCGAGAGAGGGGGAGCAGCGGCTGGGGGATGAGGGGGAAGCAGGGGCTGAGGGGAATGAGACATGGGGGAGCTATGGAAGCCCCAGGAGAGCCACCTCC